>JAPDKZ010000046.1:0-266839 GCA_027569885.1 Aspergillus diversus
CCCCCCCCCCCCCCCCCCCCCCCCCCCCCCCCCCCCCCCCCCCCCCCCCCCCCCCCCCCCCCCCCCCCCCCCCCCCCCCCCCCCCCCCCCCCCCCCCCCCCCCCCCCCCCCCCCCCCCCCCCCCGGTAACGGTCGCCTATCTCGCGTCGGCGATCGGAGCCAGTCGAGCGGCAGAAGGAGTATAATCTCGGTGCTGACCTGGCGGAGAATTAAGCGTAGCTCAGCAGTAAAATAAAGAATCTAGCAATGCTGCTATACCCCACTAGCAACGGTTATCATAGTCCATAAGATTTGAAAGAAGAATATACTCAAGGATAAACAGTAGATAGAAATTCAGTATCTAGTTAACCCATGAACAAATGCCCTCCCAAAGAATCAGATCTCTCATGTTTACGTGGCCTCGTACCCGGTTCCGCGCATACAAAAGGGGTTCAATTATGCCGAGAAGTGACCTAGAGGATGAACAAAACGCAGGAACCTATTTTCCTCCTTAGTCCCCGATACCTGCGATCGTGAACTCGTAGACTTGGCACTGGAATGAGGCTGACAGCCTTTGGTGTGTATACGTTAACCCAGTCGGGTCGCCAGTTTGCCTGGAGGGTCCCGCACAGCATCAGTGGGTTTTTGCCAAGATTTTCTCCAGGTGCTAGGCACAAGGAGCCTCGCACTTAATTCCCCAGGGAGGCTGCGTTGCACCAATCCGGCCAACCACAGGCTAGGGGACAACCTGGCATGCGGCCAAGGCTCTAGTGGAGGGGTGACCATCTACTATCACAGGATGTTAACGCCGAACAGGATTCGCCGGGTCGGGGATCATCCTTTCCTTATGGGATCACAGGTGGGACTTGGTGTCCTTCTGACGCGGAGTGCTTCCATGGTCGTTCTAGTTATGGCTAAATTACTAATACTATGGCTAGTGTTTTGAGGGGTAATTGGCCATGCAAATGATGGAAGGGGAGCGATAAAGGCCGCTCTAATATATAATATAATACAAAACCCTCTATGACTTCTACCCCGGTTTATAAATAGCAAGTTACTCACCCGTAGGTGCAAAGGGCTTTTGTATTGCAATCCGGGATGCTTTGGAGACTAATCTAGAGCGTTTTACGGCGAGGAAAAGAGACGGAGCCTTTAGAAAGGGTACCTAGCATAGCTCAAGCATGGCCCGGAGCGACCTTGGTATATGTATCACAGTAACAAACTCAACCTACACGGGAGTTACTTGGATGGCGATTATGGCAGATCAAACGAATGTATTCAAAATACCAGGGAAGCTATCCGCACAGTAATTGCCGCTAACCATATTTCTTGCAGCACACACATCACATAAAAGCATAAAAGCACGAGATTGACTTAACCAAATTGGGCAACAAGACTAGGGTACAGGGAAAGGCTAAGTCCACGCCGCCTCTGGCTGCCCACTTTCCTTGCTTCAATTTAATCATAGCAAACAAATCCGCTGGTCCTGTGGCCTAGGGGGAGGCCCCCATAGCCCTCCTTGTCGATTCCCTGGATTAGCATACTCCCAGGCGCACACGCAACATCGTACGAGTCACAGTGGTGGCCACTGAGTACCTTGGCTGAGTAGACGTGGTCGTTGTATGGAGTATCGACGTAAACGCATTTTCCGTGAGGTGCAGGACGCTCGATGCAATCTTTGAAGCCTCCATCGTAGCACATCAGGATTGATGCTGCATTAGCAGCCGTGAGGAGCGAATGGGTGAGGACGGCGTTGGTGACCTTCATGTTGTTTCTAGTATGAGGGTTTCCAAGTCAGCTCTTGGTCGGGTGCTTGAAATCCAACTTCAGACGAAGGGCTTGCCTAATTGGAATTTGTCTTTGCGGGGGTAATAGGAATTGGGAGGCTTGGTTTTGTTGGCTCTGATGTCTTCTTCTGCGGCTGGCGACGAAGGCCCTTATATAGATTTTGTGGAATCCGGTCTGGCTCTAAATGACATCATGAACCAGACATGTGAAGGTGAGGCTGAATGCTGCGGCTATAGTCAACACGATGATCTTCACAGAGGATCCTTGGCATTGCTCTCGAAGTATCAAATCATCGTTGATTTAAGGTTGATGAATGACAGGGATCGTCGCCCCTGCTGTGTTTAGTTCCTCCGAGGAACTGACTCAGAGTATGTTTGCTGTCTGAGGCAGATACTGCCCTCTTGGAGGGTTATTCACCCAACCAATGAATGTGATGCCTAGTGCTGCGGCTGAAGCTAATACGAGAAACTGCATGAGGACCCTTGCAAATTTTGAAGAGTACAAAATCATTACCTATTGAGGCAAACACTCCGGGGGGTCGTGCACGTTGTTGCCTATCACCCCGTTGCTTCTGCTCGGGGCCATGCGGTTCCAGTACATGCTCAACTATGCTTCCTCCCTCATCCTAAGAAAGCGAGTGATTTTCCATTCAATTTGAGCATGGCACCGCCCGTCTGCCACGACTTACACGTCAGAAATCCTGCGTCGGAGACGCCAAGGGGCCAAGAAATGATCGACGAAGCCTCATATCTCCAACCCCGCTCTCTACAGCCTCATTCTAGAGTATTTTGGGTTACATCAAAGTCACATCCCACTCGTTCAGCTTGTCAGTGATAACGCACAATCTTTGCATAGCGGCATGCACCCCTGATAGGTGCTTGCCAGTACTTTCATCGATCAGGGGGATAACCCCGTATTCATTCTCTGGGAAGCGTCAGGAGAAAACAAATCATTCCTTGGCATTATCCGCAAGGCTACCTTACAGCCCTTGATGAGTTAGGGTATTGGTGCTGATCTCGGGGCGATCCGGCTGAAATGAGCATCTTAGCCCTAGAAAGGAAATGGAGGGCACCCATTCATCCATCCCCCCCCCTCCCGGGCCCCCCTCCGGCCCTCAGGAGGAAGACAGCGGAGTTTTCCTGATGGTCGACATGAATTCAATAGCCGCCACAATTCGGATGCAACCGAACATGTGCAAAACGTGTTCCAGAGAAAACATAGAACTGATCGTGGGTTCCTCTGATCGGGAGCCAGGCGTCGGGAGCAATAAAGCCGAGTTCCTCCAACACAGGGAACCTTCCCTTGGTGGGGTGTGTGGTTGTCAGCCTTTTCGAACGGAACAAATCCGTTGCAGTGGTTAGGCCTGCTTGGCGGTTTGCCCTCGGTTCTCCATCCGCGTTATGTGGCCCATCGAGTAGGAATGCTGACTCAATGGCCATGGTGACGGCGGACAGGAAAAATAGGAGAGTTTTTGATTTTCACATAAATCGATAAGCAATGGGGTATGGGTGACAGGAGAAGTGATATTGACGGGCGTTTAGTGTCGAGCTCTGTATTGCCACTCGAATGCCCTTTTATAATCGACAAGTCCTGCCATCCTGCCTTGCGGTTAAGCCAGAGGTCACCATCGCGACCACCCCGCTACGGAGCATAGATACTCGTGGATGGCATCGCTTTTTAAGAATATAAAAATCATTACTTGTTAAGGCATATACTCTATGGAAGGGGGCTGGGGTCTGCATGAATGTCAACCACGGTATCCATGGCTGGCCTATACATAATATAAATATTACCTATACCTGATATTTGAGTAAATTCTACTAATAAATTATCCCAACCTTTAGTACTAGCATAGGAAATATCATCTTTGAAACCTATTATATTAAAAATTTCATTATCTGTGGAACAAGCCCGTGACAACACTTGAAAAAATGGTGTCATGAGTATCATATCTCATTACCAGAACCTCAGTTCCCTAATTTGATTGAGCACGCCGCTGCCGGGATCGAACACACAGCACGCAAACCACGAGGAAAATGAGAAACCCCACACCAAGTCCCACCGGCAGCCCGACGATAAGCCCTAACTGTGACAGCCCCCGCTCAGTCGGGTATGGTTCCTTTGGATCACTTATGATCGTTTCCCATTTTGCTAATCTGGCAATCGGGCTAGGGGTCAAACTGGGGATATCTAATGCTTCCCAAGTGATGTGCCAGGGTGCATGGATAGAGATCCAAGTTGATGTTTCATCACTGAGTGTTTGCATGCACGGTGTCGGGATGCCGGGATAAGGGAAGGTATTGATCGATGACAGTGGATACCACGAGAATGACCTAGTTTGTGTGTGTTAGATAAGATTGCCTCTTGGGTCCGGTGGGAATCCAAACGGGGGAGTGAGCAGCAGGGCGTAACGTGATCCAGAGACAGAAAGAACATACACATCACAACACCAGGCTGTAGTCATGGTCCGTGAACCAAGTGAGGTTGCAGCAATATACCACGATGTCCATGAGGACGGGCAAACAGCAGGGCTGAATGAAAACCGGCTCTCAGGAACAACCGAGGCCCAGCCAGGCGGTTGACAAGAGGTAAACCTAGGGTCATGGGGGTTAGAGAGATATGCGTCTGTAAATATAAACTGGCCCTCTCTGTAGGCACTTGAGAGAGGGGCCTTCTCAAATATGGAGCAGTCTTCAAATGACGGTTCGAAAGGGGTTGTTAGTGGGAGAAGAGATGCTGGTATTGTTGGCGTTGGTGTGGGAGTCAGGGTTGCGGACGTTGTCGGGGCGGATGTTGGGAGCGACATGATACTGGCATTGGATACAGAAGATAGAGGAAGAGATAACAGGTGCAAGAAGAACACCAAGAAACTGGACGTTGAAAATTAATGCGGGGTGGAGGAGAGATGAAGTGAGCTTAGACTAGTAAGGGTCTCAGGGTCCTGGCTGCACTTCTGGCGGTTTTCGCCCCAAACCCTCCAGTGGCAAATATAACCGGGGTATTCTGACTGGTCGCGTCTCAGCCAACCGAGATTGAGCACCGAACTAACTGATGTCAATACAACCTCACACAGAGCTAGTACCAGTAGTCACTCTTGCTGGAACTTCATGATCCCACTACATACGAGCGAGTGCAATCATTAAACAGGCCTCTCGGCTCGGCAGATGAGGCGGACCCGAGAAATTCCCCACAACACTGAACTCGTTCGCTCCCGATTGGCTTTCGCATCCTATTATATCCTACTAGCAGGAGTCAATAGCTATGGGCTCTCTAGTACGGATCTCTCGTGAAGAGTCCCACATCTTCGGTTTTTTGCAGCCCGCAGCGAGACGTTGCCAAGGTTTCCGAGACATTCCAGCCAGCCGCTGCCAAGACCTTCCGGCCTTTATCTCCTGTTAAGGACCAAAGGGTCTGGGTTCAATCCGCATCAAACCAAGGATTAAACAAAGCAGGGAGGAAGCATTCAAAGAGTCCGGGGGCAATATCCCGACACTCTGTTTATTCCTGCTTTCTCAAATGGCCGGAACAGCATGATCTATTAA
Organism: Aspergillus diversus; assembly: GCA_027569885.1. Classification (NCBI taxonomy): domain Eukaryota; kingdom Fungi; phylum Ascomycota; class Eurotiomycetes; order Eurotiales; family Aspergillaceae; genus Aspergillus; species Aspergillus diversus. The sequence continues at coordinate 5,310 of JAPDKZ010000046.1, forward strand.
CTACATGGTCGCCCGAAGGAAGCACCAAGAGGGCCTGCGACCAAGGTAGACCCTACACTAACTAGTGACTAGTACGGAGTACCTGGCCGCCACTCCTAGCGAAGAATGTTCGGTAATTACACTAGTTGAGCACCAGCATTTCCCCAAAAGGGAGTCGGGGAATGGCTCCGAGTTCGCTTCCCGGGTCCAGCGGAAGAAAGCAGGTTCGAACTAGGACCATGTGATTTTAGTATCACCTAGTTTTTGAGTATTTGTCTTGCCATGTACCCTGTCTTAGCATGCTGCTACCGTATTAGTAGTGGTGCTAACTAATACTAATTCTAATATAATAGTACTGTGGACCCTGACCAGTGGTTACAAGCCGGATAACCGCAACGTGAGAGGCATTTTAGCCACTTTCTACGGCCCCCAAGAGGCGACTCTCGATATCGGCTGGTACTAACTGGTAATCTCACCAATGGAGTTGCTTTTTTTTTTTTCAACTAGGGCTTCGCTTCGAACACGGTTGCAGTGGTTGATTGGTTGTATTCTCCGTGTATCTATGCACTTTAGAGCATTATCCCAGAACGATTATATACGAGTCTTAGTCTCGGCCCTAGTTCCAATGAATATATGTCTCCATCCCTATAGTATAATCTCCCAGGCTTTTCCACGAACAACAAAAATGGTCGAGCTGCTAGAAGAACTTTGCGTGAAGCACTTAATACATTATGTCCATCCCTAGCATGGCTTCCTAGTTAGACATTGCCTGCGCTCCGTTTCTGCGTTGAGGTATGCTACCAGCCTTGGTGATTTCGGAGGCTCCGCGAACAATCTATAGCAGAACATGAGCTAGTCTCCACACTAGGAAACTATCCTTTAGCCATCCTACCTAGGCTTGCTCGACTAGCGCTGAGAACAATATATTGAATGTTGGTTTTTTTAGACCCACATCTACCATCATAGAACCGTCAACGAATGTCCAAGTCATCTTGAAGCGAAGCGCAGGAATTTACCCTTCCTAGCCAGAGCTGCCATGGCATGTTAAGCACGTTGCAAAATATATCCACTCAGGATCATGGGGACCTGCTGCCAGTTGTTGGTCCGGGCCCAGGATACAAGTGAACAGGACCCTAACTACACCCTAGCCATATCCCAATCGGATGGGGACCCGTCTAGACTTCATATATGCATCCTTCGAGGCGAGTACAGCTACCATTTTCAGGTCTATAGCCGAGCCAGGCACGGAAAGGCACTTTTCCTTCTAGCCGACGTCCAATGTGAAGGCGAAGAGCTAATCTGACTGTTGGCTCAGACGAAAGTTGAAGGCATACTAGTCTCCATAGTAAGACCCGAGCCTCCCAAGACATCAAGAAAAGACCAACATTCAACATGTGCGATATTGCTTCTACTTCCCAAAACAGAAACAGAGCCTATATCCCACCGGTCGAGATTGACTGATAGTGGGCTCTCACTATACCCGTCCCCCTACAAGGCAAGAGTATAGAGTATATAAGGGCGCTGTTGGATGCACCCAGGGTAGAATTTTATACAGTCCATGGAAGAGCATCATGGGCCGCCTCAAGTTTCTTTTGTTATCCCTCGCGCTGTCTGCGTTTGCGGCCCCCGCTCCCTCCACCGAACCTCATCATGCGTTTCCGGATACCGATGTCAACTACACCTCAACACCCGATACCTTGTGGAAGAGGGCTGACAAGGTTCCATTGAGGATCCTCGCCCTCGGTGCCTCAATCACATGGGGTTTAGGCTCTTCCACCGGGAATGGGTACCGCAAGCCTCTCCGTGATCAGCTTCGAGTCCATGGCTGGACCGTAGACATGGTCGGCAGCAAGACAAACGGTGATATGTTCGACAACGTAAGTATTCAACCGATATACTCAGGTTAGATATACAGCCAACCTGGCTATGCTATAGGAAGTAGAAGCCCACTCGGGAGATACAATCGCACAGGTCTCTGCTGCTTCTCAACGATCGCGTGGCTACCGGCCGAACATCGTCCTGATCAACGCGGGGACAAATGACTGCGCCCGAGAAATTGATATCCCCGGTGCAGGCGCCCGGATGAGGTCACTGATTACCGACTTTCTCAGCAGCGATGGGATGGACAAGACCACCATCGTCCTGTCCACCCTGCTGCCCTCGGGTGAAAACAATATAGCCCTTCACCGGGTCTCTGTCAATAATCAGTACCGCGCTTTAGTGCAGGCGATGGCGGCAGAAGGTGTGCCCATTGTTCTCGCGGATATGGACCCCGACGCCCCACACCCGGCGCATGGATGGTTAGACATGTCAACGGAATATCATGATAAAACGCACCCTAATGATGCGGGGTACAAGAAGATGGCGTATATCTGGTATGACGCTATCCTCCAGGCATCTGAGAAAGGGTTCCTCAAAGTCCCGAATGCGATGGTCGACAATGATGGAACATGTGAGAAGACGTATGGGGACGGTGTGTATGCAGGGGGGTTGACCCAGCGGGGCAGTGGCGAGGAGGATGGTATCTACTATCATGACTCGGAGTCAATGGGGATTGTTCATTCAGTGCTTAGTGACTTTGATCGCAATCAGTGGTTCTTTGCAAGGCTTTTTCGTCAAGACCGTGATGACCTGCTAGGTTGGTTTGAGAAGGATGACGGTACGGTTGCCTATGGTACCTGGAGGAACACTGGCAATCCATCTGAGATGTTTGTGAAGATTGCGGATACCAGTGTAGCCGACAACTGTATCCAGCCAGGGGTGAACTTTATTGACATCAATGGTATGTTTCAACACGCTTGCTCCGATTAAACACCTGACATTCTTGAGCGGAGATATTAAGCTAATACCGTTATGATACAGCGGATGGATTGGACGATTTCGTCTGCATTGGCAAGGACGGTGCTGCATACGCCTCGATTAACAACGGCGATGGAACCGATTCAGTCCCTCCAACATTCAAATACATTGGCAAAATCAAGGACTCTGAAGGCTATCCCCAAGACCGCGTCCTGCTTGCCGATATCGACGGGGACGGCCGTGCAGACTACTGTGTCCTAGCAGATAACGGAGGAATCACCTGCTGGCGCAATGGCTGGATCAACGACGTCCCCAAGTACTGGCAACCCCTCGGGCTACGCTTCACAGGGAAAGGGTTCAATGACCTGAACGGCGTCCGATTCGAAGATATCAACGGTGACGGTCGCGACGACTGGCTCTGGCTCGATGACGTGGGCCAGACCTTCACCTGGACGAATTCCCGCAGCTGCCACACCGGCGAGGAAGGTGACGGGTTGAAGGTTATCTGGCGGCAGGGCTTTGCTAAAAATCAGGAAGCCGGCCCAACCCATTTCGGTATGAGTGGGTTTGGGGACAAGGGATTGCGGGAGCGGGTTCACTTTGCGCGCATATTTGGCGTACCACAGGATTTTGGGCTGCTAGGGAGGCAGGACTATGTCTTTATGGAGCATGTTGAGGAAAGTAGTGGCAAGCACCGGTTCAACATGCGCGTGTGGAAGAACACCGGTGGGGGCGCCACGAAAATTAGGGCAGACGGGAACGCATACTGCAACATGCTGGGCCACCCCAACGGGATGATGGATTACGTATGGATTCTTTCAAAGGGTGATATGCGCATCTACACGAATAAAGGGATGACTACCGTGGATAATAGCGATGGGTCCAGCTTCTGGGGCCCCAACTACGTGATCTTCGACCCAGCCAGCCAAGCAATCGGGCGAGATCTAGACCGGCGCGATCTGCATCTTGTTGATTGGGACGGTGACGGTGCCTGTGATATTGTCTGGACCGATCCGCACAATGACAACCGGCCTCAACTGTGGCGGAATCGTATCAAGGAGACTGGGAACTTCAACTGGGAGTGGCATAGCAATCCTGCTCCTGCTCTATACTGTCCGGGAAAGCGCGGGTTGGGCTTCTTTGATCGCCCCGTCCATTTTGCCGATGTGTCTGGGAACGGAAAGGGGGATTATCTGTGTGTCGAGAAAGACGGCCGGACATGGGGGTTTGTTCATCAAGACACAGACTCATGGGAATACATCGATCAATTCAAGTTCTCTGAAGACAGGGACCGTGCTAACCTTCACTGGGCCGATGTGGATGGTGACGGACGCGCTGATATGGTCCACACGAACAAGTTCAATGGGGATGGGACAGTGTGGCTCAACAAAGGCCGGAAGGACATCGGTGGCTCGCGGTATGAATGGGAGCCTAAAGGTGCCCTATATGAGGGTGCCGTTGCAGGCGCCTGCACCTATTTCCCAGACCTAGACGGCGACGGCCGGGCGGATATGCATTCCATTACCAACGCCTTGGCCAACACGGCAGAAACGTGGTTCAATATGTGCGATGCTCCAAATAAGATCGGTGACGGGGGCCAGATCACCGACCCGAACCTGCCGATCAGGCCTGGGGATGAGGATAACAGTGGGGGCGGCGACGACGGGGGAGACGACAACGAGGATAAATGCACGTCGCTGGACGATACGTGGTCGAATGCTGCTACCCGACAAGGCGACTATTATGAGTCAGTATGGAATGATCCTAAGATGGCGGGAGTTCCCTACGGAAGGCAATACATCACCATTGTCAATTTAACCCCTTACACGTTCAAATATCTTGCCGACAAATCTCATTACTACCAGATGGATGAATGGACGTTCGGGAACATCCCACCGGGTCGATCCATGCAATGTGTGATGGATTACTACGATGGAAAGGATCTTTACAGTCCAGTAGATGACGCAGGGGAAGCCTACTTCGAAGTATCAGGAACAAGCCACACATTTGCCATCAAGGCTCGCACTCACTACGGCTCAGCCTGGACGAAGCGGACGATCATCGACCTCAGCGGATGGGGACACGGAGTACGGGAGTTTGAGGACCCCGGGCCGGGCGTTCCAGTGACACTAGTTATCACCGGAAGCAACGACTACGGGATCTACACCTCCCTGGGTTTCGAGGCAACTGGGCCCACGGGGTGGATGGGGCAGATCTCCGACGTTATCCGGGACCGTAAGCTGAAACATGTGGTCATGCCGGGGTCTCACGATGGGGGGATGGATCGAATCAGCGGCACCGTGTTCGGTGAGTGAATCTAGGGCCCATTACCATTAGACCTAACTAACTGGATGGGATAGGCGACAACGTGAATACACAAACACAAGGTCTCAGCATCTACCAACAGCTGGTGGCCGGTAGTCGATATTTTGATTTGCGAATCGTCAGTGATTCGGACGGGAAGTATGTTGCTGCTCATCTGAATGATGAGATGGCACCCGTGTTTGTTGGGGGACTCGGAGCTCCTCTCCCTGACATGATTGACGATATCAACCGGTTCTATGATGAAGTCAGTGGAAAGGGGGGCAACAATGGGGAGGTCGTCATTTTGTGGTTCCGTTACCTTGTCGATATCGACAAGGTCGCACCGGTGGACCGCTACTGGGACTGGGATACACTGAAAGACTTTTACGCCAAGTTGGAGGGGATCAACAACCGGTGTCCCGATATACCCGTTAGTGACACCAATCTGAACGAGCGCAGCATGTCATACTTCATGGAGAAAAATAACGGAAAGGGCTGCGTGCTGATTATCAATGATGGAAATCTCAACAAAAATGACCCTGATCTCGTACGGACCCAAGTCGACAAGGGAATCTACGGACCCGGCAATATGCCCCGGGAAGATGTATGGACGGAAAATGGGGACCCCAAAACAGTGGCAGAGGCCCAGGTTGCCGCATATAAGGCCATCCGAGCCGACGGCAGCTCGGGGGATAAACTGCATATATCGCAGTGGCTTACGACAAACGGCCTCATCGAGTTGAACGAGTATAGCATCCAACTCCTCTCGATATTTGCCATGAACCCAACGCTGTACTGGAAGGGCGTGATGGGTATGTCTCCAACCGGTTTCCCATCGGTGTTGCTGACGAACTACGTGGGTGTTCGTCTACAGCATCAATTTGATGACATGTCGTCATGGGGCGCGGAAATGAAGGTGCTCGCCATGGGCCTTAATCTGTACCTGGTCAGTCATAACTGCAAGATCAGCACAGTCCGAAACCCCATCCGAAAGGGGAACTCATTGTCGAGACTACTTAGCGCTCCAGCGAAGGGGAGTAATTGGGATGGTATCATCTTTGCAAACGGGACGGTACTGGATGATCGTCCAAGCGATTTGGAGCCGTGGAAGCAGACGGTCTGGAAGAACGGCACTGTATTTGCCAATGGAACTGTGCTCACCCACGATGTGATAGTGCCGGACTCGTGGAGTTCATAATGCAGACATGCTGCTTTTCGACCCACATTATCAAACAAGTGTGCTGAACGTTTTTCTTCCTGATCTTATTTTCATTAATTTTCTGGAGTGGTAAAGACTGAATTAAGTTGGTGCTGCAATGCCATATTCTAGATATCCGATATCCTCTAGCCTCTGGAACTTTATAATAAGCAGACACGGTGTGAGCAACAGAAGAAGTCGCAAGGAGCTTATAGGTCATCAGCTAGCTACTGTCCTCTACCCTAAACTTAATACATCCAAGATAGGTGCCCTAGCCAATCTAATTCACCCCTATTACTGCTAGAACTCTTTCCGTTAGCCTCCCTAGTAGACACACAGGGGAGACCTTTGACCTCTACGCATATCCGCGAGATATCCGAGTCCAGCACCTACCAATAGGGGGCTTAAGGTTTATGAGATCTATATACCAGAAAGTGTTAGAACTTACTTAATTTTCGAACTCATTGAGTTGGAATCATGTTTTATTAAGTTTGAAAAGAGGCGGAATATATATTAACAATAGTACAACCGAGCAACTCCCCTCACCAAACTCGATCAAAGATTTTAGTACGATATAGCTAGGCAATCAATCCCAAAGCATGATAAATGAGCGGGGCAACAAAATAAAATGAAGAATAATTAAAAGCCAAAGCCAACTGAGTCAAGACGAAGTAAATAACCCACTGTGATCGTGGTGGAACCAAGCAGATCTCGGCTTTTCCACCGCACCTGATTAGTATGGGGTTTAAAGTTCTGACACTATTGAAAATTTAATATAACCCGATTAAAGATTCCGATAGTAGATTTAATTACTCTATCTTTATTGCAAATAGCATGTCGTTTTAAATTAGCCGGTCTCGAGTCAGTTCTGAACCTCTGAAGAAAGTTTCCCAGTCGGTAAGGTTTTTGATCGGGAGCAGGCATCGGGCAACCGGCACCAGTGATTCGCATTTGGTTGAGGCCGGGGGTTTGCCAAAGAAAATCAGAATAATAATAATGACCATTTAAATTAAATATATTTTATTTACCCTCTAATGTTCAAATTGCTAGACGCCTGACAGTTAAGCAAACGCTCAGTCTGATCCCCTGTGGCTGCTCTCGACATCCCACTCCATATGAACCCGAATTTCACCCCCCTTGACGCTCGATCCTCCCCCACTGCCGTGCACGCTACTTTCATGTACAACCTCCAGATTCTTGCTCGGTGATACGATATTCTCGTTTGAACCATATCGCTCGAATACAGTATCATCCGGGATCGAAAGCGGATGCTTAAACTTCTTCTTGCTGCTTTTCATGCTGTGAAGGGGAACGGAATTCGACTTCGAGTAGTCGTCTCGGGTTGTAAGTTGGGTGCTGAGTTTCTTGAACACGCCGCGGACGATTGGCAGGAGGAAGGGAATGTTGGAAACGAGCACTGCGAGGAAGGATTCTCGACACGACCATTCACCGGCTTGCTGGGGGCCGTTTGCGCCGGAAGTGAGGATAAGGATGCATCTTAGAAGACCGGCAACGGTTGTGAGGATACCTCCGCACAGCATCAGGCCTATTCCCATCTTTCTCTTGAGGCTTAGTCTGCTTTTCCAGATCATCTATAGGGTGAAAGTTAGTTATTTGACCCGAATCCAGCCTGGAGGCATTGGGGTTCTCACTGGCACCGGGATTGACATGATATAGAAATCGGTTGAAAGGTTTGTTGAGATAAGCGTATAGACCTGCAGCTTTGACACTGCAGGTTGGCAGAAGTCTGTGCCTAGTTAGCATGTAACTTCAAAGTAGTGCAGTTGAAAACATACTGCCTGGATTCGGATAGATCTGCCAATGTTTCGAGACAGGATAACATCCAAACAGGATGGTGAAGAATGTTGCGAAGAAGGTAACGATCACAAACCCAAATCCAATCTTAACCTTGAGGGCCATGTTTTTCACGCCGTCCCTGATGCGAGTTAGATTTGAAACTCCAGTACCAACTTGTGATCGGGACTAACCCGAGGCGAGAATAAAAGAAGAGCCAGCATAGCTTCAACGTCCATAACAGCACAGTATAATCAAGCCATCCGAACAGCTGTGTCTGAGATCCCTTGACTCTGAGATAATATTCGTGGCTGGAAGGATCTAAGGTGGCACGGGCGTCTTCTTCGATGCTGGGGATATATTGTCAGTACATTAACAAAAAACCTTTCAAAGTTTCACTTACTTATCATTCGACAATCCAAACCAATATGCTCCGACATAGTAGGCTGTCGCCGTCTCTGCAGTGTAGAGTAGCTACAGCTTTTCATTAGATCACGGAATAAGGAATAGGATGTAAAGATGAAGGGATTTACCGCTGCAACAACCATCAAGTAGTCATCAGGCGCCAGTTTCCGGAAACCGAGACTCTTGATCCGCCAACCAAGGCGAATGCCAACAATGACCAGGTCAATCGCCAAGTAAGTCCATGATTCAGCCACAAAATTCGTCGCCATATTAGATACTGAACAGAAATGAATCGGCACCAGGGAACAACGAGAGACTGCAGGAGACGCTCTTATTGTCGCTGAACAGAGCGCCACGAGGCGATGTTTCCACTGTGGCCCTGACAGGAGCAGACCCGGAAATAAACGAAAAGGGATGATCGACACATCCTCACGAGTCGGGAAAATTTCCAGTCAACAGTTGTGCACGGTGGACTTTGGCACACCATCAAACTCTTATCTCCACTGAATGAGGGCTCCTGAGAGGCACCAGCGGCCAGGTCATTAAACTTGATGGACCCTTGTGAGCGCGCCAAGTCAATTCCGTCTCCCCGGGGCCGCTAGCATGGGGATCGGCACCATCAAGCCCTCTTGGTGATAAGGGCCAGGGCTACCGAGGCACTTGGCAAGCGCTTCAAGGTTTGCCGGTCCCTGTTAAACACTAATGCCGAAGGTTCGAATCAAGATGGCGTCTACGCGCGTAAATGACCCTTGCCGAATTCCCGATAGAGCGGCCCTCGATCAAATCAATGTATGGCAATAACCAAGGTTTAATCCAGGGTATACTGAAGGGCATTTGTTTATAAGTTCAAGTTTTATCTAATCATAGTTAAAACAATCTTGTCCTCAACCCTCGTATACTAAACAAAACAGGCAACTCGGCGCCTTGGCTCCAGAGGTGACATAATCCAACTAGTCAAAAAAAGTGAAACAACGGCTTCAGAGGGCGGAAAGGGGCCAAAGTACAGTCCAGGCTCTGTGGACCTTTTATTTCTTGGCCACCCAATCGTCATTCCGGGTCAAAGAAGGCGTCGGGCCGCGTTGGGGTTTCCCTAAACGCCGGCCGCTGATTGCTCAAATAGCCTGTCAAATGGGTTCGTGTGGTGGGTCTTCTGGGATTTTGCTCCCATGCGCTTGGTAGAGAGCATGGAACATTCTCCCGCAGGCGTTTGCTAGGGCGGCGGTCCCTCAGTAGCTCGAATCCTCCGAATCTTGTGATAGGGAAGAGCGGTGTCACGACCCGCTTTGCTGTGGGGGATGTTCTCCAACCCGGCATTCAATTCAACCAACAAGTGGCCGGGCGGAGAACTCCCCCCTCATCTTGTCCGCACATCTCGACCCCTCAGGGGCTGCTCAATCTCTGGCTTCCATCCTCATAATAACCTTCTGCTCAATCCTGTCTGTGCTTCCCGCTCTCCGCCCCATCTTGCTCATTTCCACCAAAATGGCTGCAACAGTCGATACCACGGTAAGGCCATATATATCATTCTCTTGTTTAGCTTGACTAAATACTAAAGTTGTTGTTGTATATTAGAGTTACCCCGGAAATATCATCAACAACAAGTTGGTGCCGACCGCCACCACCAGGCACTCCATCAACCCCTCCGACGCGCAACCCCTCTACGAAGTTCCCGTCGCCACACAAGAAGATGTCGATACTGCAGTGAACTACGCCAAAACCGCCTTCAAGACATGGTCCAAGACAACCTTTGATGAGCGAGCAAAGCTCCTCCTCCAATATGCCGATCTCGTTGAAGCCAATCGAGAGCCCCTTGAAAAGCTCCTGGTCAAGGAACAGGGCAAGCCTCTCGGTCTAGCAAAGACCGAGTTCGACATGGCCCTAATGTGGCTCCGAACCTTCGTCACAATGGAGGTGAAGGACGAGGTGCTAGATGAGAATGACGAGCGGAAAATCATCCAGACCTTCCCTCCAATTGGTGTCTCTTGCGGCATTGTGCCCTGGAACTGGCCCGTACTCCTTGGCTTGGGCAAGGTCGGCCCTGCACTTATGACGGGCAACACATTCATCATGAAACCCTCCCCATACACACCGTACACCGATCTCAAGCTCGGTGAACTGGGCATGCAGGTCTTCCCACCTGGTGTTTTCCAGGTGTTGAGCGGCGGTGATGATCTGGGGCCCATGCTCACCGCACACCCCGGAATCGATAAAATCAGCTTCACTGGTTCCATCATGACTGGGAAGAAAGTCATGGAGAGTTGCTCCAAAACATTGAAGCGGGTTACCCTTGAACTAGGCGGGAATGACGCAGCCATTGTCTGTGAGGATGTCGACATTGCCAAGATTGTGCCAAAAATCGCTACCCTTGCGTTCCTCAACTCTGGCCAGATTTGCATGCTGGTCAAGCGTCTCTACGTGCACGAGAAGATCTACGACCAGTTCCGTGATGCCATGGTCGAGTTTACCAAGACACTCAAGACCGGTGATGGATTCGAGGATGATGTTCTGGTCGGACCACTCCAGAATAGCATGCAGTAAGTTCCCTTCGACGATTTCCCCTGAGTGGTAGTTTGCTCACGCTAGACTAGGTATGAGAAGGTCAAGGATATGTATTCCGAAATTACCAAATGCTCCTGGACAACTGCGTTCGAGGGAGGTGTTCGTGAAACAGAAAAGGGCTACTTCATCACCCCTACCATCATCGACAACCCCCCCGAGGATTCTCGTATCGTGACAGAGGAGCCCTTTGGACCCATCGTCCCCATGCTGAAATGGAGTGACGAAACCGACGTTCTGGAGCGGGCGAACCGCGGCGAACACGGCCTGGGAGCGTCAGTCTGGAGCAAGGATCTCGCTCGAGGCGAGCGAATGGCAAGGGAATTGTCGGCCGGAAGTGTCTGGGTCAACTCGCATTTCGATGTCGCGCCCAATGTGCCCTTCGGTGGTCATAAGTGGTCGGGACTCGGCAGCGAATGGGGTATGACCGGAATGAAATCCTATTGCAACTCGCGTTCGCTCTGGATTTGGAAGAAGATCTATGAGTAGGTTACGTGCTCGATTTACGAGCTTCTCACGCTCTAGGATTTGATATCGAACTAGTTAGCCTCTTTTCCATGCTGAATTTATATCACTCTAAACACCTGTGATCTAGTCCCGCACAATCCTGATGTAAAAGATGGGGGCTGGGTGACCAACCTGTACCCACATATTTTGAAGTCGAACCCGAGTGTCGACAAGGAATGATCATCGCACTCCAGAACAAGAACGCAAAACAACACCTATAGCTATGCAGGTCAGACGGAGTATCTTCCCGGACCGAAACGGAGTATCCGGGTGGCGGACTGCGAGCGGGGAAACGGTCAGTGGCTTCCCCCACCACCCGTTCCTCCAGCTTGCTTATGCATCAGCAGTCAGCACCATGCATGCAAGCTTTCTTCGGCGAAGGTGGATAGAGTTCAGGTGCTAGTGTACCGGTAGTTAACCCTGGCGCCCCATCTGCTGTGGCGGCTAGCTGGGCTACTGACCAGCCAATCTTCGCATAGCATCCAGGAGCTACAAAGGCCGGCGAACATCCTAAATCCTAAATCCTACCGACACCTGACAGACATTCTCGGCCATGGGTTTGCTTCAGGTGCCTCCAGTGTGAAGAGGGTTTGGAGGAAATGGATGACTCGCTTTTGATGGATTCCAACACTCCCACCCACCGGAGGCCCCGCTATAAAGGGGCCCAGAAGACTGCTAGATCCATTCTCGACTCTTATCTCTCATCTCTCTCCAAACACCTATCCCATCTTTTCAATCTTCGCTGTATACATACATATATAGCTCTCTAATTCATCTTACCCTCCATCCAGCCCACAATCCCTCCTTGCAGGCATAATGAAGACTTTCCTCATCCTCCTTGCTCTCACTGCCACTGTGCTGGCCGCTCCTCCTGTCTTGCGGCATGAAGCATGCATACCAAGTGCTGACGGCTGCGGTCGGTATGACACGTGCTGCGACAATCTTGTTTGTTGTCAGAACCAGGGAGGTTCGTCGCAGGTAAGTCGTTATCACCAAACTAAATACAGAGGTTTCCTTCACTCAATAACGAAATATAGTGTATGCCCGAGGACGGCTGCGAATAATACCGAATATCATTACCCAAGCCTACCGACCGAAGGAAACGGGGATCGTTCATTGGAACACCCATATGGTGGAGGAGGCATCAGGGATATTATTGCTCCAGTGCAGGTACACTCATTTATCCCCCCAGAGTTTGTCAGATAGGTGCCCTGGTATATCTATATATACTCTTGATTACATTCGAAGCAGGGGTTTTGATTGTAGAATAGTGCCTCATACACGTATCTGTATGGGCGGGACAAGGGTAGCAACAGCCTAGCTTTCTCCGTGATTAGGAGGGATTTTATTTGTATGCTACAGAAGGCATTAGCAATACCAGGAAGGTTCCAAAACAATGGTTCGACACACCACGGCCAAAGTTCGCTGGTATAGATCCATGGCCCAGGTCAGGTGCCCAACACATATGTCACTGTATTATAATTTACCAAAGCAACTATATCTATCCTGAAGAGGCTGCATCCAGTACATACGACCACAGGGTGTGGAGAACAGGGCTTCCCGTCCGCTCAGCCGTACTTAAGCCACACGCCGGTCTGTTAGTACTATGGTGGGTGACCACATGGGAATCCGGACTGTTGTATGTTTTTGCTTTTTTGTTCCTTTATTTTCTCCTACGATCCTCCATTTTCACCCTCTTGTGGAGGCAGGAAAGGGCGGAAGCTCTTCTCGCTTCTCATTCGAAGCGCTCTAAACTTCACCTCACTAGTTAGGGCTCACCCGCAACCGAAACCTTGGGGTTGGAGGAGCTGGAACAGGGATTATGAATGCACGATGGGAACGCGATTTGGGGGTTTTCCGCGGCATCATATCGTTTATTGGTTGAGTTCTCTATTCTATTTCGGAAAAACTTATGGAGAGTTGGTGAAGGAGGGCGGCCCAGAAGCGATCCGCACCAGGTTGAGCTTCCAGTGGGTAAGCATACCCCACGTATTTAGCTCACCAGAGCCAGTAAAATATTGGAGGTGTCTGGTCAGGGATAAAAATCACATCAATCCTTCAGACTGGGGGATATCTCAGGAGCCAAAATACCCGCTCCCCCATACTCCCCCGGATATTGCGCGTAGTTTGTCTGTTATACATAAGGCACAACACCGCCAATTCATCTTGACCGACCAAACGATTGCTTTCAATTACCTGTGTCGATGAAAAGCCTCTCAACCTCCAACAACAGGAATCGAATCCCTCCCTCGCCGGTCAACGATGACTGAAGCACCCGCCGTACCCGGTAGTGAGAAGGAAGCTAGTGGAACAATGGTGGATATGGTTGAGTTCGCGAGGAATACTGGTATTACCGTGGAACACCAACAGTACCTCCTGAAACGGCACCAGACGCTCGAACTACAGCCACTACCCAGCGCGGATCCGGCAGACCCGTTGAACTGGCCAGGATGGAAGGTATACTCTCTTCCCAGATCAAAGCAATTAGGAATGTGCAACTAAATTAGTGGAAGAAACATGCAAATATTTTTCTCGTGGCCTTTCAGGGTTTGATGACAACAGCATCAGCAGTTGCTGTCGTTCCGGCATTCGAAACTTGGTCCGAGTCGTATGAAACTCCCATCAGCACAACAAGTTATATCGGTTCCTTTCAGGTACACCATTTTTCATCCTGTCAACCCGGTTGCTAGGAATGACTCTGTTTAGATGATCACGCTCGCATGGGGGCCGGTATTCTGGATTCCTATTGCGAATCACTATGGGCGTCGACCGGTCTGGTTACTTTCCGTCATAGGTGCTGGGCTTTTCAACATCGGATGTGGCCTCTGCCAAACTTATACACAACATATCGTGTGCCGTATCTGCTCTGTAGGACATTGAGCTACCTGCTCGACTTTGTGAATATGGCTGACTATCCAACTATAGGCGTTTTTCATTTCTCCAGGAGTGGCAATGGGCCAGGCTGTTGTCGCTGAAACCTTCTTTGCTCATGAGCGAGCTAGTAAGATGGTATGATAAGCCCCATTCCCAGCCTTTTATTGCAACAGAAGCTGACGCGTGTGAAGGGGATATGGTCGTGAGTCAATTTTACCCTGACCCTTGAAGGATTATCATAGTTTATTACATTTTTAGTTTGATGATCACGATTGGGTAAGACATATCTTGCCATACGATAAGCCCGCCTCATATGCATTGACTGACTGAACTCCGAATAGAACTCCTCTCGGGCCCTTCGTGATGGGATTCGTAGTGGAACATCTTGGCTGGAGGTGGATGTACTGGATCATGACTATAGTAAGGATCATCATGACCCAGCGCCCAGTTCACACGTTAACGTATTCTCCAGATTAATGGCGCCCAATTCGTCGGTTACTTATTCCTTGGACCCGAAACGGTTTACGATAGAGATTTGACAGATAACCACACTCCTTTAACTGCACAGGAAACATTTCGCAGCCATTTCATCTCCATCCAAAAGAGAGTGGCAAAGCCACTCACATTCCACAAGTTCACAATTCCCTTCACTCTTTTCAAGGACCCTCGCATTATCCTCTCTGCAATTGCCTACACGGTCACCTTTGCCTTTACCTTTGTGCTCTTCCCCTTGGAAACCCCCCAGTTGTTCATTCCTTTCCACATGACCTCTTCAAAGATTGGACTCAATTTTCTCGTGTTGCTTGTCGGGTGAGAATATAACCCTGATAGAGCCATGACGCCAGCTAACACTCCATAGGTCCATCTTGGGTGAACAGGTCGGAGGCCCATTTAGCGATTTTATGCGGAATCGACGCACCAAAAAAGCTTCGGAGGCCAAGGTCGCACCGGAACACCGTCTATGGATATCGCACATTGGATTTCCCATAGCCATCGCAGGGATTGTCATCTTTATGGTCACAATCGCGGGTGCCTCTCGATGGAATATTAAGCCTGTCATAGGAATGGCTGAACGGAGTAGTATATAGATAGGGTCGGAATAGATAGCAGGTTGGCTTTTTGGTACCCGTGCAGACACAACCTTGATGTTTTCTCTGGGAAACATCCGTTCATTAACATGTCTGCCTGAAGATCCTCAGGGTAATCCTTTATAGAATCTTAGCCACTTATCCCCGCCAGGTTGGCTGCCTAGATACGGTTAATGATGGAAAGCCCATATAATAATTGAGCACATTGAAAGCATAGAGTAGTAGGTATAGTTCCCTCCCGTCTCTTGGGGAAAGAAAGCACCAATAGGTCTAGCTTTCTATCCTGTCGGTTCTAAGACACGACACCCGACTCTCCGAGCCGAATTCATAAACCTTAAGAACGACATAACCCAAGTCAAATTTGAGCTCTACTACAGCCAATCTAATCAACAATACGATTTATTTATGTACAGTCAATACCTCTTGCCTGAGCACATATCTTCAAATGGAGAGTAGTAATTAAGAGTAACCCATAATTCAGACCGAAGCTCAATATGTGGACGGAGGCAACTTCCTTAGTTTTAAGACAGGTCGTACTTGTTTCCCCTGCAAATTAGTTAGTTAGATATCCAGTTCCAACAGGCCAGGGGCACCATACCATAAGCTCAACAGCATCAATTGGACTCAACGTTAGGATGTCCCCCTCGATACTGGCAAAGCGTGCTTGAGTATCACCTATCCAATTCGGGAATAAGGACACGCGCATGTTATGGTAGAGACGGGGACGACCATCAGGGCCCGCATATACGTCGTAGCTTCCCGAGTACGCCATATAGGATTTCATAGCCTCCGCGAGTTCAGCTTGCGATTCTCCCAGTCGATCCGGTGTTTGGAAGGGGGCTCGGTTGGGGCACATCAGTTGGGCTGACATGTAGCCATCAGTCGAGTATATGATAACACCCTGTGCGGCCTAGGTGAAGGGATAAAGAGGTTCGCTGCCGTCAATTGGTGCAGCACGGTGGCTTAACAGTTCCCAACCTCCTTGGATCTTCTCTCTGAATTGGCGAAGGTCGTCTTCAGCCATGGTTGTAAGGGATGCGGCGAAAGAGTTAGATATGTGCAGTAGTTGCAGAAATATTGTCAAGTATCCAACTGGCTATAATTTGCCAGGATCGGGCTCTGTAGCTTTATACCCAATCGGCAAACTTTGATACGGTCATTATGCGGAGCGGAGGGACACAGATTTCAATTCTATATTGGTTTGGCATGGTGGACGGATAAAGCGGGCATCCACGGCAACTTCCGGCTTGTTTTAACATTTCCTCCTTTCACCACCGATTTGGTCAAGGACCACGAAAGCAAGCAAAGGCTACTTGGTTGTATCCCCATAGACACTTATTTAGATTCAGCTACGATTCCACCCGCTTCATGGCCGGAGATATGGTTTCGAATTTGAACTAAAATGAGGCAGGGCCTGATGGGTACGATATGGAAACTACAGATGTTGGAGGCAGATACACACGGAAAAAATCGGATTCTAAAATGTCTAATATATATCTCAAGCAAAATATCTACTTGCCAAATACTTTAAGCCTATCTTCCACAGGGAGAAAGGTCTTCACCTTAGGCGCCCCTTCTGGTGTCCCAAACACCAGCTGTGTGTCCATTTTCCACGAGGCAGGGAATTCCCACGTCTGTCGCACAGCTTCGTCAATCAATGAACTGTAGTGTTGAAGATTTGCTCCAAAACCTTCTGATTCCAGTGCTGTCCAGACTGTGAATCCACATTAGCATCCTGGGTCAAAATGGAAATTCCAGGTCCAGGGGAGAGGAGTATCAAGTACGTACCGACAAACTGCGACATGGCATTCGACTCTCTTGCAAATGAGTCAAAATTATGCGCATACGCAGGGAATTGCTCCTTCGTAGGCGCAAGTGACTCATAGTCTACTAGGAAAAGCACCTTTATTCCATTTTCAGCACCGGTCTATCCAACACGGTCATCTGGCCAAAATCATTTATGGGGATCTTACCGTTCCATAGGCAGCGCGGAAACCCTCCAGTTTCGGCTTTGTATGAGTCTCAAACATGTCCGTTGTCATCATGCCGGTCTTAACTCGCCCCTCCATAATTCGAAGGGTGATATCCCACAATTTCTGGTGCTCTTCCTTCAGCAGGAGAACCACTCGAGTAGTTTGGGTATTGAACGAGGTCGGGACATGAACAATAGCATCCTGGACAATCGTCTCAATTGTCTCGTCGGATATGGGACTACCGGCACTGAGATTGTAATGGGACCGGCGAGCCTTGGCCAGGTCAAGGAATGACGCAGTTGCGGGATTCGCGAAACTACCTGTGGAGTGCATCGGGGAATAAAACTAACAGCCGTTGGGGATCTTTCGAGCAAAGGTTGGGATGAGAAATATGCAGAAGTCAAGGACAAGTGAGAAATAACAACAAGAGGTGAAGCAAGAAATGCTGTGCATTTCTAGAAGACGAATCTATGGGTCTAGTGAGGCCGCCGACGCCTCAGAGCCCGGGCGGGGGGGGATCGGATGTATGAACCCGAAGGCTTCCTGTATACCCGATGAACTAGGGAAAGCTAAAAGAGGTGGGTACCCAAGGAATCATACCGGGGCCGTGTCGCTGGTGCCAAAATAGCATTGTTAGATAATACGCCGATTCCAGACCAGATCGGGTAGAGGCCAACCAGTTGTTTAGCTGCCATCGAAGGCTTCCCCCAAGGTTTGACGGATATTACTCTGATTGCGTTTTATGCACCACGATTATAGTTCCAGGCCCGGATCCATATCTTGCACCCACTTGATGTCCCTACAAAAAGCCGGCCCGAGCGGGATTGTCAGGAACACAGCGGAGGACGTACTGCCCCAGACTCAAACTGGAGAGTGCTGTAAATGTAATCGCCCAGGGACAGCGCGGAATGGAGTAGAGTGCGGGTCTTGTTCTATTGAACAGAAAAGCCCTCTCCTGTGCAGGAGCATATCATCCTACACTCGGTCCATGATGTTTCAGATATTTTTACCACTCAGCTAAAAAGCAATATATTACTAGTTAGGGGTGGAAATACCCCCTAATTCTGACATGATGCCCAAAAAGTTTGATGTGCTAGGTAACCACCACGCGGCCAGGCCTAGAGCCGTCTCCTTTTTTAACCCTGCCCTAAAACAGGTCCGTCGCAGGGTGTTTTATCTGTGGTCCCGTACTGGTAAGTGACCCCAACCGGCCCAATGATAAAATGCAGCACATAGTAACATAGCTCGGAAGTATTTATTCTCTGTGTCTTTATTCTTGGGGTTCTCTCTCTCTATTGGGGATCACTCTGTCGCACCGAGGCCAAGTACTCAGCTCTGGCAGTATGGGTTGTCGATTTTGACGGCCAGGTCGACCCATACCACACGGCCGAGACAATTTTTGGCCCTACGGTCACCAATATTACAAAGAGGATAATTCAGTTGAGCGGTTCACATCTAGACTATCAGATTAAACCAGCTTCCGATTTCAACTACAATCGCTGGGCCGTCCGGCAGGGTGTCTACGATGAGCAAGCCTATGCTGCGGTGATCGTGAACCCGAACGCGACTTCGCGGCTTCGCGATGCAGTCTCCTCGGGTAACACATCCTACGACCTAACAGGCGCAATCCAGTCCGTGATCATTTCCGCGCGGGACGAAAGTACCTACCATAGCTATATCCTTCCCGAATTGGCCATCCTGCAGCAAATGGTGCTGGTGGAGTTCGGGCCACGGTGGGTTCAGGAGCTGTCCTTGCAGCCGTTGATGAATTGGTCCCAGATACCGGCCCAGGCCATTAACCCCGGGATTGGCTTCATGAACGTCGACCTGCGCCCTTTCACTCCAGCGACCGCTGCACCAGCGGTGACCATCGGCTTAATCTACCTCATTATCATTTCCTTCTTCACCTTCCCATTCCTTATCCCGATTCATGCTCAGTTCATGAAACCCGATGATCGCCCACCGCTCAAGGCCGCACACTGGATCATCTGGCGCGTCTTGTCGAATATCGTTGCGTATTTCTTCCTCTCGCTATTCTATTCACTCGTCTCCTTGGCGTTCCAAATTCCGTTCAGCAATCCACCAGCCCCCGACACATTACCCGCTAGTAACCCCAACGCATTCGGTCGGGGTTCGTTCGTGGTCTTCTGGGTGCTGAACTGGGTCGGGATGGCCGCGTTGGGATTCCCGTGTGAGAACATGGCCATGATCCTCGGATCTCCGTGGAGTTCATTGTTTCTCATTTTCTGGGTGATATCGAACGTTTCGACGGGATTCTACGCCATTGATCTGGCCCCGGGGTTTTATAGGTGGGGTTATGCATGGCCGTTGCATCGAACTAGGTACCCCCCACCCTTCAATATATATCATCAGCAAAGACGGGTCTAATGGTTTCTAGTTGTCGAGGCATCGCGCACAATTCTCTTTGATACGCACTCGCGGATCGGGTTGGACTTTGGTATACTTTTTATTTGGGTCGCTGTGTCCATTGCGTTCTTTCCTCTGGCGACGTTTGTTATGCAGTGGAAGGCGAAACGCGGGCTGTGAGATGCCCAATTTCCCTTTGGTGGGAAGAGTATCGCGCCTTGTAACTAAAGTCGGTATCATATACAGAGAGGGGGTAAGTTATTTCGATATCAAACGAAAGTCTGTAATATATACGGGAATACTGTATCATATACCGACATTATGTGTAGAGAGGGTTGGTATTAAACGGCTCAGGAGGTAATATATACGTGCAGTGTGTACCATATACACGCAGTCCGTATAATATACACACGTGTCTGTACTATATACGCGGAGGCTGTATCATATACGCGCCCTCAGAATTTAAAAACCAGCCGACGCTTGACTGAGGAGTACTTTGGTTCCTGTCATCAAGAGGTCTCCGGCTCATCCCATTTCTGGATTTCTTTATTTTTTGAAAACTTTGTACACGTACAGTAGGTAAGTAGTTATTGTTGGAGTCAGGATTAGCATTACCAACTGTTTTTTTGTGGTCTCGTGGCATAATTGACGAGATGATGGTTGTTATCAAGAGCTGTAGCCCTCCACGTTCTATCCAGAAGCAACATTCAGAAGCGGGGGATTCCGGTTGAGATCCCGACTGTGTTCCGTTTAAAGTTGTTGGCTTGTGCGACCCGGGAAAGTGGACGCGGTCTGGCATCACACCCGAACCTTTGGATTCGGGTCTTTGAGGTGGACCATTGTGTGAAACCGGGGTGAAGCTTGTGTCGCCCAATAGAGTGATGTCCACCACAGTATGCCCTAACCTTAACCAACTCACGAAGAACCGGTTAGGCAGGTCGAAGCCAACT
Source organism: Aspergillus diversus (assembly GCA_027569885.1). Classification (NCBI taxonomy): domain Eukaryota; kingdom Fungi; phylum Ascomycota; class Eurotiomycetes; order Eurotiales; family Aspergillaceae; genus Aspergillus; species Aspergillus diversus. The sequence continues at coordinate 26,104 of JAPDKZ010000046.1, forward strand.
TGGCATCTTTAGCTTTGACCTCGTGTGAGGGAATTGAACACAAACCGCAAATCCCCAGAATATGTGGCCAATCATCGCAGCGTTCGCCGTCAGACTTCCCCAGAGGTTTGGCCAGCCAATCCAAGAGAAAGGGGCTGGAAGCTTTCTTTTCGCCATTAAGAAAAGCAATTCCCCCCACCGGAATTATGTGAAAAATTCGCATTCTGACCTTCTGGACAGAATTTCCCGACTGAATAATGCTGTCCCCTGGTGGGTGTGTCCCAGCTGCGTATAGGCCATTAACGACGGGGCAGCGGCAAGATGGCTGCGCCTCCCAAGGATAGTGACGGCACGGGCCTAATCATCCTTATCTGGGTGCTGGGTGGCATCGCAACCCTGGTCGTTACGCTGCGCGTGATAGCCAAGGTGAGGATTCGGCATTTCCGACTCGATGATGTCGTTATGCTTGCTGCTCTGGTAGGCCTTCCCACTTGAAAACATCGCCCTTTCCAGGAAAACATGCGGTCGCTAACAAATCATTTATTATCATAGGCGCTCTGCCTTACAGCTTCCTGTCTTTCAACGACTGCGGTGACATACGGATATAGCCAGCGCAGCCCGATCCCCGCAGCAGAGGACGCAACCAAAGCCCGGCAATTCTATCTCATCGGGCAAGCCGTCCTCCTCGCCGGCACTGCCCTCGCTCGAATGGCCTTTGTGCTATATTTATTAGCTATCCTGGGGAGCGAGATCTGGCACCGAATTGCCTTGATTACTCTCACCGTTCTCGGACTTATTATTAATTTCGTCTCTATCATTTTGATATTCAGCATGTGTAAACCGTACAATGCAACCTGGGATTATCTCATGGATGCGAATTGTTGGCCCGTTAGCATCCAATTGAAATATAGCTACTTCCAAAGCAGTACGTTCCCCCTCCTACACTATAATTGATGTGGAAGGAGGCTAAAGTGAACAGCCTTCAACACTTTCATCGACCTGTACCTTGCGGTTGTCCCGACGTGGATCTTCTGGCATCTTAACCTCAGGTTCCGGATTAAGTTGAGCCTGATCGCCCTTATGCTATTGGGATTAATGTACACCTCAATTCTCCCTTCTTCCGATAAACTTCCATGAAGCTAACAAGAGAATGCAGTGCCATGGCAGCAGCCCTAGCCAAAACCATCCAACTACATCAGATGACCGAGGATATGCTCACGGGCACGGTCGACCTCCTCCGCTGGGGATATCTAGAGGGGTATCTTGTGATCATTACTGCCTCTCTACCCTGTCTGCGATCATTAACTATATCCTTCTTCCGCTATATGAAGAGCGCTAGCGATCGATCACGCTATGAGCTCCGGGCGCCGTATGCTAAAACAGGTGGAACCATAGCCGCCACAACGCATAATAGTAGGAATAGATGGACGGGTGGAATCCTCTCCAAGTCAGGTCAGGTAGAGGATGGTGCGAGCGTGGATTATATCCTGGGCAGTCGGGAGAATGTTGACGGCATACGGACAAGTGGGGATGGGAGTAGTCAGGATTTGGAACGGGGGCAGAAAGGTCCCCAGAAACCAGTCGATACGAGTTTTGTTCATTATGAGGGACCTCGATGATATGTATTTATGGAATTGGGTGTTTTGGGAGTAATCTGGGGTGATCTTTGTATACTATGGGGTGGTTATGGCACAGACCGCTTGAGATTCCCTATTATTTTACAGTGTTCTATCTTTGGGATATCTCCCCAAAACTGCTGGGTGGCCGTTGTTACCGTTGCAGCCCCTGGTTTCCCGTTACTCTCCGCCCCAGCACGAAAAGGTTGTGTAGTGTAGTGGTTATCACTTTGGATTTTGACCGCCACTCACCTTCCAATAACCCCAGTTCGAACCCGGGCACGACCTATTCTTTTTTTTGGCCTCGCCATGGCACTGCCTATTGGAATCTTTCGAATAGTCCGACATGTTTTTTGAGTAACCTCGGGGAAAGAGGGCTATAATTTCAAAACCAGAATCAAAGTCTTCAACTTCTTATTCACACCACGCCTAGCCTCAATGCTCTCCAATGCCTCCATCATTCTCTCAAAAAGGAAATCCAGGATGTTGCGTGTATACTCAAGGCTGCCAGAATTCTCCAGCTCGTGTAGAATATGTGTCTTAGCTTCCGTTGACATGTCTTTTTTGGCGTTAAGTAACATCTTATGCATCGTATCTGCGTTCGGGCTGTTTTGCAGCATGTGGATAAGTGGAAAGGAGAATTTCCCTTCCTCAAGATCATCACAGAAACCTTTCTTGGCAGTATACTAGATTTTCATTATTTTTTTTTTAAAAAAAATTAGCTTCCTGCCTCGTACTTGTCCTTAAGTTATTGATGACCTACCTCCTCCGAAACCAAATTCTTGTAGTCATCCGCAATCTGATAGTACCTCCCTATCAACGTGAAAAGTTGAGAAAGTTCCTCATCATTCCCAGATCCAGTTTCTGCTTCCATAAGTTGCAACGCTAGTCGAAAGAAAGCCCCTGTTTTGCTATCGACCATGGCAATATACTCGTCAACGGACGGGAGATATCTGTTGAAGGTCCAGTGGAGGTCCAGGCCTTGGCCCAAACAAAGAGTATCGAGGGCGTCTACTGACTACATTAGCCTTGGTTCAGAAGAGAAATAAGAAGAAGAACAAAAAGAAGAAGAAGAAGAAGAAGAAGAAGAAGAAGAAGAAGAAGAAGAAGAAGAAGAAGAAGAAGAAGAAGCAAGATTGCCTGCCGTTCCCTACCGATAATGATCTCCCCACACTCGGGCTTTAGATGCTCTTTCACCTGAAGAACAGCTCTACTAGCAGCATATGTCGCACTGTTCACGGTCTGACCGATTCCGTACTTCGTATAGGCCGCGGGCTGGCCACGCCGTAGTTGTGAGCCGTCCTGGATGTCATCGACCCTGATAGGTTAGCCATTAGTGAATGTTTTTTTGGGACCGGACCTAGGATTTGGTTGGTATGGCTCACATCAACGAGGAGGTGAAAATCATGGACACGGTGCTTTTAATGATTTCTAGTGTGTCTGGTGATAACGGCAACCACGGCGCTAGACTGTCTATAAATCTACGGAGAGTTTTTTTGCCGGGAGACAAGCCTGTATAGTCAAAGGGAGCCATGCAAATCTCCAGTATATCAGCAGCTGCTAAGGCGAAATAACTGGGGTGCCTGGCGTTACACTCACTCCTTGGGCTGATGCCTTAACAAAGGGTCCGAGGAGAAGAGTCTCCACATTGGGAGATTCGGGTTCGGTGGAAGAAATAGAAGTGGCTAGGGTTCCGTTCTGCGTCGTATTGCTTAAACAGAAATCATCCCGTAGCTCTTCATTCGCCTCTAGTAGAGTGCTATACTTCGGATCAGCGGGAGGGGGGTAGGCTTTCAGACGGAGCCGCCTATTAAAGTATCGTCCAATTAATCCGGCCCGATCTTCGCGTGTGGTGCTCAAGTCCCCTTGATGGTAACGCGGTGATTGGGACTGCCAATAATTAAAACCTCCGACAAGCAGGACGGCGAAAATTGTATATTTATGTATATCGTCGGACTTGTGGGTTGGGGAGGCCTCCCAGAGATGAAATTGGTGAAGGAGGTCTTTCTCGGCTGCTAGAACTTCTTGCTTCAGGATGTCCCCAGCTTCTTCTTCGTTGTACCCGTAGTTTGTCATCAGGAGAGCCATGGCATTATGCATCGCATCCGTGTTTCTGGAACGAGCGAGATCGTCGAATTCGCGGTGGAAGCTGTAGAAGTCATTTGATAGGGCCATGCTACGATACGCAGGCTCCAGAATGCCGGAGATACTGGCGAGCTCTTCCTGGCTAACGTGGAGGTCATATAGAGTGGGCAGCAAGCGGAAAAGATGTCTGGGAGTCAGTGTCAGTTGTTACACTAACACCAAACGGGCAATGAGCATACTTCACAGTTGAGGATATGATCCTGGTTTGTGTATATTCTTCAAAAGTCATTCCACAATGGGGCTGCATAGAGTGGGCAGCTCCGATGCTCAGACATGCATCCTGCAAGAAATCCATGTTCCAGAACCCGTTGGGAACCAGTCCTGGATGTAAAAGGCTGGAAACGACTTCGGTCCAGACTTTAGAGATCCCAAAATCGGTGTCGACCGTCTTTCCCAGTTTCACCTTGTATAAAACACTGAGAGCAATATCATCTCGAATGGCGCTTTTCTAGTTGGTTGTTAGTATAGGGCACAGTGGGTATGGGGTGAGCCTTACAGATTTGAGATCCGTACTGTCTAGAATGTCTAGTCATTGCCATGAGTATTTTCTTAGGGCGGAATGGAAGACGTCACAAACCGTCTAAAAAGAAAATAATCTCTGCCTTGCCGGCCCACGCAGCCATCTTCTCGGGCGTGACCTCCGGTATAATCCAGCTCGCTGCATCGCCCCTCGAGGTTAAAGTACCCCGCAAAGCAATGGTCGCCCGATCCTGGGCAAGGCTGGATGATATGTCTGTAATGCATTTGGTGGTCGCTTCCACAGCTACGTGGTTATGCCTAGACATACGAATGGGAAGGGAGTTGAAATAAGGATACTGTAGGTCCTCGACACTTGGGTCAAAGGGATCCGAATGATGGAAAGGGAAGTTGGAAAATAGAGTCATTGCAATAACGATACAAATTATACGAGACTGTAGTGTAGCCCTCTGTGGAGATAGACATGGTTAAGGAAAACATTTTCTTTAAGTAGTTATACGTGTGTTAGGCCACTGCTCTGAGCGAGGGGTATGTCCTCTAACGTGCCACTTCCACCATGAACATTTGGGGATTGACCATAGGAAGGGGAAAAAGCAAATAATACAGCCACCAGCAATAGTCTCGTCGAGGCTTCCTCTCCAGACGCACGAGATCCGCTTACGCGCCGCCACTCCCGGTTTTCCCTGTTTTTGAGGCATCTTCCTTCGCCAAAAAGGCAAAGGATTTACATTTCCCTTCCCTTTGTAGGTATATGCCCAAATCCGAACCAAAATATCAGCCCTCGCAAGCAACGTGCTTAAGACCATGGAAGAATGTCTGCATTACCGAATAGGACCCTGACCAATCCCTGAAGAGTGGAAACGTCAACCTATATGGGCTCAGGAGTAAATATACTCCGGATTGGTTGACACATCTCATTGTTCTACTTAGTGCTGACCTCTATGCAGGTCGAATCACATATTTTCCCCGAATACCCCAGTCCACAAGCTTAATTTATGTTTGACAGGGTAGCACAGCATCAAATAGTCCGGAAAACTGAGCTGCCCAGCCAATAGGTGGCCGCCCAAATGGACTCGGCGGAGATCTGACGCTGAATTCCCCGGTTCCTTCTAGCAGGTGGTTTCCATATCCCCAACAAATTTATAAAGCATCGGAAGGGTACCCACAATCTTTGACAGAAGCCCATTTTCATTGCAATTAAAATTTCTTCACCTACAACTTCTCCCTGATCCCCAACCCAGACTTTTGAACCCCCGTGGTTCCTCAAGATGCGCCTCAATTCCGCCAATCTGATCTCTCTCCTCATTATCGGAGCCAATCTAGCCACCGCCTCGGTAACCGACTGGATCCCCACCGGAGACTGTCTCAAGCTCCTAAATATAGCCTCCGGTGTAAATCACGGCTTTCTAATCGACGTCGGACGCGCTGTCATCTGTAACAACGGTTGCGCCCCCCAACTGTCCGATTACGAAGCCAAGTGGCGCAACGAAGCCCAGCAGACCCTTGAAGAACACGGCCAAACATACGGCGTAAGTCAGTACGTACCTCAGTACATGGACTTGCTCGACTACGTCATCAAATACGCGAGAGAGAACTGCGGCGTGGGGGAATTCGAGTCGCAGGACATGTGTCAGAATGACGAGCAGTGGAGTCGCGCGGCGGATTGCATGCAGAAGAACGTGCATAAAATGGCTATTTCGAAGGCCTGGGATATGTTGCCTCTTGCTAGCCTAAGATCTTGCAAACAGCATCTGAAACTGCTTACTGACCCTGTGGCTATTACGAGCTTTGGGCCGGCGGTGCTTGGCAGGATTCGGGGGGCTTGTTGAAGGAAGAATATGGAAATCGGGTTGGCTATGTTCCTAAGCTCGGTTTCGTTTTGCATCTGCTAAGAGGGGGGGATAAGCTTAACATAAACTAGGACTGCCTGCAGGTCAATTCAATTCAATCCCCTTGGCAATGTGGAAAATTGGGCTGCTGTGCGGAGATGCCTCAAGGATATTTCATTGGTAGCAGGGAACATCGTCACGCTCGTTTTTATATGGAATCACGACTGAACATTCATTCAGTCACGATAGTAAATTAATCTTTGTATCTGGGTAAGTGCCTAGATATAGTATGTATCAACTGATATGGAGTTTTGATTTCCGGTTTCTATTATTTGTTTGAATTATCCTCTATAACACCACAGCAGATTATGAAGGTAGAACGGTTACCGTTGCTCCCGCGGTCCTCTTTCAACCCTAACCTCCGTCGCAATATGAATCCCCATACCCCTCGTGCGCGGTTTATCCTGACGATCCCTCTCCGAAAGTATAATCTCCTCTGAATCATTATCTCCCATACCCACAGTCGCCGTCGTATTGTCATAGACTCGACCTCCAGACTGGTTTGGCGCGTTTTTATTATTCTGGGACGGGGAGGAAAGACCGTAATGCTGGCCGTAGGATTGCGTTGGTCGTCGACGGTATGAGGAAATATTAAGTGAGAAGGCACGGAAATAAGGACCGTACGTGGGGACGCAACTGATTATCACCTGAGGCCATCGCCTGTTAGAATTCGAAAGGTGGGAGAATTGGGGGTGAGAGGGACGGACTCCAAGACTGATTTCAATATCGGACCAGATAATGATCGGTTGACTGTCTGTGTATGTCTTCAGGTTTTTAATTGTGAAAATGCGGATGATCTGGATGATGGTCACGAAGAAGCCGAGGCCAAAGAGACACCCGAGTAGGATCTACGCTTGTCAGTTTTCTGACAGTCTGCTCCCAATGGATGCGTGGGGATACCTTCTGCCGTAGCCTCAACTGTAATTTGGCAAGAACCGGTAATGGGAGCGCAATGATGATCACGTCGAAACCGAGACTTGTCCCCGCCAGTCCATAGTACGAGGCGATAGTGTCAATGCAGGTCCCAGGGATCGATGTGTCCCATTGTCGGGCAATCTAATCGCACGTAAATGCCATCAGCGCCGTTCTAGTAACATATACTAGTAGTCAAGAAGATGAATGGGGATGTACCGGGTGGCAACCGAACGAGAGCACAAAAGTAAAGGCGACCTGATTACAGGCGCACGCAACAATCGCGGCGACAATGATAATCCTATATGCCTGCACGAACCCCCCAATGCGAAGGTACGATGCCAACAGCGAAATCTTGAAACCGAGAAGAGCCAAAGTGTAGATTGGCCCACCGATATATTGCATCTAGCTCCGAGTAAATCAGCCCTTCTTTTCGTGAACTCGATCCAGTGGTATCAACCTTGCTAAACGGCACAACATTGCTCGTTGGGAAATACTCTGCGTGAAGGCCCAAGCCCCATCGTGTCTCTTCGCAGTGTCAGTATCTAGTCTTCAGAGGAGAAGAGGGAACGTACGAGCAACAGCTAATCCGGCATACGCCGCCCCCAAAAGCGCACTGAAAAGTGCAGCGAAATCATCCACCCACAGCGACTTCTTAACCCAGAGTCGCACTCGGAATCGCAGCGCAACGGCCAGAATTGACACGGTCGAAAAGACGAGACAGAGGGCGATGACCCGGGCCATTTGGTTGTCCGGGTCGGGGGACTGGAGGTTATACACCCAACCCATTCGCGCCCACAGCGCTCACTCCACGGCGAGAGTATGAGCCGACCAAAATTGAGGGTTGGAGGAAGGGGCGACTTCAAAAAAAAAAAAGAAAGAAAGAAAAAAAAAAAAGCATTGCTGTTAGGAAGCTAAGCAGGCCATCAGTTATTTTTGGAGGGGTGGGTTGCGGCGTACAGGGATTAGGGATCCCAGCCAGAATGGGGAAAAGGCTTCGCCCCGCTGGTTGAATGTTGATGGGAACTGGCCTGTCCATTTAGGGGGGAGGAATAGGGTCATCTCAGGGCACTTTCGGCCGGTCGGCTGCGGTTAATATAAGTGACGCAAGACCCTGGTCGAATACGAGGCTCCCGGACAGGAACCAGTCCTTGAGCAGGGGTGCAAACCCAGTCAATTACATAACGTACACGAAGGATCTCTCATTCAATTCGCGGAATAACGGGACTATTCGAATCCCCGGACTCCTTCCTCCGTTCATTTTAACTCTCCCCGGCTATTTTCCTACTTTCCCCGCCAGTTGTGCATGTGCTGAGGCAGGGATTGATTACGCCCGGCACAGTCGCCCCTTACCGCGAACAATCCACTCATCTGACCCAACGGCTTTCGAGGCATAGAACACATCCTTCGGGTCGTACTTGGCCTTGACCCGACGGAGGGGCTTGTAGTTTTCCCCGTAGAACGCGTTCTGCCAATCGGGCTGGCGGAAATCACCCTCGTTCATGTACGCACCGGAATTCGGTGACAATGCCATGAGAGTCGGGATGTAGTCGTCGGTCATCTTTTCCTGCTGAGCGAGCATCTCTGCATCCGCGTCCCACTTCCACGGGGTGGTGAGGGTGGTGTCGATCAAGGCCTCTCTCCAGGCGGGAAGGACGGCGTTGTGCACATCCCCGGCAACCGCCTTGGATACGTTCACCCCGACGCCGATAAATGTCGCCCCGGATTCTGTGATGTGGCGGTATCCAGCCGTGAGAGCCTCATTGTTCTCGAGAACCACCGACCGTGGAATCAGCCAGCCTCCGTACTGGGCCGTTCCAACTTCAATGGCACCCTGCATGGCGGTGAATTCGGCCAGGTAGCTAGGGAACTGCTTCGAGTAGAGGCTGTAGGTAATACCTAGCTTGGTCAGGCCATCTGTGAACGGCTTCACTAACTCCCGGAGCTTGGCTACCGGTATGCCAGGTCCCGTCAACGGGGAGATGAAGAAGTTGGTGTTGGTAAAATACCAGACGCTCATGGCCCCCGCATCGACCAGAGACGGGAGCGTCGCATGATACAGCGTCACCGCATCGTAGAAGGTATCCTGAGAGATACCCTCATTCGAGAATGTCAAGTTGAGCCCACTGACTGGACGCCCCGGGTGCGCCTTGGACGTCAACGACCAGACAACGCCATACGTCCCACCACCACCACCACTCAAAGCCCAGAACAGATCCGAGTACTTGTTATCCCTCGTCGCCGTGATGAATCGTCCCTGCCCGTCAATCACCTCCCACTGGAGCACCTGGTCCGCTGCCAATCCATGCACAGAGGACAACGCACTATGCCCAGCTCCCTGCGTATATCCCCCCGCAATCCCCACGGTCGGACACTCACCACCCACGACCTCCAGGCCCTGCGCATCGGCCGCTGCATACGCCTCGAACCCCTGCACGCCGGCGCCCATCTTAATCGACTTCCCCTTGTACCGCGCGTCTTTCCAGTTGCTGATCTCGATATCCTTGAGATTGTGCATCCAGAGACCCAGCGCGCCCGCACCAGTCGACTTGCCATTATAATCATGCCCAGTATTGCGCACAACCAGGCGGATATTATGCTCGGTCGCAAACTGGATTGCCTTGGAGACGTGGGCGGGTTTGCTGACATTCACCGCGTAGACGACGTAGTTATCTAGCGTGCAGGGCTTCTCAACAGGGTGGAACGGGTCACACGAGGCATTGGCGAAGAACGGAGCCATGATAGAGGAGGATGTTTCATAGCTGCATTCGAATTAGTTCCCCCGATCTTTCTATTTTATCACAGGGGAATTGTGTAACGGGGGAGGACTCACTGGAGCTCCGGGAAGGTCCATTGGGCGCGCAGAGCATCGCATTCCGCTGCGTCGTAGGCGGATCCGTGGCAGGGCGTTCCTAACGGTACGGTCGCAATTAATTGTCCGCCAATGGTCTGGTTGAAGCGCGACCAGACGCTGGGAGTGGGCCAGCAGGTGTCGCCGGGCATGCAGCGACAAGAGGAGCCCGCATTGACAGGGGAAAGGGCCAGGAGGCCAGTTAGGAGGGTGAGCCCTCTGGAGCTGCCCAACATAGTGTTCTCGAAGGCTTGATGGGTATCACAGATGGATTCGGCTGTTTGAACTTTGGGGTGTTGTCCGCCGATTTATGTGTATCGCAGTAGGCGCCGTTGCTACTTAGGCCGGGACTAAGCAAGCGGGGGACATTATCGTTCGATCGGGTCTCCACTCATCGACTCCGCTCCAGATGAGGGGTTTGGTCTCTATTTCCTCTTTTGATTTCTATTTTATTTTATTTCCTTCCACGGTGTTTTGAGAGCGATACGTGCGTGGAAGTTGTATGGATCTACATCGGGTCCTTCACAATGGACGCTGCCCTCTCCCCAAAATAAAAATCACACAAAGCAAGGGGAATGTGAGAAAACAAACTCAAATGGATTAAGGGGAAAGGAGATGAGCCGCCGCTAGTGGATTGTAATTGCAGCTCAGACTCTGATTTGCCGTCGTTAAATTTAGCCGTTTCTTTCCGTGCCTACCTTGGCTAGCGATGCTTAGCTTGCTGTGCCACATAAGCACAATAAACAAGGATAGATTGATCCAATGAGGACCCGAAGCGAGTATAACACCAGAAGCTAGCTACAGATGTCGACAGAGCTTGATGTGGGCTTTTTGGTTGCTTGGGTGATGTTGAATAATCATCTTCTTCGCATAAACTAACGGATTACTTGGTTGCTGAAAGTATGTAGAATGATACTATTTCACACAACCTTTCAGAATCCTCTGAGCTTGTGCGCCCTTCTTAAAAAGTGTTAAAAAGCGGTTCCCCAAAAGCCTCCATTTTGTCCTTGCTCGAGGCTCTTCGCGCCCCCCCCCCCCCAGGAGGCGGTCGCCTCGCCTACAAACGGGATCACCACCAGCACAATGATGACGATATTCAGGATCAGTTCCTCTGTCTTGGCTTCGTAGACCTCAATTTTGGCGACGTGCTCAGCTGAATCTAGCAGCATCAAGACGGGCATGCTGAAGGCCGCCATGACGTCGTCTTCATCGGCATCTAACCCGCCCATCGACATATGCATGCATGTTTCCAACATCGCCCACTTCAAATCACCTGTAGTATAGACGGCCATATCCACGATCTCCATGCAAGATAAAAGGATACCCCGAAAATTCCAACTCTCACGAAGTTACCGAGAATGTTTGGACAAGGGCCTAGAAAAACTCCGAATTGCCACCCGAGGAGCTGCTTGGACGGCAACGGACCCGTTGAATAGGTTCAGTATACTCTTCAAGTGAAGAAGCTCGGCTCTACCGCAAATTGAACCGCAAGAATCCAGTAGCAAACAGTAGAGCATATTCATTGGCCGCGCCTTCCTTATGGATTAGTATTTCCCGGATCCTTCTTTTCCTTCTGGGCCCGTTTCGCCACGCTCAAAGGGACTGCCACCATCTCCATGATACTATCCTGATCACGCCGTTTATACTCGATGATGTCGTCACTATCGACCACTTTGAACCCAGACGGCCCATACGCGTCATCCGCACGATAGCAATCCCACCAATGCTCCGTGGTGACAATCATCTCCAGCTCCCACTCCGGTTTCTGCCCGCCACTTTCCCTTCGCTCCCATGAAATCGAGAATGAGCCGCACGGGAGATCATCGAGGATAAACACCACAGCATCCCAAATAAAGCCCATTCGTGGCCCCGGATTCCCATTCAGATGCTCATAAGGGGAGCCAAGCGCGCCGAACAACCAGTCCGAAGAACAGCCGCATCCTATCAAATCTACCTCAAATTACCCCAGCCGCGCTGGTGGATTTGTGGGAAACATGCGTCGCCAGGATGCGTCCGGTCGCAGGACCGCCTCCCGTTTGGTCTCGGACTTGTACCACTCCTGTTCTTTGAGTCTCTCTGCGCCATCTTCGGAGGGAAGCCGATCTTCCTCGCCGTCCGCGTTGCCGTAGTCGAGGGTAAAAATGTTTTCTGTAAATGGCGGGAACATCTCCTGGAGAAGCGGGTTTACGTCGACCGCTAGATTCTCTTGGGGCTGTGGACATATTCGCGCTGGATGGAAGAAGAGTTTTTTCTGTAGGATTGGAGAGTTCCTAATAAGCTCGTCCCACTGACGACTGACTCGTTGGGCCCGTAAAAGGTCTCGCATGGAAAGATCAGCTAAGACAAGTTCCAGGAGTTCTGGTAGTAGCAAGACCTGGATGGTGGCCATCTTCACATTGGATACGCGTGGACTTTTGGATTTTCAGGAGGTTGTCGACTTTTCAGACGGGATTCGACCTCCCCATGTCTTATCTACCTGTGAATTCCCCGGTCGCATGCTCGTGACACGTGTCGCGGCCATCGCGTGCACAGCCGAGAAGTCAGCAGCCAGAACAGCCGTAGTCGATCAATCAATTATTGTAGGTGTAGAAGTAATAAGATCGAGGCATAAATAATTGGGTTTTGATGCCTTGATGATATATTTCCGGCCTTGAAACCCTAGCATTGATGGAGGTTTGAGAATGGTGCCAGGTTGAGGGGAGAAAGAGAAGAGTTCAAGGTAGATGGAAATATATATCTTAAAGCAACCGGCAGAAACAGCGCGCCAAGACGCCAATACGAACACCGCCTACGAACTATGGAAGGCGGTGTAAAAATCTTTATTGAGTTTTGCCCATATTACTATACCGCCTTCCTACTTAGGTTTGTATTGTTTGTTCTGTTTGCACTACAAAACACCAGCACTCACATCAATGCCTGAGGCAACCGCCAAGCGCCTTAAACCTTGTGGTGGTTACAATATCCTTGGCCAAATCCAACTGACGTCACTGCCATAGAGCAATGCCTACAGGGACAAAAATAGCAGGCCAAACTTGCCTAGTAAAATATAGCAACGAAAATTGCCTTCCAAACTATCATTCTCCAAAGAAAATAAGCCCTAAACTCCATTGATTACCAGTGGGCGAGGTCTCGATAAGCGTTTGTGGGTCACATGATAGCTTAGCGAGAAGTGGTCCCTCGCAGTCTAATAATATCGAATAGGGCAGACCTGGTAGAGACAAGATCGTGTACTACGAATTGGCATCAGATAACCAGGGGCCAGGGCCAGGGCACACGTGGGTGAATGTGGGGAGACGATTGGCTCGGCATTGTTGCTTAGCATGGTGCTCCATCGTGGCACAGGGTGGTCCACTGTGGGGTATGGACAACAGTTTTGTCACTTCGACCTCAGAGAATCGTAGGTAACAGTGATTTTTGTGCGCCTCAATGCCACGATTGGAATGGGCGTTGTTTCGCAAACTCTGCCTTTTCTTCTGCCGGCGCTGGGGGCACGAGATCAATTTCCTAATGGGGAGGAGACCGGTCATACGAGGCGTTACGTTCGGTTGAAATGGTTTTTTACGGCGGAACTCTTAGCACTATCGTGAGGAAGGCAGGAGGTGTGCGCATCGCAACTTGAGGTGCCAGCATCGTGCCGTGTAGCGGTCTTCTCCTTCAATTTATTTTATTCATAGTGTAAATCTCATATTAGGTGTAGAGTACGGTTGAATCAGTCAAGCTGAGGCCCTTTTCCTGACACGGACATGTACTCAAACGTATGTATATTGAAGTTGTCCGGTCTGGCGTTCGACTGGAAAGGCTGGCGAAGAAAAAGAACATCCAGAGGACCCAAGCGCATGACTTTCGGAAGGAATCTCGTCCTCGCGTTCCGTGTCGCTGCACCAAATTTGGTGGCGGAGATAACGGAACGGCTGACATCCCCGAAAGCAGCCTTGGGTGATCCATGGACACCCTACATCACCTCTGGCTAGAACTTGAATCAAAAATCTAACTGTTAGTCCATAGCGCACTCGTTTTTCGAGTCATGCAGGCTGCTATCAAGGAGAGAAGTTGTCTTGACCAGCGTCACTGGGTCGAGAAGCGATTCTCTAGCTCGCTTCACGGCTGCAATCCCACCTTCCGAGGCAACGCATGAAGGTTACAGCGGAACTAACAGAAGTAGACTGAACGCATGAAGACCCGAAAGCGGTTAATGGTGAGGGTGAGACATGATTCCAAGGCAGCAGATTATGGGCCCGGAAGAAAGGATTGCGGATGGATATTACTGTCCCAACTTACAACACATTGTCGAACCGGTCTGGGTTGTATCCGTCTTGAAAGGACTGATAACAATTCTGTTCCAGTAATGACAGCATCCTTGACACTCAGATTCTTGTCAGTCGAAACCATCGGATACTTCAGAGACAGTAGTGCGTATTGACGGCCAGCATGGCATGATTTTGCGAGACATGATCGCGCCAGGCCTTCCTCTCCTCGCGGTTCAACGGCTCGCGAGGACCCTGGTCTTACGTAAATGATATTCTTCCTTGCTCAAGGTTTGAAATTACTCTGATGGGGACATTCATGTATCTTTGACGTGGTTGTGGGTGTTAATGGACCCGGGTAAAGCGAATGGACGTCGGATCATCCGAAAGAGCGCACCACAGAATAGACAAGAGTGGGCGAAATATTTGCTACGGATTCCTCCTAGTGCCTTACTAGTCTTCGTTTTGAAAACCGTAGAAGCCCATCCATTTCTTTTCCTGCTGCTCTGGGTCACTGAGTGTCTTGGGCCTAGCCAAGGAGGATACGCGCTCGGCGGCCCCTGACCAAATTCGTTTGCTGATGGAAGATACTAAGTCAACCCAACATACAGAAATACAAAGAGACACGCATAACTGACCAAGACTGGAGAATACTAGTAGTTCATTCACTACCCTATTTGGTATATAAACCGATTACCCTTCCATCCCGAGCCTACCGCTCCACACTCAGCGCAGTGCCCAGCCTACTCCCTCCCGACTGTCCCACCCAACACTCCCGAGCCCGACGGCATGCTCCCACCCTCCGAGCTATCACCCTGTCCCTCCTCTTGCCCCTCCTCCTTAGGAAGCCCCGACATCCCGTAGAACGCCACAACAGCCAGTCCTAGAACAGCCGAGATACAAGAAAAGACCAACGCCACAATCCCCCTCGTCGTAAAGCCTGCAGGCAACCACGGTAGCTGCTCATTCTGCCCCGACAAATCAAGCAAGTCCACCGTATTACCCGCTGCGTTGCCCTTATCCGGTATATCCTTCGCCGCACAAGCCGCCCAGTGGTCATCGGGCACTGTAGTCCGCTGCTGAATCTCCAACGGCGCCTCGACCATCGTCATGGCCAGACCCTGCATAAGATGCCAGTCGATATGGCAGTGGAAGAGCCAGATACCGGGGTTATCCGCCACGAAGCGAACGACGAAGTAGCCCTGGGGCGGGACAACGAGGGTGTCCCTTCGCGCGGGGTAGGCCGGGAAAGCAGTGTGGTTGGTCCGGTCATAGACGACTGGTTCATCGGCGTCTGCGTAGTTGAAGAAACCATCTTCGTAGGACGGATATCGCGCAAGAACTTGGAAATTATGTCCGTGGAGATGGAATGGGTGGGATCCCGTATCACCGTTATTGAGCACGATTTCGACAACTTGGTTATGCCCTAGCACCATGGGGTGGGTGAATTCGCCATACACGGTAGGGTTTGTGGCTAGGTCTCCGGCGGAAAGGACTGAGTAGAGGGTTGGGACCTTGGGGCGGGTGTAGGAGATGTTGTTGAAGAAGGCGTACCCGGCGCCGTTGGCTAGGTTGTCCATCATGGCTGTGATTTCGATTACGATGTCGGGTTCTGGGAGGAGGGGGGTCCGGTCGTGGGGGACGAGGGTTGTGTCATCGAATGGGGTTAGGGAGGAGGAATCGTCGACTTTCATGATGGCCTCGGGGTGGACGGCTGATGGGTTGTATTCAAGCCAATTGGTGTGGTTGAGCTGGAGGGTTGGCTCTATGACGTCGAGAAGAGAAGAATCTGCCACAGTGACGATGGGATAATTGGTATCGGTGGAGTTTTTGGTTGTGACTAGGATTGAGTACCGTTGGGCAACTGAGATGTAGATCATATCGGCTTCGGTTGGGTCCGTGTATACTCCGTCGATTTCAACGATGGTGAATGTGTGACCCTCAATGTAGAAGTACATTCCAACAAAAGCGCCCATGTTGATCAGCCTTAACAAGTAAGTCTTGTTAGGCTGGACAGAGATACTTGTCCCTTGGGTATCATTAACAAGAAAAGAATCTGGAACCGGCTCAGCACCGGTGGGATTGGTGACACTGATGAAGGTAATGTCCTCAATCAACTCATGATACCAATCGCTCAGCGTCAGAGTAAATTCCTCATCGTACATGTCGTTAAAGTACGCGTCTTTGTCGTGCACAAGCAAAGCTCCGCGATACCCATCAGGGTAGCACGCATCGGTATGACAATGATACCAGTAAGTGCCATTTTGATTCACGGTAAAATTATACGTGAATGAAGAGCCAGGGGGGATCGGGCACTGCGTGACCATCGAGGGGCCATCCATGTCATTCGTCGAGTTTTGGAACATTCCATGCCAGTGGATGGAGGTGTCTTTATCACCGAGGCCATTATAGACATTTGCGATGATGCGATCGCCTTTGTCAACTTCAATCACCGGGAGAGGCCATTGCCCGTTGATTCCGACGACTTTGCGCGGGTGTAGGCCGTCGGGGTTGGCAGTTACCCAGGTGACGTTGAAGTCGTACGTGACTGTTTTTGCCTGGCAACATTGGAGGAAATAAACAAAGATGGCCAAGGGAACCAGCAGATTCCGTGCGAGAATCGCCATCGGGACGGTGGTGGTGAGGTGAAGGAACTCCCGACCGGTGGGAGACGAAGAATGTGGCAGGGGAGGGGAAGTTAAACACAAAAAACGTGTTTCGGCAAATACGAGCACGCATGGGGGGAGATTGATAAATCGGGTTATCAATCTTGTCAATCTTGTCAATCTTTGCCGAGCACCCGACTCTGAACTTTAATAAGGCGCGTACCACAGAAATTAAAGCGTTGGGCAACAAGCATCTCAAACAAGGCTAGCCAAGGCAGGCTTCAGTTTACGCCCCCCACCGGTATTGCCGAAACACGCACGCAAATCTGATAACGTGTGTATTATTACGAATTTTGCGTCCAACCAAATTCCCAGCCCTTCCCCCCTGCCCTCGTATCCATCTGCCCCCTCGAGATGATCCCCCAACTGCTGCCAGTTGACTCCCACGCGTGCACACTCCCTCAATCCAACCCCACGCTGCCCCTGCCTCAAACCTCAGTCTGTCGAACTGCGCCCCCCATCCTACCAAGACCCTTTTCCTGCACAGCACTACTAGGACCAGCCATTTCACCAGAATATGTATCTGCCTGTACTGGCCGGCGCAGAATAGCTGCTTTGCCCCTCGCCTTGTATGCACCAACGCGATTCATGGCTGGATCGATCACCGCAATGGGCCCTGATCGCTCCCGGTAAATCATCATACCGTAGCAAACTATCACACATACCCAATAGAGATTGTAGGAGATGACAGAGCCGTAGGTGGCGGAGTTAGTCCATCCCAATAGGGCGTTGAAAATACCCCAGCCACCGCCTCCGTTGAGTTCGGGGCTACAGCAGTTAACATGCCACACACTCTGTCGGATATCGTATGACCCCGGACCAGTGCCGGTTTCTGCTGCATCGCCTCCAATCACCTTATTCCAGGTATTAGCCTCGAAGTACCAGACGCCACGAGAGAGCAAACCCGCAGCGACGAGGTAGAGGAAGCCTGTAGAGAGGACCAGGAAAAATTGCATCGATGTGGTTTGACCGAACCTTTAAGCCTATTAGTATCTCTCACTGGAAGTAAATTTGACGTAGGAAAAACGTACCGGTAGATAATGTACCCAACCAAAATACCAGCCGCAAGACCACAAACCACCGCCAGCGGGAACGAACTCGCAGGCTGTCCCAGCCCAACTCCACCAACATAAACCACAGCCTCAAGACCTTCCCTGAGAACCGTGATAAACGGCAGAACAAACATCGCATACTTCTCCATCCACGTTTTGAATCGGCTCTGCTGCGCCTCGCCCGAGTTTTCCTTGTGCGCCAGCGCCTTGGCCAATTTCACCCGCCATTTATCCTGAATCTTCGAGACGCGAAGCAATGCGCCTCCCATGATGGAGATAATCACAGACGAAATAATTGCCAGCACTCCCTCCCAGATATATTCTGTGTTCGCGAATGTATCACTACCGAGACCGTAGAACGCGCCGATCATGCCACCGCCCACGGCGAGACAGATGAAGAGGCCCAGAGCGCATCCCACCCAGACCTATTCGGAAACGAATGCCATGAGCAAGAATTTTTTTTTTTTTTTTTTTTTTTTTGATCGTGGGATGACTGTCTAGCTTACCTGTTTCCGAAGACTTTTGTACGTTGTGCTGCTCCCTCTGGCCTCTGGACCCAGTGACTGCTTCAGGAAAGCCAGTAGAACGGACACCACCACAGTCGTCTCGAGACATTCTCGAAAGACGATGAAGAAAACTGACCATTTCCGTACCTAAGTCAGTGGGGGTTAAGTAAACAAGGGCGCGAAGGGAAAACTGACCGGTGACTGCGAAAACTGGATTGTTTCCCATTGTGGCTGCAACAGACTTTCGATTTCAACGCACTGTTCGCCCGGGGAGTGGGATGAGAGAGATAACCAGGATTTATGGCGGGCAGTGGCCGTAGATCACACTCTGCTCCTCCTACTCACTACCGGTACTAGTCGTCCCTCCTAATTTAACGACCCCTACCAGCGGTTTTTGGGAATGGTGTACTGTAATGTACAGTGGGTCATGACGTACTGTATGGTAATACACCTTATCTGATCCGCGTATTGAACCAACCAATGGATTCAATGGATTCCTTGTGAGGGTTTGATGGACCGCTAGTCACTGACCAGATCCAGGGGAACTGCGGAAGAGATTTTCCAGGACGTTCCAACTATGTCATCCAGCTTCGCCAAGTATCCAGCTCTACAACCAGCTGAAGTATGTGGATTCCCCAACGTAACCTTAATCGGCCATATTTGCTTTAACGGACAAATTCCGACACGGGCCCTATACCAAAGGCTACCCGCTGCTTATCACTTCCATGGTTGGGACTCGAGAGCCGAGTCATGTCCGCTGAGGTCCCACCATGAGCAAAGTCTGTTTTCTTCATCCCACGACGATAACAAAACGGAGACCCCCACCTAGCCTCCAAGGATGAAAGGCAGAGTCTTATTTTATCTGATGGATCTGATAAACGCTTTTTTCTCCGGCTTGGCGGAAAGGATAGCAGCGTCCTGGGTTCCGATTTGCCAGCCACGTAGGGTGCTCCACGATATATGGCCGGTAAGCGGATTTCTAAGCAGGCAACGAGGAATTTTCCTCGAGTCCCACTATGACCATGCAGGATGGGGAGGGGTAGGTAGATGTCAGGGTCGACGAGGGTTCATTGTGCGTTTATTATGCCGCGTCGCCTTTGTGGTGCTGATCTTCTGCGGTATTTCTCTTTCCTACCCTGCAGTTTTGGCTATTGTCTTTCCCTTTCGAGGCCACCGGACCATCATGGAGTCGAAAGAGGCTCGTCTAAGCCACAATGTTTGGACTAATAAGTATTTTGCTATTGCTCTGGGTGCTATGATGGTTATTTTTATTGTGCATCACTGGTTGGGGGTTCTGTACTTTAAGTATGGGTCGAGGAGGCCGGGCCATTCAACGGGTGGTTTTGTTCGGTGGCATCGGTGCGTTGACACGATTGTCTTTTTGTTCAATGTGCTAATGGCGAGATATAGGTCTACACGGAAATTCCTCGATAGGACGATATATGGTCTACACGTTGGGAGGTGGTTACTTTATATGGTTTACTGGGCAATCAACTTGATTCTGATCCTGACGAACGTTGACCTGGGAAATCTCAACTATGTATGTCTTCCCGTCACTCAAGATTTACGGAGTTGAAATTGACTTTTATCACAGGTAGGAAAGCGTCTCGGCTGGTATACTCATCCAAGCTCTTCCCATCGACTGTTCCTTGGCTAACAAATCCAGGGTCGCTCTGGCAAACCTAGTTCTCCTCGTCTTCTTCGCTCTCCGCAATACCCCCCTTGCGCCTCTCTCTGGGCGATCATATGAAAAGCTACGTCCCCTACACAAGACGGCCGGGTATACAACTATCGGAATGATGCTTCTCCACGCTATAGTCTACTTAACCGGCTGGTCAAAGAGTGGTAGTCTCCACAAAATGCGCGAAATGGAGAATGCCGCAGGTGCCGTCGCTGGCACGGCTATGTTTGTTATAGGCGTATCTACAATAGGGTGGTTTGTTCGGAAGTCCTATGAAGGTAGGTCGTTTCCATATCTTCTCAGTCTAGATAGGATACATATAGATGCTTACGTTGAAATAGTTTTCTACATGGTGCATGTCCTGATGTTCATCCTCATCATGATCATGGTAGGAATGCACCGACCGGACATAACTACTCACACTCTGGTTATCGTCATCTTCACGTCGTGCATGTGGTTTACAGATCGACTTGTCCGCCTGGCCAAGGTCTGTTGGTATGCAGTCGGGAATCATGCTACGGTGACCGCCCTACCAGGAGATGCAGTGCACGTTAAATTGACACGAAAAGTGCCCTGTCGGCCTGGGTCCCATGTGTTCCTGTGGCTACCCTCTATCCGCCTGTTCGAGACCCATCCATTCACCATGGTTTCGTCCAACCCTCCTGAGTTTGTAATCCGCGTCTATGATGGTTTTACCCGTGATTTGTATCATATTGCACAGAATAAACCTGGGAAGCTGCTGAGATGTTCCGTGGATGGGGGATACGGTCAGGTACCGGACTTTCTCCAATTTGACAAGGTGATCCTGGTTGCGGGAGGGAGCGGTGCGAGCTTTACATTTGGCATCGCTCTCGGTTTACTTGAGGGGTTGGCCGCTCGTAACATCTCCAAGCCGATAGAGTTTATCTGGGCGATCAGGAGTCTGGGTATGTTACCCCCCCCTACAATTAGCATAAGCCTTCTGGTTTTATCGGACAACCCCAACTAACTCACCATTGTTTTAGAATCGCTCAAATGGTTCGAATCAGAATTGGCTAGGCTTCAAGAAAGCTCTTGTGTGAATGTTTCCATATATGTCACCCAAGATGCGATGTCACCAACCCCAGCTCCTGAAACAGTCTGGTCCGGTGATATCGAGATGGGATTACGTGAAACGAAAACTTTAAATATGGCGCCTGGTAGTTCACTTCAAATGAGAAAAGGACGGCCAGACATCAGCCTTCTGATCTCGGAGTGTATTTCAGAATATAACCCAGAAGAAACGGTGGGCGTCGGTGGATGCGGACCGGTTGAGATGACGGAGGGGCTGAGGAAGGCCGCACACGAGAGCCAGAAATTTGGACCATCCATCACGATACATACAGAGGTAAAGCCTCTCCTTTCTTGCAAAAATTTTTTTTTTTTCATTTTTCGTGAAAGGTGGGAGCTGATTTGAAGAACAATAGGAGTTCATGTGGTGAGCGTAGACCTCGCAGGTGCGCGGCATAGCATATGAAGCCCTGGTGGCAATTCCCCCAGATCACCTCGATTGGCATACGTTTTTCATGAAATAAAAGTAGCTTCGACTATTCCAGACCTGTCTCTCGTTTGGTTTTAGAAGGTTGTGTTTGGATTTCTTTTACATCCAGAAGCACAATCTAAAATAGAGCATTGAAATGTATATCTCAACTATGCAAATCGCTCCCAGCAACAGCAGCGACGAGAGGAAGCTGCTTGAGTCCAAAGTCCAAGCCCATCGCTTAAATACAGTTCTTTTTTTGTCTTGCGATCTTGTCTCTTTCCCATTTCTACGGTGGATCGGGATAGTATCCCTACAACATGGATCGGTTCCATTGTCTTGTGATTACTGGCGATGGCTTCTCGTACGGATTGATTATCCGATGCGACGTCCCTTCTGTTCGGTCAACTACTCTTGCCCTGAATATTGCCAATTTCTCAGGGAGGCAATAGCAAATGCGGGATGACCCACACATTCCCTGCTATCTTTTCTCAATCCATCGGTGTCACGCAGAGAAAGAAATGGCGCAGCTGAGAAGCGGGCGCGTAGATACTCCGCGCCCCAGTGCATCTTCCATCCGGAGTCTCTTTATCCCGAATTCAAAGGCGTCTAATGGGATCTACCCTGTTTCGATCTTATGTAGATCAACCGGCGACGCTTTTTCGATTACCCTGGCGGGTCATTGGGCTAGTTGGACAAGAATGCTGATCGACTATGCGTGACGCCTTGCGCCGATTCCCACCGATGAGTGATCCAAGAATAGCAACGGCAGGATGGCGTTGGGGCCGAGCTTTCCGCCATTTTTATAAATAGAAATTTAAGAGAAATTAGGTTGAATACTAGCTTAGGGTTTGGTGGGTTTCCATATGCCCAAGGTGCCAGGGACGGACTTGGTTGGAAATTTCGATCGTTATTTGGCCAAGGCCTGGGGCTCGCTTATGGGTGAAAAGTGCCTGTTGGCATGTCTGTCCTCATCAAGAAATCGGCTCAGCTGAGATTTTATTTACTTATTTCATGCAGAGGGCCCATCGAGGCCAATTAACGGGGCCATTAAGTATGAGGGGTTCCTCTCATGTATCCACTCGTCCAAGCCCGTGGGCAGGGGAAGGGCGCAGAATGCATGCTCCCCAGCGACACGCCGTGTAGTTGGTGGCCGGCTTGCATCACAGATGCAAGGCCGCTTATTGGATGCGATGGACGGTCGTCATCTTGCAGAACTCTGAATCCATTTGTTCACAGATCTTCAGTTGAGAAACAAAGGGAAAAAGGATTGTGATGCCCTGGTGAAAGAGGGGTTATTGCGTTGTGCAATGGACGTATAGCGTATTGGGTTCCTCGACCGATATTGGCGAGTTATGAGATAACCATTGGCGCTGGATCGTGGGGATGAGGCTGTGAAGCGTGCTGATCCTAGTCTGCAATCCCTTATTGGCTGGGGACGCTGGTAAGAGAGCTGGAGGTCCTTCCCCGCTCGAACACACACGTCTGCAGTGAGATATGGAGAACCCTAATGCCTCCGTTGTTGGATATCACCAAAGTACAAGGGGCAGAGTGATTGGATGTAGTGCTTACTGACGGAGTCCGAAAGACCAATGGAAGTACGGTGGGTGGGCCAATTACAGCCCAAATCGGGGGCATCGAGGGACGGCCCGGTGAGGATGATGCTGATCATAGGACAGTCCGCCGCTTGGGAGGAAAGATCGGCAGTGATACCTTGTGGCTACACAGCTTCAGCGACTGGGATAGCGCGTTGCTGACTCTCAGGCCGGTACTGTTTTCCGCGGTGAGCTCACGGACAAGTATTATGTTCATGTCTGAACCCGCAGGCTTGATATTATAAATAGCGCCTGACCCTTCCTATGTTGTAGTCTGTTCTTCCATCAACCATTTCCAATCTGATTCCTTCATCTCCTCGTTCGTATCCCAACCAACCTCCCCACCATGAAATCCCAGACCATGCTAGCGCTCTTCCTCAGCCTAGGCGCTGCCTCCGCCGCTGACTCGCACTGGTCCCGGATTTGCCCCGCGGATAGCGCCGTCGCCCACAACCTCGGCGGCGGTGTCTACGCCCGCTATCGCTGCGGCAAATTCGCCAACCCCGGAACCGATTATGACGTCCACCCCGCCGCCACCACTCCCGAGGACTGCATCCGGGCCTGTGCCGCTAGACCGAGTGGAACCTGCCTTGGTGCGGCCTGGAACAGCCGCGACGCTGGCGGCACAAACCGGTGTCGGCTCGCGAAGCATACCACGCTGCCGATTCTCGATGATCGCAGCGAAACTATTTTCATGACGCATGAAACCAGCGCGAGCGGCGGCCCGGATGACGCCGACGACTGGGATGACCACTGCGCGGGCGTTAGTCCTCAATGTATCGCGCAGACCCTGGCGTCCTGTGATGGTGGTGGCGGCGGTGGCACGAACCCAGCCGAGCTCGACGACACCTGTTAGTTGGCTGGCTGTTTCTTGCCCCCCTTTACTCTTCCTTCCTTCGTGAAGCTGACGCACTACGACTAGGTGGATACACTGATGGCCAGATACTCCGGGCTGGCGGCAAAGAATTCAAGGTCTACTGTGGAAAGCGTGAGTGGCGCCCTGCTATATCTCTAGCAACTGATACTGACTCTTGGGATGATAGACGGCGGAGGAGGCGAGGCGATCACCAATTTCCATGCAAACTCAATCATGGAATGTGTCGAGGCCTGTGCGAACGAACCGCAATGCAAGCACGCCCTCTGGCAAAGGACCAAGAGCGCCACTGGCACCCGCCACTGTTATGGCAGGAAGTGGGATGGTTCTCGGCGCACTCCTAACCACCAGAACTCGTGGAATGGGGCCTACTTGGAGCCTGCCATCTAAATAGACTTGTCTTGTCATTGAGAAGCATGAGGCGTCTGGCGGACATGGCAACGATCGCGATTCAACACTGTTCAGTCACTGCGCCTCCAACCTGAGAGGAAAGGTTCAACACCGATGACTGCCGCCTTTCATTCAGAGGGCTCAGGTTGTACTTAGACAACCTGCAATACGACTGGGAATATAACCTGCAATATAACCTGCAATACAGCCTCGCAAGCCTGGAGCTCTGAACGAAGTGTAAAGTGCTCGTAAAGTAGGATACCTTCGCTGGGTTGCACTCATAGTAATAGCGACATCAGCAACAAACCCCTGACAATAGCTACTGCCCCATCTTTGTCCACCGCTCCCTCAACCCATGAGCAGCAGCCTTGGGCCTGCGATCCCGCGTAAAAACCCCCTTCTTATTCCCATCCACCCGGATGATGCCCATCGCTGTCTGGAAATCCGCAAAGTTCCACACATGCTCCCCCGCCATGGCTTCCACCCGATCAAACACTCCATGGTACATATCCAGCATCTGCACCTGATACTCCTCGCTCCAGGGTAGAGCCAGCGCAGAATGCAGCCCAGACAACGTATCAGCTCCATACTCACTCATCACAATGGGCTTATCGTATTTCCCCGCCCAACCTCTCAGCTCCTCTTCCAGGTTGGCTTCTGCCTCCCCTAATTCTCCTGTTTCCGAGTACCACCCGAAATACCGATTCAGGCAGAGAACGTCAAACAGGTCGGCGATGCGGTCAGTTTTGTACGTCGCCTCACCAACGTTGGCGAATGTTACGGGGCGAGTTGGGTCCAGGCTGCGGGCTAGTTCGGGGAGGGGGGCGAAGTACTCCCTAGCCCCTTCCTCATTTGACGCAGGTTCATTAGCGATAGACCACATGACGACGCTGGGATGGTTCTTATCCCGATGAATAAGTTCACGAATAGCCTGCACGTGTGCCTCGCGGGTTTTATTCGTTATCACACCATTGGGCCCGAATGTAGCTGGCGGAGTAGTCCCAGATGTCCCAATGCCAATAGAGAAGGAAAGGCCAACCGCGGGTGTCTCATCGATGACGACAATGCCCTGACGGTCTGCGTACTCCATCATTTCCTCCGCGTAGGGATAGTGCGAGGTTCGGAAGGAGTTTGCGCCGATCCAGTGCAGGAGCTGGAAGTCGTGCACCATGTAGGCCTGGTCGTGACCTTTGCCGCGGATGGAGGTGTCTTCATGTTTGCCGAAGCCGGTGAAGTAGAAGGGTTGATCGTTGATGAGGAATTGGGTTCCTTGGACTTTGACGGTGCGGATGCCGGTGGCTAGGGTGTAGGTGTCGATGGTGTTTTTGGAGGGGTCGACGATGCTGA
This sequence comes from Aspergillus diversus, assembly GCA_027569885.1. Lineage (NCBI taxonomy): Eukaryota > Fungi > Ascomycota > Eurotiomycetes > Eurotiales > Aspergillaceae > Aspergillus > Aspergillus diversus. The sequence continues at coordinate 51,826 of JAPDKZ010000046.1, forward strand.
CGCGGAATTGGTAGAGGTAGGCTGCTCCGGGTTGCCAGAGGGTGGCGGAGGGGATGGAAATGGTTCCTTGAGCGCCTGAGCTGGTGGCGACTGTGGTGCTGGCCTCGTCTAGCACGGTGATTTGGATCGTGCCTTTTGTTTTGTCGGAGACGGCGATGGTATAGTGGATGAGGCCGGTGGCGCCCTGTACATCTGTTCGAACGGTGATGTCCTGGATGTGCGAGCGAGGGACCGAATACAACCAGACGGACCGAGCCAGACCGGCGTAGTTGTAAAAGTCATGCTGGTATGTCTGGACTTTCTTGCCTGTCGCAGGGAGGACTTCGACTTTGCCAGGGGGGATGGTCTCATACGTGAGTTCGTTGCTTACCGCAATCGTGAGGCGGAACTGCTCCCCCGCGGCTACGAGGTCCGTGACATCCGCCTCAAATGGCGTATACCCGCCGACATGCTCGGCAACGAGATCATTGTTGACGTATATCCGGCCGTGGTGGGTTGCGGCTTCGCTGCGTATGAGATAGCGCTCTTTCGACCAGCCTTTGGGAACGATGACGTCCCGCTGGTAGTAAACCCATCCGACGTGGTCGTGGATTTCACGGTCGACAAAGATGTCGTTGTAGGACGCAGGCACGGGACACTCCAGCTTGGTTGACAGGGGCTGGGTCCAGGGCTGTGTGTCGTTGGTAGCGGAATCAAGTGCGAATTTCCATAGCCCGTCGAGGGAGACGAGCTCTCGGGTAGGAGTCCGTTGGGGCCTCAGCATTACCGGTTGGTTCCCTTGAGGTGTATCCCTGGTTGCGGGGATAGACAAGGCCACCGGAAGAAGGGAGAGAAACGAGAATCCGGTGAGGAACTGCATGATGGCTGTTTGGTATGCCTGAAAGCACCCGTGATACTCTGTGAGAGAAAAGGGACAACATAGGAGAGGTATAAATACCCTCAGGGCATGACGGCTATTGATAGACCTAAACATCGGCGATTGACATACATACGGCATGACCTCAGTATACACCCTAGAACGTCATTCTACCCTAGGCTCGGGCATAAAATGCATAGCTTAGCCAATGCCAAGCCGACATTATGCAATTCGATTGCGGGGTTGCGTCAAGGAAGCCGGGGATGGCGAACCAAGACTGCGGGGCGCCACAGCCAAGGAACTAACTGAGGGACTCGGGATGTGGGGGTTGAATAGCCGTTCATGGAGCTAATATAAGGCCTAATATAGGGAGTAATATGTGCTGATCTAGGGCATCTCGAGGGGGAGCTCTATTTGGCTGCCGACAACCACTGCCGACCTCAAGCCTCGAGCCATAGCTTTCCCCAAACCTTTCCTTGTTTCTGAATTAAGGTTGTCTTCAGTTACCGACATCCCAATGAGAGTCGCCAAAGATCCTAATTTATAATGGCACGTCACATCGTGGCGGAAGCTAAGTGCTTGGCTCTATAGCTGATTTGCCTGGTCAGAGCTATCGCGGTGATTGACCTCAATAACCGCTGCAATACCGCGGCGATCCCTGTGCCGTTTACCCGGAGAGATTCGCTCCTTATTATGGAGATTTCCTGTCAAGAACACAATAACTGACTGGGAAAGGGGACACAGGATAAAAGGATTAAATAAAGGGTCATATTACAATCCTGTCGAATTCATCACCCTCCATGCTCCCCCATTTCTGCCCACTACCGATCCGACGCAAAACAAACCTACTTAAACTGTATCCTTTACAGCAGCGGGATCGTGACCGGATTAGCATAATCAATATTATCCTCGGTCACCTCGATGCGCTCCTGCAATGTGCCGAAAGCACGATCCCAGAGGCGCGTCTGTTTCCCGTAGTTATGTGCCTCCCTCTTCAAACCAACGCGATGATGCAGATCATGGTCTTCGATGGTGAGCTCGGCACTGCACAGTCTAAGAAGCCAGTTTAACGGGGAAGGAGCGGAAGCATAGATGCGAAGTCCACTATGTCCAGCAAGCTCAGAGTAAACGACCTGCTGGTGGCAGATCCACCAGGCGTAGAACCCAAGTGGTAATCCCATCACTTTCAAACTGAAGTAGGTGAGGAGTGGGATGACGGCAATGATCATGACGTGCTCCAGGGTATCATAGTAAAAGCTAAACAGCGGATTCGGGTGTTTGGTAAGGTGGTGGGTGCGGTGGTAGCGCCAGAGCCAGGACTCGTGCAAGGCGCGGTGATACCAGTAGTACCAAAAGTCGAGGATTATACCGTACAGGCCCATTTCCAGTGGGAGCCATAACCAGTCGATTGATCGGGGCGTCTCGCCGGGGTTGTAACTCACGAGGACGGATATAAGTGGCCGTAGTGCACATAGTAATAGAAGGCCAAGGGCTGCCTTTCGAACACCGGAATCAGGTACGCCGTCACGCTGATGCCTGTCGCCGTCCAAGTATCCGTGTGTTTGACCGAGCCGGCGTACCACTCGTATTCCGCAGATACCGATGAGGCCACTTGACGCGTTATAGAGATGGAAGGTCGCGATCGGACTCAGGTTCGTACCCGTCCAATACGCATAGGCTTCGTGAAAAAGCAACGGGATGCTGGCATGTACCAGGACCCAGCGGAGGCCCTGCCAGTCTGATACGTACGGTATCGGAGCCTCTTTGCCATGTATAGGAGCCGGTCGATCTGGATCATCGGGGTGGAGGTCGGCTAGTTCGAAGAGCCAGTGGAAGACGGTCCACCGCGCTCGGTTGCTCCGCCAGGTGGACTGCATTGGGTTCCTCGGGCCAGCACCAGGAGCCATGGTGTATCGATCTATCAAGCAGGCTGTCGTTTTCCGGCTTGCGTTGTTCCGAGTGTGTGGCTGTGGGTGCGGAGTGGTTATACGCACACGAGCGACGAAGTTCGAGGAATCAATAGAACCCCTGAAGCCACGTATCCTCTGGCAGATGATTCCGCCGGTTTGAGAAAGTATAAAAAGCAATAACTATGCTTTGTTTTGCTGGCCGATCAGCCCGATAACCCCATCGGTAACCCACGCATCCGAGGCCGTGTAACGTGAGGACAGAAAGCCTAGGAGGATCCGTAATCTGCTACTTGATATTCAGACGGGGAAAGCAGAGAGCCAGGGTATCTTCCAAGGTGGTGGCTTCGGTGATAGTGGCAACGGCATTTTGGTATTGAATAGTTCTTTACCAAGGCACCAATCGAGGCTGTCTTCAGGCCAATGCGACCCGTCAAAACTGCCTGGTTTATAATAAGATGGAGTTCAAGACGAGGTCCACCCCCCTCCCGCCGGTGGTCTGCATCAAATCGGGCAGGAAGGAACTATCCCTGGAGTTGAAAATGTGCTCTGGCAGGATGTGGAAGGTGTCGACCAGGTGCTCAATCTTCTCTGGTGTTCCGACTGTAGCATAGATCTGCAAATTTGCAGCGTCAGCCTCGTTCCAACGACCTCTTGTGTCTCTTTCAGTCGAAATGAATAACGTACCTTGGCTCCGATCGCCTAGCAGACGTGGAGTGTCGCTATACTTAGATCTCCTGCGGTCGAGTGGATTAGAATGGACTGCTTGCGAGTTAGTATTCCCTGGCCTGATCCGTATCTTCGCGGGTCCGCGCAGCCTGAATCTTATTGGTAACAGCGACGATAGCCTCCGCGGTCCCTGTGTCCCATCGGTCGACTTCAAGACTCGAAATATCCAATCCCATCTCCTGTCTCAGCGAACGAGCGAGTCCGTGAAGTACGCCGAATGCGGGAATTCCGCACGCGACCTGTGTGGCGTGCGTCACCACAGCAGCCGAGTGTCTACGGCGTCGATCAGGTACCGTCGGAAGCTCCCGAATGCATCTGCGGTGATGTGCTCCAGATAGGGCGTGTCCATGTCTAGAAGGGAGACCACGAACTGGCCCGGCTCTGCTGGGGGTTCGAGGCTCGTTTGCTGCACGGCATGGCCCTGCCGCTTTGAATTCGTCGGAGACTATCTGCGCCCACGGGGAACAGGAATCGGGCCGGGTTAGGATGGCAATTTCTGGCAAGCGGAGGTCCTCGTGGCTGGCGCGAGTGAGAATACTGCATGAACCGATGGGATCGGATGACATTGCCTCTGCTCCCGTGAACCCGGCCGTGCACAATTCACGATCTGCAGACGCGAAGGATGGAACGGCTCGGCCGGGAACTTCCCGCCGACGCGTACCTAGACGAGATCCCCGTGGACCTGATCACCACCCTCTGCCTATCCCATCTAGCCCTAGGGACCAACGGCATCGTGCACGCAACCGGTGAGTGGTACTTCCGGCGGCCCACGGTCCAGGAGAGTGTGACGTTCGTCCGTCAGAATGCACCGCGCAAACTGCAGGACCAGATTCAGCGCCGCCGGCAAGCGGGGGACAACAGTTTAGCGGGGTGGTTCTTTGGTAAGTTTTAGCAGTACACTATTCGGTGCACGTTTGACGGTAGTCGCTCGGTTCATTTGAAGGAATCGGGGGGGAGTCTCGTGTTTCGGTTGAAGGGGCATGACCCTGAACTGGTTTTGAGGCGGCGGATTGAGCGGATGTCGCGGGTCTTGGCTGGCCAGCTGGAGCAGCAGAGTCGCGGTAGAGGCTATTAGTCGCTATGGATTCATTCATGCGGTAAATTTTAATGTACATGTATATTTAATGTGCGACATACAGTGCCCCTGGAGCATATCTATGAGAGATGGCATCAGAACAACGGAAACGCAGCTGGGTTAGCATAATCTTGTCCCCTCGCGAGTGGCAATTATTAGCCCAGGACCCATCGGACTAGCGGCGCTTACAATGCCCAAGAAACTTTGCAAACAGGCTCAAATCGTTGTGATTGGGAAAGGACGCCCAAGGCTGCAGGTTTCAGAGGCCTACGGAGCGGACCATACGCTTCGTACCTTGGACGGGGGTTAAGGATGGAGTGATCCAAGCTGGGATCAAGCCGAGTGAAAACACTGGGTTCGACGCGGTTATTGAGGCAGTTGGGTCCACGGGGGCCGTTGAGGTAGCTCAAGGTCTTGTGGCTCCTGGGGGTGCCATTGCCTTTGTTGGTTCGTACACGGCCAAATGTGATATGCATCTGGACCGTTTGTGGTACCGGAATATCTGTATGTTCAGGGCAATAACCCACTACGAGTAGTAGCTGAGCGCGGCGCTAATAATTTCGAAACTGTTTATAGGCCTCAGGACTAGCACTCAAGAGTTGTTGCGGATGGTAGAAACAGGGATGATTAACCCAGACCCTGTTGGTATCCGACAGTATGTGTTACCACGAGCAACGAAGCGAGTCTAGCTAATCTATAATAATAGGCTTTTCTTTGGATGATATCGAACACGCATATCAAAAGATCGGGGCTGGGTCAGCACACAAAACCCTCAAGGTGATCATTAAAATGTGAGAGAAGGATAATTCAAAGCGGATTGAGAGGTCTCAATGTGCCTCTTGTGATGGGTCAGGTAACATCACCATATAAAAGACATCTTGACGTCAAATTGCACCTATGGAGGTATATACTGAACGCTGAAACCAACCGTAAAGACTGTCGCAAAATACTGCCAACTCCGAACGCAAATAGTCCAATAGCATAAGCTAGTCATGCCCCTCTAAGCCTCAACTACCTAGTAGGGAGCACTTCGTGATAACAAGCGTCGACCGTAACCTTCTACGCCACGTCCTTGCTGCTCTGTGTATCCGATTCCTGCTCCCTCTCAACCGCCTCCACCTTGCGACGGCGGTGCAGCAGCACATCAACAAACCGGACAACCGCAAGTACAAGACCAACCGAGAGCACGGCCAGCGCAACGCTAAAACCACGCCGGTAGAGCGGTTTATCGTCCGAGCGGAAGATCTGGGCTCCATAAATACCAGCGATGTTGGCATTCATTATGACTCTAAGCAAAAGGAGAACCCTAGTTAGCAAATGAAAGGAGAGTGAGATGAATAGAAAAGAAGAGTTCCAATCTTACCCGGCCATGGCAAGCGCGCGCTGTTCCGAGTCCTTGCAGGTAAGCGACAACCATGCGATATTAAGTGGATGGGAAAATGTCCCAAATGTTTGTGTCCAGACCACACCGAAGTAGCGGACTCCACGCTGCGGGACATCGGTAAAAGTACGGTTGAAGATGTAACCGAGCAGATGGCAGAAGAAGCCGAGCATGACCGTTTCTCCTCGTCGGTCGCTATAAGGATGTATTTAATAAAGATGGCTTTTTCTCAAGTGGAGGAGTAGCGGCGAACTTACAAATGATCAGACACCCAACTAAAGGCAAACGACACTGGGACCTGCAGGAAGAGACCAACAGCCGCCATGGCATTGCTGACAAGGTTTCCAAAGCCAAAACTAGTGACAATCGATGGAGCGTACGTGTCAAAAGCACGTTGAGGGCCGTTGTTTGACAGGGTAATAAGGAAGTGAATCCAGATGCGCCAGTCCGTGAACTGAAGGACGGGAGCCGTTAGCAAGGGTTATAGAGTGAGATTCAACTGAGAAACCACCCACCGCTCTCTTGAAGGCATCCAAGCCAATCTTGTTCCTCTTCTTCCCCTTCATCGGATCATCAAGCAGCACACGGGTCTGCAGAATATGCAACTCCCTATCCGTAAACCGCGAAACCTTCGGCAGGAACGTACTATGCGGGTTCTTAAACGAGTCCAGCAGGAAGAACCCAAAGATAAAGCCACTAAGAACCGTGAAGCCACCCATCAAAGCAAACAGCCAGAACCAGCCAGGCTTGCCGCCAACACCACGCATGTGCAGGATACCGTACGCAAGCAGCTTCGCAGACGCCTGGCCAATCTGGTTCCCGAAGTAGAAGACCATGACACGTTTGGCGGTCTCGTCGCGGGTGTACCAGGTCGAGAGAGTCCAGAGGCCGCCTGGGATAAAACCTGACTCGGTAATACCCAGCAGAAACCGGGTGGCTATGAAGGCACCGTATCCGTGTTGGAAGGCCTGGAATGTGCTGACGATGCCGAAGAGGAAGAGCTGTAGGGTGAGCCACTTTCCGGGTCCGACGCGGTAGAGGATCATGTTGGATGGGATTTCGGTCAATACGATGCCAAGGGAGAGCATCTGTTGGCCGACGTTGAATTGATCCTGGTTGATGCCAACATCTTCCATGAAGTAATCGGTGATGGCATTGGCCATGTTACCTCTGTCCAGCTCTATGATTCGTCATGTTAGGAACAGTCCGTTGTGTGGAGGGGAGGGATCGGTGATCAGGAAAGCTTGGCCTTACGGAGGCAGAAGAATCCGAGTGTGAGAATGGGCATAATCATAAAGTCCAGCCTAGATAGCAGATAAGGGTTAGTATCGGCCGATTGCTTGGTACACTGTATGGCAAGCTCACTTGCGCTTAGCCCTCCTCTCTTCGTCAACAGTCCAGTCAACTACCGGGGAGAGAACGATCTCATCCTCGGCCAGACTAGGCTGGACGTCATGATTGGTGGTTTTCAGGTCTGACATGTTTGCTGCCTCGCTGTCTTCTCGGGGAGAGGACTGTGTGTAGATGTCGTCGCCAAGCTGGCCTCCTATCGACCATGAGACCCAATATAAACCCTGGGTCCCTGGACAGGCGGGGATGCTTTATCAATGGCATCCCAGTCACGATGGCATCCCGTGCCCAGCAAAGAGCAGTGATGGCGTGATAGCTGGATTCCTTGATAGACGCAGCCAAGACTGGGCTTGAGGGCGGGACTCTTGGCGGGTGATGAGCCATTTGCCCAGACTTCGTCGCCATAGCGCCTCAGCATTGCACCATCTGGTCGTCCCATGAGATGTTACGAGGAGATTCGCCCCAATCAGCCAATCGAACCGCCTCGTTTCGAATGTCTCCGAGGAGCGGAAGGCACGTTTCTTAGAGCGGGGTGTTTTGCCAAGAATGATAAATCTCAGGAGAGAAATGCACAGCCCTCGGGAATACATTTATCTGGAAATCTCTCCAATATACTTGGACTCGCTTGCAAAATAGGGACCCCCGATTCGTAAGAACTGGCCCTGGTTTCTAGGCGACTTGGTATGGTTGTGGTTGGTGGTGGTGGTCTTCTTGGCGCGTGAAAAGGTGCTTCGTGTACTGCAGGAAAAAGGTCAATACCTTCCCGAGCCAAGCTGACAAGCGTGGGATTTCTTCCTTCGAACCTCTTGTCTTCTGGCCAAGGATATGACGACTGAAGCCACGGGTATGGCGTTTGAGCTCACAAACGGGATGAGCTTGTGATCTGGTCCCTATGTTTATAGGAGAGTAAGGGTAACTGAAGGATCAGGCTTGGTGTTCTCCCTCTCTTTTAGGGTTCCGCCAAGATTCATATTGAGCTAAATCAAAAGCAAAACGTACTCAACACGACATTATGATTCGTGCTTTGGGGTGAAAACCCCCACAGAGGTGATGGAGGGCTGCGTGGTGATTGGGTAGCGAAGCCATATTGAGCCTGACCTGGTGGTATTGGATTCGTGACCAGGTGAATGAGGGATATGGAGGAACATATAGCAGGATTCGGCTCCTATGGACGATGTTGGCCTAAGTGTCTTACCTATCTGAACACGCAATAACCTTAATATCTTAGCTTGTCTAGCATGGGGATTCATCTTGATATCCGGGAGATCGAGCGTCAGAAGATTTTTACCCCCTCAGAACCCGTGCGAGGGTCAATACGCCTGAGGCTAGATCAGTCAACGGTCATATCAGACGTGACTCTCACTCTTGAAGGTCCTTACCCATTCGATTGATATTCCAGCTTGAATAATGACAAATGCGGGCAGGATCTGTCAGAACGTCCGTAATCAAGGAGGTTCCAGCGTCTGTTATAAGGGGTGATGCACCAACAGTGACCGACGAAATCCATAAGGTCTGTACGAGTATGCTCACTACTACCAATGCTCTCAATGCGCTTGCTGATAACGCGGAGTTTCAGCTCTTTAGGTTATCCAAAGTCCTTTTTCCACCTCCAAACACACCCTTCCTCTCAGCGGGATACACCCTATCGGAAGGGGAGTACGACTTTCCATTTGAAATCAGCTTTCCCCTTGAGCCAAAATGCCCGAAATCCCAGCCCGATTTGAGGCACATGCAGACAGTCCTTCCCCCATCGTTTGAAGCCCATGCGGTAGAACCCGGCGCAAAAGCCGATATCGAATATATCCTGAGGATTGACGTCAGGAGACCAGGTCGGCTCCGAAAAGGCTTTTCGGTCCAGCGAAAGCTACTGTTCTTACCCTTGAATCCAGCTCCAAGTTTGATAGCATCATTGGGTTCAGGCTCAGGATACCACGCAAGACAAGAGGCGCTTTATATCAGTAACCTGCCACTTGGGATACCTGCTCCACACTTCCCTCGCCCACTTCCTATCTTATTACTGGAGGCAAGGCTCCCTTCACCACCGGTCCTATACTCAGAGGAAATCCTCCCATTACACCTGTTCGTACGAAGTCTCCCTACAACCATAGCACGTCTCCCAATCATCCTCCGAAGTTTGACCATCGCCCTCCAAGGTACAATCACAGTTCAAGCCGGAAATCATCATACATCATGGTTGTCCTCCGCCAAACTCCTAGACCTCAAGAGTTTAAAAGAGGTTATTAGCCGCCCTGAGGAGACCGAAGTGCTCTCAGAAATTAATACTAGAAACCTACAAAATGTCACCATACCCAAGGTCACGCCAAGCTTTACTACTTGCACAGTGGAGCAGAAGCACTCACTCGAAGTAGAGGCTGGGTTCTCATTCGGGGAAACCACCAAATCGATGGTATGCAATATGCCCTGTTTACAAGCGATGACACTAACCGCAAGCCCAGCCGATCAAAATCGTTATCAACGTAGAGATTTGGTCTGGTGCTGGTACTAGGATGCCCTTATACACACCAGTGCCAGACGATACCCAGAGGTCGGAAGATAGCCATCCTCGTGTCCCACTAAGACCTGGATGCCTGGCACATTTGGGAGTTGTCGAAACGAGCGCCGAAAATAGAGATCCTCCTCCGTATTAAGGGCCATCTATTGCTCTAGCGATCCTGTTTCCATTCTTAACCGTGATGTTTTGACAGGGAGGACTTTATCTCCATTGCTTGATTGCATGTTTCTCTCCAACCTTGAGCTTCCGTCAGACTCAAACCCGGATCTTCCTAGAGCTCCGGGCCTTTTTTTTCTTCCCTTACATATTGCACCGGCAGTATTCTTTAATATCTCTTCCTGTCCTCGGAAGCTACGAGTTGTGGCCTTGGCTCTCTTTCCAATCTCCACACGTCTAGTCCTTTTTTTTCAGTCCTCTTAATGTCTTGATATCGTCACCTCAAATTTGTTCTTTCTTATTTCTTCATTTATGATTTTATTTTATAGATACATTGGCATCTCCCATAGGGCCGTGGGCCATCCTTCAGTGATTTACCCTATAACAGTCTGACTTTCCCGGTTCACGGACGGCCAGTCATTATAATTCTCATTCGGATCCTGGAATGGCCCGTAGTTAACCGTCTTACCCCGGTCGTTGAACGCAAAGGGCTTATTGAGTTTAATCCGGTTGATCAGATCCTAGAACGGTTCATGTTAGCCATGGCACAAACAGTCACTCTTCTCCACCTACCGGATTGTAAATATACGGTCGAGCAAACGTCACCAGATCAATCCTCCCCTCCCGAACCAAATCATTCGCCTCCTCCACCGTGTACTCATGGTTGACCATAAGCATGGTCCGACTTCCAGGATACTTAATCAGAGAACCGAACTGGGACAGCGGCTCGTATTTAGTCGGCAACTCCTTCCCTTGTGGCCTCGGTTTCAATTTAAAATACTCATCAGTTTCCCGTCCGACGTCGCAACCCCGTCGGGATAGGTTGATGAATGAGAGATCGCGACTCATCAGCTGCTTGATGAAATACGTGTATGTTTCGGTCATCTCTTCGTAGGAAATAGCGGTGTCATTGTAGTCATCTGGAGGACAGATTTTGATTCCGACGGCTCGAGAGCCCCAGACTTCGATGATGGCGTCGAGGACTTCAAGCGGGAAACGACACCGATTCTCGACGCATCCGCCGTATTTGTCGGTGCGGGTATTCGAGTGTCTATAGGTCTCATTAGCTTGGAAACGATGAATCAAACCGATATCAAAGCTAAGAGAAAGCAACAACTTGGAGGTGGCTTACGAGCACAGGAAGTTGTGTAGTAGATATCCCCTGATGAAACACAGTAATAGTGTCAGTTAGTGATACCTCTATTATACCAATTTCACAATCATACTTACCCCTGAGATAACAGTTCAATACCATCGAACCCGGCCCGCTTCGCCAACGCAACCGAGTGCCGATATTGTTCTACGATTATCTTCGGGTCTTCGATTTCGGTGATGTTCTCCGTGTGGCCCGGAGTCCCCTCTAACGTACGGAACTTCCCACCTTGTGCAGGGATCTTTGATGGGGCATAGACCGGATATCCGGTTTCTTTTAGCATCGGCATATTGTCATTCTGAATCCGTCCTGTAACTCGCCTCCAAAGTCAGCATTTCACAATCCGATCCGTTGTCGCCCCGCTGAACGGGTCCATGGATAAAGATTAGACTCGCCTGCGTGCCATGGTTGGAAAAAAACCTTCCCCCCAACGTCGTGCACTGCACTGGTTACTTTCGCCCAGGCATCCGCATGCTCCTGCGTGTACATCACCGGCGCATGGGGCCATTCTGCACCGTGCGGACAGATAAATGTTCCCTCTGCTATGATGAGCCCGGTGCCATCGCGGGCTCTATCAACGTAATGTTTGATACTTGCTTCAGTGGGTTTGTTGTCATCAGTGCATCGATTGCGGGTCATAGACCCCATGCAAACGCGATTCCGGAGCTGGATGCTATCCCCAAGGTCTACCGGTTCGAGGAGATTGGCCATTGTATCTTCGAGCAGGAAATGAGTACTGCGTTAGACCCTTTACCGCGCGGAATCTGCAGTTCCATGGCAGAATTTATGGGTAACCTACCCCCGCATCATGAAAATTGATAACAAAAAATATTGGGCCACTTCGGGATATCTCCATGCGAGTATCGAATCATGAAGTGCTTGTAGCTGATAAATCGAGTTGTTGGGAAACCTTTCCCCGCCTCGAAAGTCTCCGCGATCGTGGACTCGGCATTGTCCAATTCGGAGAGATTTTGCTCGGTGCCGAAGAGGCCCGCTTTACACAGTTAACTGCTCTGACAGCTGAAAAACTGGACTGTCAAATAGTCATTGTGACAGGGCATGTTAGTTCCATCTCAAGGCCCCAGATGAACCCTTTTCTCACAATAAATAGCAAATTGTAGCACGCAACTTCTGGTACCTCAGTGCGACAACCAAAACAAGAGACGCGTTTCTGCGCTAAGCTATGGATGGCTAGCGTTATTACTGGCCCACATGAACGACCCTGGTATATTATTGGTTAAAGAATTATAAACACGTGACGCCTCTGCTCCGTTTTGGTTTAGCGCCCAGAAAATGGCACAGCAAACAAGACAAATATCCTAAAGTAGACTAGACCAGGAACACGGCTGTGTGCTGCCTGAGGCAGCCTCCTGACACCAACAACAATTCTGATGAACTCCAACCAAACCGGAGACATTGAGGAAATCCAAATGTCATATCAACGTCCTATATTTTATTTATTTCACTGGTTTTGTCTAGTATAGATAGTTCCTAATGTAACTGAATCCCGGCGTTCTTAGCTAGCTATCGTGTGCTTTCGCAAATTCTGCGCTTTAAAAATGACCCGGTGGATATATATCTTAATAAGGCCAATAATCAATCTACTTCACTTCCACGCCAGGTGCAACTAGACACTTAAGCACAATCGTAACTGCCTTGTCCATTAAAAACAGAGAGTACTAAAATTCAATGTCGCCCGCCCGCTACATACATAAGCCCCCGGACCTACTAATGTTGCAGCTCAGTTCGTAACCTCAAAAATCTGATACTCCACCGCCTGCACATCCCCCTCCCTAAACCACCGTCCCCTTCCCACAAACTGCGTCGTAGTTACCCACTTAAACTTCGGATCTACGCCAATCGCCATTAATCAGTAGGCCTAAGAATAGAGAAGAGAGAGGAGACGGGGAAAGCATACCACTCATCTCAATATTCGGCGCATTCCACCAATGATGCTGCCCAAACTCCGTCGTCTTCGCCTCCGGACTCCACGCCATAAATTTCTCCGCTGCGTCATCAATCCGCAAATACCCATTGTAGTAAATATACACGTACTCGCCTTCCTTTGTGCGTCCCTGCGTGCGGACATCTAGATGTGCAGTCTTTGTGGTCTCGTCAAATAGGATCCAGTCAGCGCCGCCGGGGCGGAGGGTGGCGTCGAAGCCTTCGCCTCGGGAGCCGGGGATGCCTCGTAGAAAGCCGCCTTCTAGGGGGGCGATCTGGCGGTGCGGGCCGGAGCGGTGTTGGCCGGCGTTGAGGGTGTCTTTGGCCATGTGGCCGCGGAGGTGGAAGACGTGGTTGAGTTTTGGGGGGGTGGGGGTTGCCATTGTGTGTTATTTGCTGGGGAGTTTACGGTTGGGGTTTCTTTCGTTCAACTGGGTCTGCATTTAAATTATTTATCTCGGTTTTTATGTTGTGGTCTTTATGTTGTGGAAGTTGGGAGGGCCGAGAGTGTGGGGAGGTTTGGGGGATCCGCATTTGTGGGGAGGGACGTCGGCACCGAGATTTTGGGGTAGTAAGAAGGGAATCGGATAGGACTCCCGTTAAATATGTGCATTGAACTATGTCCTAGATGATGGATCACAGGAGTCTTTTGTCGTTCTATGAGTGTTCTCGAAAATCTATTCCAACCATACCATGTCTGTCGCCGGACTGTCCCCATTGAACTGCCCACCTGGGACAAAATTCCATATCCTGAACTTAGGCACGCTTCAAGCAGATGAAGGCTTCCTTCTCCGAGGCCGGGGCACCAGCACCATCAGTAACAAGAATCCTGTTAGTAAACGGCGAGATCTAATGTCAATTGCCGTGTTGATCGATCATCCGCACGCGGGTCTTTTGCTTTTCGAGACGGGGTGTGCGGAGGATATTGATACGGTACGCCACCATCCGCCTTTTTTTCCAGATATCAAGTGCTGATGGAACGACGATAGCAATGGGGAATTCCAATGACCGACGTGTTTCCCCGCACCGAATACAAGGAAGAGCACAAACTCCCAAACGCAATCCGGAAGGCAGGATATGACATCAATGATATCAAGGGTGTTATTTTCGGCCATTTGCATATCGACCACGCCGGAGGATTGGAGCATTTCATGGGGACCGATGTTCCAAGTACATCTCCCTTTTCTCATCTTGTTTTATGCTTCGAGAATGGGTCTAACCTGGCGCAGTTTACGTCCACGAGCTCGAGTTCAAACACGCCTGTTGGGCCGTCGCAACAGGTGCCGATCGCGGCGTCTATCTTGCGGACTATCTCAGCCTCTCAAACCTCAACTGGCAGACGTTCCATGAAGACCACCTGGATCTCTTTCAAGGGATAACTCTGCACCATGCGCCTGGTCATACCCCAGGTCTTTGTATCATGCAGGTTAACCTGGAGAAAGACGGGACAATTATCTGTACAACGGACCAGTACCACGTTCGAGAGAACCATCTAGACAAGGTGCCACAGGGCTGGTTGGCGCGGGAGCATAATGCCTGGGTGAGGAGTTCGAGCATGGTGGATCGGTTGCAGCGGCTTTTTAATGCGAGGCTATTGTATGGGCATGACAAAGAGGTTGCGGAGGCTCTGATAAATGAAAAAGAGTATTTTGAGTAGAAATGGATGGAATGAATGATCTTTTTATGGCTTGATAGTTCCAATGCTTTAGCCATCTATTTTCCACTGAGTAGAGCGCTGAAGTAATTCCTCCAGCCATACAGTTATATATGAAGCCCACACTATTTAAGAAGCTGTAATGCCTCTGCCGTGCTTTACTGTCCCCTGGAAACATCCTGCACGTACTCCATCGACCCAGAATCCTCAATATACTCAACCTGTGCCTTCTCAAAGCCTACATCGTTAGGGCCCTCAGCACCAAAAAGTGCAGCACTTCCTTCCAAACTTAGCCCCTTGGTCTCTGGAAACCGAGCCAAGAACGGAACTCCAGACGCAGGAACAATAATGAACACTAAATAGTACTTCCACCCAACTTCTGCAAAGGCAGTCGATGCCGCCTCGGTATATACTAGAGATCGTTAGATTACACAAGCACAAACAGACTCTGTTCCACATCTTGTACTCACTGAGGGTCATCATGAAAAGGCCGAAAATGGACAACGCCACGCCCTGGGCCCGCAGATGAGTCGGGAATATCTCGGAGCAATAGACGTAGCTCACAGCATCGACGCAGCCAGCATAAAAGGTTATGTGCAGGAATAAGAAAACAATCCCCATCACGTTGCCGGCTTTGTTGTCTGTCCCGCTATATCTGGCTACCATTGCGGTGTAGCAGCTTAACACTACCACGCACCCACACTGACTTGGTCAATTTCTTGCAAATGTGAAGGTCTGGGGATACGTACCATTCCAACCACCATCATGCGGACTCTGCCGAGTCGGTCGACTACACGACTAGCCACCCAGTTGAGGAGTCCGGCCCACGATGTGTAGACTGAGTATAGGAGAAGAGGAAGGGATCCGGAGAGTCCGAGGTTATTCCAAAGTAGAACCTTACACATGAGTTAGCCTTCGAAAACCTGGGAAGCTGCACCGCTGCATACTTGGTAATTACTGATAACCAATATCCCCGAACTCTGAGCTAGACATCTGCAATTCGTTAATTGCCCTATCCATGCCACTGGGCCGCCCCCTCACTTGAAGACTTACTGAACGAAGAAAGCGCACAGAAAACGCTTCCGAGTCTGAGAGTCCCTGAGGGATTGAAAGAGCTGTTGCGAATTATTACATTCAACCTCGATCTGGCTACAGATTTCCGAGAATGTTTCGGCTGCTGATTCACCATTTGATTCATCATTCGGCGGTTGGAGTCTGTTCAGGGTCTTCAGTGCCTGATCTCGTTGTCCACGAGCGACTAGCCATCGAGGGGATTCGGGGATACTTGGTGTTGCTATCAAAAGGAGGAGCGGAGCAACGGCTTGAAAACTGTTAGGCTGGTAGACTTCATAGAGACAGCGGAATATTCCCAGACATACCTTGCAAAGAAAGGCACAGTCGCCATTGGACCTCCGGGTTGGCCTCAAAGTAACATCCGTATCCGGTCCACGCAGCACCGGCCTGCCTATTTGTTAGCTTCTAAATCATCTATAAGCTTTCATAGGTTATTTCTCACATAGCCAGCAACGACGAGTATCCCATGGGCTCCAACCATCTTTCCTCGCTGTCGGGCGGGGGATATCTCTGATTGGTATAGAGGCGTTACAATGCTCAGCATGCCACAGCTATTCATTTTTATCTTAGTGTGCTTTTCATTATACTCGGGCTAGTAGGGGAAAGAAAACCCACGCGATTCCACTCAAGCATCGACCCGTGAGAAACATGCCAATATGCACCGATCCCCCCATAATGGCCGCGGCCACAACACCCAGGATGCAGGGGATTTGAATGGCTCTCACTCGGCCCAGGCGGTCAGCAAGCCAGCCATTGATAGCGGCTCCGATCATGCCGCCGCCAGCAAAGAGGCCATTAGCAGCTAAGACAGTTAGATTAGACAGTCTAATGGATCACAAGAGGTAGGGGATACGCACCTCCAATGATAGAAGCGGAGTCTGATCCATCGAGAGTCAGGCCAAAATAGGAGAAAAATGAAGGCAGTCCAAACACGGAGCCAATGATGGCTGAGTCGAACCCATAGGTGAACGAGCCTAATGCGGCGGTGAATACGATCACGAGGTTGTATTTAGAGGCCATAATTCCGATGTCCACGCTTACGGTAGCAGTCGTGTACTGGCTCACCAGACCAATGCATGGGAGGGATTCCCTATGTATGTATGTATGGGGTAGCGGCTCCTGTTTCTCGGTGCCGAGCGTGTAAAACTGCGCCACCTCCGCATCCCGGCTAAGCAGGCGCGATCCAGCATAGCCGAAGGGAAGCACCATCCCGTTCCCCAGAAACACCACGAGGATCAAGCCTTCCACATACATCAACAGGATCACGGCCAAAAGAGTTGGGCATGACAGTCACACTGGGAAAGAAACCGACGGCCTGTGTGCCCTGCCATGAGCGGAAGGTTCGCTGCGACTCAACAGTGGCCGGGATTCCCTGTACTCGGTGCATCAAGAAAGATCGAGAGGAGTCTTGCACGCTGCTTGAACGTGGTGGAAAGAATTCGAATAAGCGTCGGCGAACAGTCACCGATTCTGAGGATCTGCTTTCGCCCCGACAGAGGGAGGGAGAGTTTGCTGCGGCTCAACAGTCTAGGGTGAGACGCTCGTTTCCTTCTTTCCTTCCACTCCAGATATACGTATCGACTGGAGGACCAGGGTTAATAAGTTCTAGTCTCCAAGCAATCAACTGCAAGACCATCACCGTGCCAATACAAGCCCCCGTCCTTTAACGCCAGCAACGAGCGTCGGGCCTCAGCGACAGAGCTCCTCCAGCCGCATAGACGTGGCAGAAGGTCTCCTGGAGCTATCCCATGCGGAACCCAACAAACTAGCATCACCAGAGCAACAGAATGGCATTCGCACACCAGCTGCCGTTGTCCCAGTTCAGTACCTGATCTCAGAAGATGATGCACATCTCGAGACCCTCTGCCGGATGGCCGATGACGACCCGGTAATGACATCGCCAGTACCGTTGTCGAACTCGGAGCATGGGCACCAGGTAATCGAATACTACGGGGAGCTCAATTCCGTGACTGTGCTCAGCGAAGTTTTGGGCCAGTCCCAGCGGCGTCTAGTTCGCATTGACTTACCGGGGCCGGCGGCGGTCGGGGCGCTGCAAAGGGAATTCTCGCGGTTCGATGAAGCCGATATCGCGTATTTACGAGGGAAAGGTGTGCATGATTTTCCACCAGACGCTACCTGGTAGGGAGCCCTTGTTTCACCTCGAGATAGTTGCTGTTGACTGACATCCATAGCCGTGCGTTGGTTTTCCTGTTCTTCAAGCACGTCTATCCGTACACTCCCATCGTAAACCGACAGCGGTTCCTCGAAGACTACGACCGGGGCAGCTGTTCCAGCTTTCTTCTTTGGTCTATTTTCGCGGGCGCTATATCTTACGCGTCACCTGAACTCTTACTCGCAGCCGGGTATACTGAATACTCTACAGCCCAGAAGGTCTTCTTCTCAAGGGCGCGACTGCTCTATGACTTTGGATGTGAGAAGGGCCAGCTCAGTATTTTGCAGGGATCAATACTCTTAAGCTCATTTCAATTTTCATTTGCACCCGATAAGGACTTTCGCTTCTGGTTCCACAATGCCGTCCGGATTGCATTGCAGATGGGGTTTAACAGACGGTGAGTCCAGCTGAATCAAACCTGAAACTGCCGATTGGGATGTCTGAGTGATGATAGGGACGTATGGAAACAGCTCGACCCATCCACTTATCGGCTTGTGAGGCGGATCTGGTGGGTTTTATATGTTAGCCTCCCTCCCATGCACTGTGGCCTAATCTTAACCAGTCGTTTTAGTCCCGGGATATCTGGTTTTCCATCGTCGGATTCGAAAACGCAAGACGAATTCAAGACGATGGGATGGACATGTCTCTGCTCGAGCCTGATGACTGGTCAGCGGAGTTGGTTATTTCGCCACAATACCAAAATATTACGCCCAATATCACTGTCCTACAGCAGCATTTTCTCATCGAGCATTGCCGCTTAACTTTACTCGGTACGTGCATACTACCCTCGTCGTTGTCAAATTTGAGCTGCGAACCCATTAACCATGGCACCAGGAGCACAATTTCTCAACTTACTAAGTCCCAACTGCCCTACCCCTACACTGAATGAAGCCCAAAGGTTCAGTAGCTCTCTTGCAGCATGGCGTGCATCTTTTCCAGAGGAGCTGCTCCCTGACCTAGTCTCCCAGTGGACCGATACAAAATGCTGGGTCCTGTTTCTCTGGGCGATGGGCTTCCGCCTCGAATGTTCATTCTACCGAACCATGCGCCAACGCACAAAAGGTGTAGACGAGGATTCAGCAATGTGGGCAACCACGCGGCTCCGACAGTGTGTATTTGAATTCGACACGATCCTCAAAAGAGCAATTATCAACGACGTAGCACAATACTGCCCTCCTTCTCTGTGTGACCCCCCACCCCCGAACGCGGGAGGAGAATTCGAACTGACCAGTGCCTGTAGGATTATCTGTACATCGCATCTGCTTGCATTACACCTAGAAACGGCACTAGACTCCGCGGCCTCGGAGCCACAGAGGATAGCCGCCAAAACGCAGATTCTCACGGGGCTGGCATATCTACGTGATGTCGGTGACCGGTGGCTGAATGCAAAATGGACGTACCGGGTATTCGATAGCGTAACGAGGCGGTTGGGAATCGCGATGGGAGAGAACGACCTCGCTAATACTGGTAAGAGATGGGGGATTGGAGATGCAGGGGCTGGAATGTGGCAGGATGTTCCAATAAATGGGTCTGTTATCGACGCCCCGATGGATCTCGGGCCATGTCAGGGGGAGATGGGATTGCCTGATCGATGGATTGAGAGTCTCTTGACGGAGAATTTGATGAGTGGGCTTGATGATGGATTGTTTAATTTGCTAGTGCCATAGTTAGCTTCCAATCCCAATCAATGATTTCTAGTATTAGCTTGACCGAAGATGATGCTGCTTCGGCATGTGTAGCACAGCTCGGCATTCTCAACCAAGAGTAGATCGACATCGCCGAAACTCCCCGGAGATTGTTTAAAAAAAGCAAACACCTTGGCTTTTCCCCTCCTAGATGTTCTTGTGGAACTTTTGTTATCTCACAAATTAAAATAATGACAGAACCTATTCCCCCGCGCCCCTCCCGCTCTCTTCACGGCAAAGTCGCCATCGTAACCGGCGCCGGCGCGTCCCCAGGCGCAATCGGCAATGGTCGTGCTACCGCTATCCTCCTCGCAGAAGACGGCTGCTCTGTCGTCTGCGTCGATCTCAAGCTCGATCTAGCCCAAGAAACAGTCGACATGATCTATAAAGACGGGCATGGCACCGCCATCGCTATCTCCGCTGACGTCACCAAGGCAGAAGACTGTCAACGTATCATCAATCTCGCCCTCTCTTCCTACGGCCGGTTAGATATCCTAGTTAACAATGTCGGTGTGATGGGCGCCAAGGGGAGCGCTATTGATGTGGATGTGGACGACTTCATGGAGGGTCTACGGATTAACGTTGCGAGTATGGTGCAGATGGCGAAATATGCCATTCCGGCGATGGAGCGCAACGAGGGCCAGTGTGCAGGGAGTATTGTAAATATGTCTAGCGTTGCTGGGCTTAGGGGCGGGACGCCGCATATTCTTTACCCGACGAGTAAGGGGGCGATTGTGAATATGACGCGGGCTATGGCGGCGAATCATGCGAGTCAGCGGGTTAGGGTTAACTGTGTCTGCCCGGGTATGTCTATTTATTTTAATACTCAATGATGGGATAAGGTAACATGCTGACAGGAACAGGTATGGTGTACACGCCCATGATGTATGCTAATGGTCAGGGGATGAGCCAGGCGGAGCGCGAGACGCGCCGGGCGAGGAGCCTGCTGAAGACGGAAGGAAATGGGTGGGATGTTGGATGTGCGGTGAGGTATCTGGCGAGTGATCTAGCTCAATGGGTGACGGGAGTGGCCCTCCCTATTGACGCAGGGACGACGGCAGCTACGGGGATTGGGATGGAAGGCCTACATACATCGAACATATTGGAAGGGCAGAAGCTGTGAAGCTCCCTACGCGATATATTTTATAGATTCGAATCCGAATGCATCTACGATCAGCCTGGACTTGCGGTAGGGCCTTGTCTCGTAAATTAATATCATTAGCCTTATTGCCACCACACCGCTGGGGTCTATTTTAATTACGTCCTTATTCGAATGGGAGTGCCAGGGAGCTATACTTCTCACACCGCCAGTCGCCCACTCGGGTATTTTCGGGAGTATTGGGAACCCAGACGGACTGCGAAGCTTGATAGGAAATGGAATCCCCTGTGTGTCCGCTCGGCTTATCCAGCTATTGGCCCGTTCCGAGAACACCGAGAAAGCATGGATAGAGTACCCCCCGGAGCCTGAGTCACCCGGGAAAGACCAGTACCTGTGCGTCGGACTGAACTTCGGCTTTCGGGTCATCGTGAGTGTGCCATCAGCGAGAAACAGGAGTATACTAAAACCTGAGCTCCGGCAGATATCCATCCAACCGGCATCCAACCGGCATACCACACGGCTCAGCGCCCCGGAAACATGGTGAATCGGGTTGCCGGAATGGCCTCCTCAGCTCCAACACGCTCCATCAATCCATCCCTCTTATACCCTCCGTATTTGAATCCGCACTGGCCGGTCAACCAGCGGCCCACCCCTCTCGAAACTCCCTCCGAAAGACGCTCCGGCAACAACCCCGGGAAACACCCTCACAGCTCTACGAAAAGGACCTCCGATAGCAGCAAAGCGGAATCAAACCGGGCTATTCAAGGGTTCCGGTTGACCCGAAATGAGAAGATCTTTCTCTTAGACTTAATCAACTCGGCGAAAACCAACTATCCCACCCCGAAGGAATGCGACGCCTGCGAGGAGGAGTTCTGGGAAGACTATGCAAATTTCATTAATCGAGTGCATTTGCTCGGAGAATGAGGTACTCTTACCGAGCCAGTCGTTCGCGGCCTCAACCGGGGTACCAGGGCCACGCTTGAAGCCGGCCATACGATAGATGTTTTCGTGGGATATTGGAGGCCATGTGCTCGGCTGTTATCATGGACTTAATACTGAGCCCCAATCAACTCCACTCTAAACGCCATTCGGCCATAATATATTATTTAACTATTACAACAGCCCTTTTGTATTTCTCCCAACCGTATTTCGCTCGCTAGACATGACCAGCGCACCTTGAGTAGCTACTGCGACAAGCTCCCCCAACACATCAAGAATAGCAACTTCGATATCCATCCGGCCGTTCTGGATTGACTTAATATGAATATCGCTGTAGAGCCACTCATCCTTATCTCCGAACGTAAACTTCTTGAAATCAATATTCAGCGCCAGAGTAGGAAACCAAACAGGTGCAGGCTCCCTTCCCACCTGGCGACCTCCACCCACCTCATGCACAACCCGTTCTAAATGACCAAGTACGGTAGGAAGAATATCGGTCAAAAATGCCACAGACTCCACCGTCCATGGCTCAAAATCCGTATTCTCACCCCGGGGGCAAAGACGGGCCCAGTGTCCAACGCCCGTCGAGGAGTTTGTACTGCCTTGTCCCTTGTATAATTCCACTCTGCTCGAGGCACGCCGGATATCTGGGTACGCGATAACGACTCTCTTCCAACCATCTTTGCAAACTCCATCTACTCTCCCGTTGACTAGTACCGGTGGAGCTTGAAGTCTCTTACTTCGGTGTTCGGAGCCGTGGACGCCCCATTTTGTTGACACTGAGATCCCAGTCTCTGAAACAGCGTCAGATATGGTCACATACCCAGCTACTGCGGATCGGCCCCGTTGCAACAGGGTGACGTGGATCACTGAGATCCGGGATCCGAGCTTGATATCTTCCACTAGAAACACCGCGGGCCCAATCTCGCATCGACGAATGTAGGATAATTGCAGAGTAATCGGTCGAGCGCATCCATTGTGGCGGTTTGCGTGCATGGTGCGGAAGTGTGTCATCGCGACCCGGTAGAATAAGGCGGCGATGTAGCCTCCATTGGGGGCTTGTTCGAGTTAACTAAACTTGTCCTTAGGAGTTCTAATATAGACCTAGGAATGCTTACCAGTACCCACAGACCAGTCCCATTGTAGATCAGCAGTGTACGTACCGGGATCCTGAGCCCGGGCCTGTACCTGGATTGCGTTTTCGAACGTCGTGCTGGGTGGCATTGCGACACAGCTTTGGTAGAATGAAGCAAACTTGCGATGTTGCGATGGTCAATCTTGCCGGCTTGGGTATGTTTCATCGAATTTGATTCTAGTTGTACGCATTACTATTGTGGTCAGTGCTGCTACTAGTTTTCGTCCTCGGCATTCCCGCTCGAGGTCTGCGCGTCGGTACCGAGACGACCGAAAGCCACCCCCCAGTCAACAGCACACTCAGAACAACCCCTGGAAATCAAAAGGAAATATAGCGTATTTAGGCAGCTGGTGAGGCCGCCGTACGTGTCACCACATATTATTCCAATCCCAGAAGCCGACATACTCTCCATCCCGACAATGACGGTCGACAGATTGAAAGTGTCTCCAAACGGGATAATAGAGTCCCCTCTAGCGGTGGATATACCACCAACAGACCTATTTTCCTACATCGTGTCCTCAGGAACTCCCCTCTCCCGCAAAGCACCGCAGTATTTCGATGCAACCTCGCCGTCGGGTAACTATACCCTCGAAGATGCGGAGCTCATGGCGAAACGCTTCGGGAGGGGGCTTCAAGCAATGGGCCTGAAAAAGCAGGAGAAAGTTCTCCTTTATTCTGGAAACCATCTGTTCTTCCCGGTGGTAGTTTGGGGCGTGACAGCTGCTGGAGGGGTGTTTACTGGGGCATCACCTACAGCCTCAGCGTATGGTGAGTTTGGACTTTCTTTACAAGTACTCGAGAAATGCAGGACTAACGGTGGGAGGATAGAGCTGGAATACCAACTGCGCGACTCGGAGGCCAGTCTCCTCATATCAAGCCCGGAGGGTCTGGACGCGGCAGTTAAAGCAGCACAGAAGGTCAGCCTACCATTAGAGCGAGTCTTTGTGCTCGGACAAGTGAAGCCCAATGACACTCAACAAGGCCCGATACGATCGTGGACGGATATTTGGGCTAGTCCAGATAATGCGAAATCATGGTCCTGGGAACGCATCACCACCAAGGAAGAGGCAATGGCAACAACCGCCGTCATAAACTATTCAAGCGGGTATGCCTAACAACCCACCAGAAAAAGCTACAGCGCCAAACTAACTCGCGCAGCACAACCGGTCTCCCCAAGGGCGTAGAACTAAGCCACTACAATATCATCTCCAACGCCGAGCAGATCATCGCCAAACGGGCTCTGGTCGCGAATACCCCGTCTGGTCGCGCGCGTCGAGAGCGCCTTGACACCTCGGGCGAGCGGTGGCTAGCAGCCGTGCCGATGTATCATGCCTTCGTAAGTCCCAGCCACTCTCCCATGACAAGATAATTATGCCTAGTCTAATATTGAAAAATAAAATAACAGGGCCAATCATATTTCTGCGTCATCGCCCCCCGCGTCAGAGCAAAGGTGTTCATCATGCCGAAATTCAACTTAGGACAGTACCTTAAATTCGTGGACATTTACCGGATTACATTCATCAACGTCGTCCCGGCAATGCTGGCGATGCTATGCAAGGTCGATAACCCGTGCCGGTTCAACTTCAAGTCTATAGAGTCTATGACGAGTGGTGCGGCGCCACTGGATCCGGCTACGGCAGGACGATTCCAGGGACTTTATCTGCGGGAATGTTTACGGGTTAAGCAGGGTTGGGGGATGACGGAGACAACGTCTAATTTGACCGGGTTTGCACTGGATGACGAGGATGATGGCCGGTCGATTGGGTGGTTGAGTCCGAACTGTAAGGCGAGAATTGTCCCCGTGGAGGGTCGGGAGTTTGAGGGTTCTGGAGAGGGTTGTAGGACACTCGGTGAGCTGTGGGTTGCGGGACCGAATATCATGAAGGGGTATTGGAAGCGGGAGGAGGAGACAAGGGCTACATTTGTGGGAGAGGATGGAGAGCGGTGGTTGCGGACGGGTGACATTGCGTATGTTGACGAGCGGGGTTGCTTCTACATTGTTGATCGGATGAAGGTAGACCATACTATACTGTCTCTGTTGGGGATATGGAGGCATTGAGCTGACGGAAGTAGGAACTGATCAAGGTGAACGGCCTTCAGGTGTCGCCTGCAGAGCTGGAGAAGGGTCTCATGGCACATGGAGGGGTTATCGACGCTGCCGTGGTTGGCTTCAGGAGGTATGTTTTGTCCTTGCCTTCTTCCTTATCAGCGTCATTTCCTCTACTGACCTGTGTCCTGGAGCAGAGAAGGGAGGGAGTTTCCCCGCGCGTTTGTCGTTCGGCAAGGTTCCTCCGTGACAGCTGAAGCGCTCCACGAGTTTGTCAAGAGCCGCTTTGCCCGGCATAAGTGGTTGACTGGTGGAATCTTCTTCATTGAACAGATTCCCAGGACTCCAAGTGGAAAGGTCATTCGGAGGGAGCTGCCCAACCCGCAGGAATCAAAGTTGTAGAGTATAGAAGCACTTGTCACATAAATATTTCAATTTCACTGTTTTCTCGAATTCTTTCACTACCTAGGTATAGTCACGGTATACACATCACATGCGGGATACATTGAGGCAATGAATCGGATTGAATTCTACGCAGAACCAGTCTTGATCAGGACTAAAGGGCCCATTTATGCTTATACAACATACAAAATTCTACCTCCCCAAATCTTCCGCCGCGCCCTACCACAAGGACATCCGAGGACACAAGTCGCACTCGATGGAACATCTATATCGCGATCGGAGATCACACCACGTACCGAAAAACCGTACCATCATCCCCATCTTGATCGAGCCCCCTTTCTGCACTCTTCTCCCGATTCAGCCGCTCATACATCCCCTTCAACACAAACGTAGCCCCGATCGCAGCCGCCGTCACCCCCAAACAAATCGAATACCCAACCCAGTAATGTGGCGCATGACTCTCAGGGAACAAGTTGCTTCCAACCGTCCCGCCCAGATTCCCAATACCGATGAATACAGCGAGTGAAATGGCCCGTTTCCAATCAGGGGTGAGATTATTGCTTAGCCAGGCCAGACAGGTGAGGAGGGGTGGATACCCGCCCGCTGGGATTAGGAAGAGACCGTATGTTAGGCCGGGGTAGGCGGGGTGTGGTACGGCGAGGAGGCCTGTATTAGGTTTAGGTTTAGGAATGGAGCACATATTAGAGGTTGGGGAGACATACCGACAAAGCCGAGTAGCGAGACGGTATATCCGCCCACGATGAACGGCCATCGGGTCTTCATGCGGTCGGAACAAATGGATACGATGATTGTGGTGAGCATCCCGAGTACGTATAAGGGGACGGTCAGGAGTTGGGCGTTCGCGGATGAATATCCCAGTTGCCGTATGATTGTCGGGACTGTATAGTTGAAGCCGTACAGACAGATACTGGAGTTATGCTCGTTAGACCGAGAAGGGCTTTGGTGAGATCCTGGTTTCTGGTTGCTTACCTATTTCCCCAATATATAATGACAGCCAGGTAGATTTTAACATCAGACAAGCTGGACGAGAGATATTTCCACTGGAATGAGTGTCCTTCGCTTACATCTCCGGATGACCCATTCTCGCGTTGGAGGCGTTCGGTAAGTACAGCTTTCTCGTCGTCCGTGAGGAACCGCGCCGTTTCGGGGGAGTCAGGGAGAACAAGCGCGAGAGTGGTGCCAATAACCACAGTCGCTATGCCTTCCAGGATGAAGATCCACCGCCACCCCCCTAGTCCTGCGATCCCGGCCATCTTCTCGATCGCAAAAGCAAGAAGACCTGAAAAGGCACTCGCAAGGGACGCGGAAGAGAAAAATATCGACATGCGCGTTTGTACCTCGAACCGGCAGTACCAGATTGAGAGCAGGTAAGTGGCAGCGGGAAAAAAACCGCTCTCCGCCGCTCCGAGGAAGATTCGTGTTGCCAGCAGCCCGTGATAACTTTTGACGATTCCTTGGAGGGTCATGACCTGGTTGTGTTAGCAACTGAGTGTCTAGGAGGGTAGAACGACTCACTGTTCCCCATGAACAGATCATTATTGCGATCCAGCGTGACGGTCTCATCAGTTTCAACATGATGTTACTCGGGACCTCGAAAAAAGCATATGGGAAGAAGAAGACGGTCAAGGCGAGATTGTACTGGTTGCCTATCAATTGCAGATCTTCGACCATGCCCGCAATTTTGGCATTGCCGATGTTGCCTATGGGGTTAGCAACGCTACGGAAGAAGGGAGAAGCTGAGACTCACTTCGGTCAAGGAACGAAAGCACATACAACACCATCAAGATAGGGATAACCCGCTTGTCGATCTTCCACAAGACGCTGCGAACTGTTTTGCTGTCGAGGTCATGAACCTACTTCCATTATTAACTAGAACGCCATTGGTTTCAGTGGCATTACCTGCTGGGTTTCACTGACATTTTCTATCTCCGCTGTCTCTGTCAACTGGTGATCCTTTTCTGGCGACATTTTTTCAATTGTAAAATGTCTATGATTTGGTATTCTATAGCTTCTGGGAAAAAGTAAGGGGGACTATTGGGTTTCACAGGGGGGTAAAATATATATTTTTGTGGATCGGTACCGACGATCCCAAGACCCCGGTAAACAAAGCTAATAGCTCCAGATTTCCCCAGGTTAAGGTTTTTCCATGTGGCACTAATGCCCCTAGGATTTGAAAAGCCCGGGGTAATGTTTATTGTACCCCACGTTGGCCAACTCCATCCTCGGTGTCGGCATACCCCATTGGCATTCTGGCAAGCCCCTCCGATAGGTTCAGCTGCTTCATATGGTCGTTAAGAAAGCGGGTTCAATGTAAATGGGGTCATGGTTTAGTGGTATAACATTCCCTTAGCATGGGAGAGGTCCGGGGTTCGATTCCCCGTGACTCCATCTTTTTGTTATTATTTTAATTCCACCGACTGTTTCTTCGTTTTTAAATACTGGATTTTCCTTCTGGCTTTTGAATTTTTTTCTGGACGAGAGGCGTGTTGTTGCATGATTTCTGTTCACTGAAGCATGGACGCCCTATATATAGTAAGACTGCGATGATAACAACACCAACCTTTCCACATGCCCAAGTCGTCCTACTGAAGGCAATCGGTATACAATATCTTGGGTTACAATTATTATATTTTTTCTAGCTCTATTAGAATATACTCTTTTATGTCCAGTGGGCCACACAACAAACTTGTCCTTATCCTAGCAGGTGGCTATGCATTGTAGACGGACGGTTTAAAGGGTGTACCGAAACCCCGGAATGTTCTCAATAACCACCAGTCCCTTCGCCTGCCTCCCATTCTGTCTATACATATAAACCGACGTAATGCTCACCGACAGAACCCCAAGCGAGATGGCCGCAAACACCATCGCCAGACCCGAATGGTAACCGGGAGCATCCTGACTATTGAACCCGAAAGGCGCCACGACACCCCCAATCGTCCCCAATCCAACAATAGATGCTGAGGAAAACGCGCGCCTCCATTGGCCAACGACATTGTTCGCTTGGTATGCGACGCATAACCCGGAGTTCCCAGCGGTTCCCGCAAGTACGAGATAGGTACCGAAGTAGCGAAGGTAGGGTGGATGTGTGTATCCGACTAGTACAAAGCCGACGATTTGCATGATACCATTAAATAGGAGAACGGGGCCTCGGAGACGGAGTCGGTCGGAGATCCAGCCCGAGATAATTGCAGCCAGACCTGCGAAGACGTATATCGGCGCCGTCAGACACAGAGCGTAAGTATTTGAGAAGCCGAGAGACTTTTCCAGAATAATAGGCAGGAAGTACTGGACGGAATATGTAACCACCGAACTGGAGAGGAAATTGGCCGCAAACAGCCAGAGCTTCCAGTCCAGACCATTCTTGAGGTAGTGTTTCAGTTCGAATGGCGTAACATCCGCGTCGTCGCGATCTCTTCTCACTCGATCAATGACGACTTCCAGCTCAGACGGCTTGAGGAACTTGAAATTCCGGTGCGCATCCTCTGGGAAATCCGCCATCCACACATAGCCCAGGAGCGCAATGACGATGGTTAAAACGCCTTCCCAGATGAAGATCCATCGCCAGCCGCTTCTCCCATCGATCCCATCCAGGTGTTTCAATCCATAGGCAATCAAACCACCAAACCCGCCAAAGATCAGGCCAACAACAAAGAAAACGGCCATTCGTTTAGCTAACTCTTGGCGGGTATAATACATGCTGATCACGAAGCTGGCCGAAGGGAAGTAACAGCCCTCTAGGAGGCCTAGGATGGCCCGAAGAACGACTTGCTCCTTCCAGGTTTTGCATAAACCGAACCCTATCACCACAAGGCCGAAAGAAAGAGTCACGGCGGGGAGAAAAATCCGTGGGCCGAGCTTTCTGACTAGAACTGTCGCAACGGGGGTCGCGAGAATGTAGAATGGGAAATAGATAGATATGGCGAAGGTATAGCGATTCCCTCTGTAATCAAGCTCTTGCTCCATTCCTGAAATATAGCTGTTCAACATGATGTCAGCCGCAAAGGAAGAGAAAAGGCTAGAAAATAATGCGACTTACGCGTACGAGATATTCCCTCTATCGAGCTGGTTCGCGATATACATCACCGACAGGGTCAGAACTACCCTAAGATCGACTTTCCTTTTTATCCTCCTAACTTCGTCATCGCCGTATCGGGGTTCATTGAGTTCGAGGCTCTCAATATGCTTCGCGTCGGAGGATCGGTTTTTTTCATCCCCGAGTTCCCTCTGAGGGCCATCGAGAGTTGAATTCCCCGCCATGGTACAGATAACGTGCCAGGATTAGGTGGTTACGGTGTGAAAGTTCCGCAATCTGGGGTACAGACGAGCCATTAAATATTTTTGTTTATCTGGGGTAATGCACTGGATTTGTGGGACAGTGGAGTTTAGCGGACTCGGTGCCGATGGTTGGAGCACTATCTCATACTTTGGGCCCACACTTTGCCGACGCATATTCTCTTCCCCAAACCCATACCAGACACAATTTCTTGGGCAAGTAATCCTCCTCTTGGAATCCCATTTCCATTTGATTTGTGAAGAATGATCACCCGATTATTCCCTACCTTTGAGGACAGCCTTCCACTCCGGTTCGATAAAGTCCCAAATTGAGTCCGGGCCCCAATTGGGTCGCCAGCCAAGCGACCTGGCAACGTCTGCGGAAACTCTCGACCTAAAAGACGAGTTAGTATGTAGCTATCGTACTGGGAGTCAATGGAAAAGTAAACACTTACGTGGAAACGTACGCAGCCTCGACATAATTGATGTCATCTAAACCGAGCGTCTTCCCCCCCTCCTCCAAGGTAAGATACTTCACCTCACCCGTGTCCAAAACCCCGAGTTTCTTTCCCGTCGCTGCAATCGCCTCCCCGGCCTCCTTCCAGCTATGGCTCCCATTTTCAACAAAGATAACCCCCTCTTCTCCAAATGGTACATCGGCCCCATCAAGAACCCGTCTCAACACCAGCTCATAGGCGGCCGCAGCGTCCTCGATATGAACGTGCTGTTTAATACCTGTCCCATCACCGACAATAAACGCTTGCTTAGCACGGAGAGCCTCGTCCATCAATATCGGTATTTGTCCCGACAGCTTGCGGAAGTATCCCGTCCCGAAGCCGAATAGCATGGGTAGGGTAATGATATGGGTCTTGACGCCGGTTTCTTTACCCACAGCGAGGACTGTGAGGTCCGTGCTGCGCTGGGCGTATGTTGTGTTCTCATTCAAACGTCGCAGTGTTGATGTTACTTGGGCGGCAGACTTGTCGGAGATTATGTCCGGGTTGTAGCCAGGGTAGAGGTTGAGGGTTGGGCTGTTGGCGTAATTGGTTGTTCCCGATGTCTATGTGGGTTTTTAGTGTGAATCAGAAATTGGCCTGGCCGGGGAAATGGATACGTGAATATAATGAACATCTGCACCGGAGGCGTTTTTTCTCTCAGCGAGTCCGCGAATTAAGGATGTCGCGAGACTGGCTTCGAAGCCCGAAGCGGTGTTGATAACAACTATCAAGGCCATGATGGGTTAGCGGCTGAGCAGGGTAGCAAAATTCGCGAATCGAACCATCGTGTTCACTGGCTGTCTTTCTGAGTGTATCATCGTCATTGAAGCCTTTGAATTGGATAGTTGTTACGCCTGTGCCGTTGAATGCGCGCGCCTGTTCGTCCCCGCGGACGAGAACCGATATTGTCGCTGACTGCGAGGCGCGGAGTGCGGATAGGACGGTTCCACCTCTGTTTTTGGTAAATTAGTGGGTCGGATAAGCCCATGATCGAGAGGGAGGACAATACGCACACGTAGCCAGTGGCTCCTGTTAATAAAATCTTCTTTTCAGCCATGGTTGGTTCGTTGGTTATGGGGGCAAATATGATCAAGACGTTGAGATAGATTTGTAACTCGGGGCAAATCTCCCACTTATATTGTTGATGCCATAGGACAATTATTTACCATTATGGGATGATATTTCCGCCTGCAAAGTGATGCAATGCCGATGGCTTATAAATCGACTGGGTAAGACAGTGAACTATCTGGTCGGTGCCGAGCTAGCTAACAGAGAGGCTTCCCCGCATTCGGTCTCAGTGGTATCCGGAACCTAGCCGCAGATCACCTTCCCACCATCAACCACCAGTTCAGTCCCGTTAATCCAGCTCGCCTTTTCACTGGCAAGGAACACCACTGCTTCAGCCAGCTCCTCTGGAGTTCCCCATCGCTTCCCGGGGATGGTGTCGATAATGGGTTCGTAGTCAGCCCCTCGTCTTATGGACTCCGTCACCACTGGAACTGTTAGTAATGGTAGACACTGAGCGAAGCAGTCACTTACTTGGGGTTCTTATATAACCTGGTAGAACGCTGTTCACTCGAATCCCCTCTATACCGTAATCAATGGCGTCCGTTCGTGTCATCCCAAGGATCCCAGATTTGGTTGCCGAGTACTGCAAACATTAGCCTCTCTCTAGTCCCAAAGTATTGATATACGTACTGCTCCCACTGATGTGTATGACCGAATGGCGAAAATAGAAGCTATATTCACAATCGCTCCCCTTTGTGGCCCCGAGCCGGTCCTGCTACCGTCAGTCTCCTCATCAATAAGGCAAAAAACGAGCGGGGATACCTAGTCTCTAGATCCCTCTCCTGCTTCATCATTTGCCCCAGAATAGCCCTTTGGCACAACCACGTTCCCCTCAAATTCACATTAACCACCTTATCCCACGACGCAACCGGAAGCTCATGACTCTTGACTCGGGGGTTGCTCGTAATACCCGCATTATTCACAGCGTAGTGAATACCGCCAAACGCATCAACCGATCCTTTGATAAGGTCGTCAATCTGAATTTCAGATGAGATGTCGACTTGCGCGGTGAACACTTGCACTGCAGCGTTCATGGCCTTGAGTTCCCCTGAGACGGTCTGTAGACCTTCCAAGTCGAGATCGCCCAGCGCAAGGCGGGTGCAGCCTTCTTTGACGAAGGTGTGGGCTGTTGCGCGCCCGATTCCGGATGCTGCACCGGTTATTAGGGCGACCCTGGTTTATTAGTTGACAGCATGATTTCCCGGGATGGTGCTGGGAACGTACCCTGGCATGGCGGATGGTTGGTTCATGATTCTGGTTTATCTCGTAGGACGTAACAAGGACGGGGAGTATATCTTGGTGGAAATATAAAATGGTGGCCACTTGATTGTTTAACTGGGGAGGGAGCCCTGATTTAACTATTTCGGCCATATGGGCTGGAATAATCTTGTAGATGCGCTTTGACGTCTCGGTATGGTTCCAAGATGAGGCCTGCACCATATCAAATGAACTCGGTACCGAAGTCTGGCGTAGGTAAGTGCCCGTTCCAGTTAAGGTTCGCCCAAGCGAACGAGAGGCAGAATAAATATATCAATTAGATCATACTAATTCTTTTCTGGTGACTGTGATGAAATTCTTCTCAAATATCCCTGAGTCTCGTTTTGGATTTCGCGGATCGCCATCCGCAGGAATTTCATATCAGATACTTTCATATGATGTCACACGAAGATCCCTGAGGATTTGCCCGAGTTTCATTTACCATATGATAAGATTATAAAACATTAAGTTTCCATGCACATCCGGTCGATAAGGTTATCGACCCCGGATATGACGATTGTGGTGGTGGCGGATCGCTCGTGCTGTGCTTCCAAAGCTTATTACACCTCCCACGGAGAAGTGACAAACGCGATAAGCCAATCGAGTCTTTTGGACAAAAATCTCGCCAGGGAGTGGTTATAATTACGTGGACCTTAATTATGGACTAGGTTCAAAATAAGCACTAAAAAGGTCGTCAGACGCCTCAGTTGGTAACAAATGGTAATGCATGGTACAGATTGTCACGATCCCATTGTGATATCATGATATTCTACCCGGATTTCATAGTTTTTTTTCTCGGTCCAGGGTACCGCATTTTGATATGTTTATTCTAAATCCAACGACTGGAAAAGCCATCAACTCCGTGCGTTGGCTTGTTCGTGTAAGTTGTTCCGAGGTTGACGGCCCCAAATAAATTACATCTAGCAATACTAGCCACCCTCCACCAGCGTTCATCATAGATTCAGCTGGGCCGAACATCACTTAAATAGCCGCCGTGTATCCCCTCTCATCATTTTGAAACGTCTGTTCGCATTTGATGCAACGCCATGGCATCCACTTTCAACATCGTCGAGCACGTCATTCCCGGGCAGCATATCCGGGAATATCCTCATGCTCTCAAAGGTCGCCAGGAGGCTGCCCTTCAAATCGCGATCAAACAGTATATTCCCAAGGATCGGCCAGACACGGTTCCTGGAAGTGCGATCACTATCATTGGGCTTCACGGAAATGGTTCTCTAAAGGTTCGGATTGGCTCTGCCCGCAACGCATTAGATTTGGTATTTTTCCTTCGCTCACTGGAGTAGGAAATGTTCGAACCCCTATGGGAAGACTTGTATACTCAACTTAAGAGCCGATCGGTGTTTATTCGCGGAATATGGGTCGCAGAAATGTCCAACCAAGGGGCCAGCGGCGTCCTGAACGAGGATATCCAGGGCGACAACAGTAGGTGCGGGGAATCCCTGTTTTGACTTCGTACTTATTGACTCCGGCCAGCTAATTGGAACGACCATTCGCGCGATCTCCTGCATATGATTAATCATTTCCGCGATGATATGCCGCGCCCCATTATCGGTGTTGCTCACAGTATGGGCTGTGCACAGCTGTAAGCAAGAGAAACACCCTGATATCATAGCCAGCGCCATTTTCTAAAACCACCCAGAGTAAATCTAGCAATAATCCACCCTCGACTCCTCTCCACCGTTCTCCTATACGAACCGGTTATCCTAGATCCCGTCGTTTTAGGCACAGCAACCGATGGTCCAAACCCGGCCATGATGTCGACCCTGCGTGCTGATTTATGGAAGAGCAGAGAAGAGGGTGAAGCGGCCATTCGCAAGATGTTCCGTCGATATGATCCAAGAGTTTTAGACCGGTACGTTAAGTACGGGCTTCGCGCTGTTCCAACGAGCCTCTACCACGAGATTGATGACACAAATGTCCCTGCGACCGCTGTGACATTGACCACGAGCAAACACCACGAGGCGTGGAACTTTGTGATACCGAATTTCGAGCCCGAGTCTGCGGGTCTAGATAAGTACTTGCTACCGGATTGGGATCCGGTCCTTGAATGTCCGGCGTTGGTTGCACGGCCGGAGTCTGCGGCGGCGTTTAGGAACTTGCCTTTCTTGCGTCCGAGTGTGCTTTGGGTGTTTGGGGGGAGGAGTTATCTTTCTGCACCGCCGACGAGGGACGCGAAGATGGCTGCCACCGGGACGGGGATTGGGGGGAGCGGTGGTGTGGCACGGGGTATGGTGGAGAGTGTGGTTTTGGAGAAGGGGGGACATATGATTCCGCTTGAGAATGTCGAGTGGTGCGCTACTATTGGTGCAGAGTGGATAGAGAAGTGGTTCAGGGGGTATCTGAAGGACGAGGACTTCTGGAAGACATATCCGAGTAAAAAATCAGATGGGGATATGCTGCGAGGGAGCGAAGAGTGGGTGAAAGTGGCCAAGAGCAAGATGAGCGCCAGAAGGCCGGGCGAGACAAAGGGCAAGCTCTAGCTTTGTACCTGGGCATCGACATATGTCATTGTCTTCCAACGCCCAAAAAGGACCCAATTGGGATGTAGCTCCGGTTGTTCTAAATCGTAATAGCTTTTGAATGGGTATGAATAAACGAATGAATGGAAAGACCACCTTCTACTTTCCCCGGTTGTTTCCCCTTGGATGAGCCCTGTTAACAGTCACGGTATTGACAGAAATGTCAGAATATCAAGAGAGGCATACGTGCTTGTCATTTCATCTCCGAGGTTAGAGCTCCGCGGAGGTATCGCGCATCCTGTCTATATGACGGCATACTCATTCGGCATATGTCAAATGGATCGTATTTTGGAATAATCATGGATATCCAATGGTGTTGATAATGGCCTGTATGCCTCACCCAACCTTGCAACCCTACCCTTTGCATGGGCATCGGGAGTCGCTATAGAGTCCGCTATCTCACTGTGAAACAAGCGACCCTTGAATGGGTGACCTAAAAAGACGATCGACAAAGCTAGATCAACGGTGTCTGTGAAACTCTTTGGTGGTGAAGTAAGATTTTGGTCCTGCAGTAGCATTGTTAAAATTTCGAGAGTCTGATTGTGTTCTACCATTCGTCTGCTGGCCAGTGCAATAGTCATGTGTTTGATGCCTTTGCGCACCTAATAATAAAGAGTCAATACCAGGATAGGTCATAGCAAGTAGACACGGAGGAGTTAGAAGGGCAGTTAGTGATAATTCAAAACTCGATCGAGCTGTAAAGTCCACCCTTAGACTAAAAGTATCCAGGCGAGACAAGTGACGTACACAATTACACAAAATTGTCTAGCCTTGTGGGGAGGCCCTATTCGGGGTCATGATAAACGCTACTAGACATGCGGAAGATGGAGAATGTCCCTTAGTGGGAGATCAGTACCCTACGCAGGATAGCTGTCCTTGGGGGCTGAAAAGGATGGGATCCTCTCCGCAAGCACGCCTGCATCAAAATCATGAGAAATAATAACACATAATAATGTACCTGATTGTCTTGATCGAGGACTCAAATACCTCGTTTTACGCAGTGACATAGCAAAATATCACCAACAGTGGGATAGATTAGTTCTCAATATCTGGGCAGATTTCTACCACTCTGCCGGTCAATCTCGGCATGCGGGATGCCCCACAGCTGTGAATTGAGGCTTTTATGGGGAGTTACTCCTCGCCGTGGTGGCAGTACGATGTTCAGCGGAGGCCAAGGATTCTTGGCATATTTTTATTGACACAATAAATGCCCAACGGAGAAAGTAGAGGAGAAGGACATGAATCATGTGAGGATTCCATGAGCAGGAAATATGCTTTGCCATTTGTTTAGCCAGCAGCCGGGGGCGGGACATGAATATCATCCGCACCCTTCAACCCCTATTCCCGAAGCCCTAAGGAAATAGAGCCGCCCGAATCATCGTTGAGAAGAGCAGAATCGATACCCACCATTCAGCTCAGAAGTCCCATGATGCAGTCAGTTTCTGGAGTTCCGTCCCTGCTCCCTAGCTCCTGCAACCCCACAAGGGTCCAATCCTAGTGAACCAACGAGCCGACGGGGTCCTCGACAGCCCTAAGTATAGGAGGGCGAGGAGTAGCGTCCAACGGCTAAAACATTCCCCAACTATTACCCATGGGAAAAGAGTAGCTTATTTTATGTGTAACTAGGGGAAGATAGTTTTGTTAGTGAATATTTCTACCATGGTTGTCCTATCTTGTTAGATAGTTGCAAGTTGCACAAGCGTACGGTCCGACATTTGGTCAATTGTTTATTATTAGGGATTGGGCTGAATGCTTGTTGACGCCTCACTGCCGCAAAAAGAACCCGGGCCAATAACGGTGGGCTGTAATTGAGATCGACAACCGAACCGTTCAATGGCCATCGCGTAGCAGTGTTGGGCAAGAAAAGTGGACCCATCTGTCAACGTGAGGATTGTGATCATCCAGACGCTTGTCTTAGACACGGCGTCCAGGCTAGGTACTGATCGACGACTTTCAGCCAGCCATTCAAGCCACACCCGACTCGAGATGTGGAAGTATAAGAGTTTAGAGAGCATAAATTGACTCCCCGGACGCCCGTTGTAGACATAAATATTATCAGTCCATAAATCTACAGGCACAGACATTCCTTACACTTCCTCCTACTCTAAACACACTCATTTTATCCAACTTCCCCAAATAACCGTTATCATGGTCAACCTCAAGTTCCTCCTAACTGCGGCCCTCGCCACCGGCGCCATCGCCACCGCCTCTTGCGACAAGCAGTACGAGAAGTGCATGGCTGCGGGCGAGGACAACTGCGAGGGCAAGCAGGCCCAGTGCGAACACAGCCAGGGCATGCTTGGACCCGCGACAACTCCCGTCGCAACTGCCTCCGCTACCCCCTCCGCCTCCTCCGATGACGACAACTGCGAGGCCAAGTACAACGAGTGCCGCAGCGAGCCTGGCGCCAACATGTCCACCTGCGCCGCTGACAAGGCTGCCTGCGAGGGCGGTGGCAGCGCCCCTCCTGTCGCCACCACCGCTGCTGCTGCCCCCAGCGGATCTGGATCCTCTGACACTGGCGCCTTTGAGTCTGGCTCGCCTTCTTCTGGTGCCACTCCTTCTCCTTCTTCCAGTGATGTTCCTACCGGTGGTGCGGGCCATCTTACTACCCCTGCTTCTCTAGCTCTTGCCCTTGGCTTGATCGTGGTTGCTGTTTAAACTGGGTTGTGTGTAATAGGGGGTGAGATTTTGCGCCCAATGACAGCTCCGACGAGACACCCTAGGAGGCGGTGGGCGATATTTACCCAGATGTTTGAGAAGCACTCTCCACAGGCTTCGGAATGATGATAGCCTGGCACCAGGATATTGGATATTATATAGTTCTTAATTGACAGCCCTTTGGCCGACCTGGAATCAATGTGTGACACATTACTCTTCCTCCCCGTAGACCTGCAAAGGCAAAAGTCTCAGCTATCACTAACAATTTTGGCTGATCAGATCGATGATAAGAGAACGTCCACTGCGCCAAGCTATATACACTCGCGTCTAGTCAACGGCCTTGGACTTCCCCAAATTCTTAGTCTGGATACCAGCTAGCAGGACCCTCGGTCGTCCCGGGCGCAGAGCTACCCAAAAAGCCTTGACCTCAAAGAGTATCTCTGTGGTGGTTCCATCGTAGACGGGCCATGGGAGGGATCTGTACAGGAAGCTCCCCGAGAAACACAATATCCACAGAATTCTCGCCCGTATCCCCGTCCACAGCCCTTGCAAGAAACATAGTCTTCGAAGGGGGACAACCGCATACGGCACGAATAACAGCGGTGGGTAATTAAATCCGGGTCGTTATCCTCGGTGGGTGGATCTCGGGTGTCCCTCGCTGGATTGCAAAGGTATTCCCAGATGATTTGGAGTACACCATCGCGGGAGTCTGCGAATGATCTGTGCCGGTAGGTGTCTGCGAAAGATATCGGGGTTTGCCCTGACAGCGTCGCAGTGTGTGTGGCGGTGCTGCCGTTTCTTAGCAATAACCGCACAATATCTAGATGGCCCTGCACTGTTGCAAAGAAAAGTGGTGTCCGGTTATACAAATCGGGGGAGTCAATGTATGACCGAGAATGGAGCTGAGGGTTAGCCTTAGATCCGTCTCTAGATATTGTATCCTGATCAGAAGTCCCTCCTTCCGGAACCGTCTCCTCCTCTAGCAGGACTCTGACAACCTTGGTGCGCCCAGCCTGCACCGCAGCGGATAGCGGCGTGTACCCATTCTTGCTGTGGACACTGGGATCTCCCCCCCTTCCCAATATAATTTTAACGGCCTCATAACAGCCGTGCTTCGCCGCATTGAAGAGGAGTTCGTCACGGTCCAAACTCAACCCAACGTCCGCCCCGACGTCAAGAAGGACACGTACCACTCCCGCACCACCATGTAAGGCGGCCAATGATAGCGATGAGTGTGCATTCTTCTTAAGTGAATCTAGTGCGCCATTCCAAAGCAACAGTTCCATAACCTTCTCATGGCCATCCTCAGCCGCCTGCCACAGCGCTCCACCTAAGGATTCGGCGCTCGCGCCAGCTTCAATGAGCGTTTCCATGATCCCAACATGTCCCCCTGACCCAGCGCGGAAAATAGGCGTCTTCCCATCATGCCCAGGGGCACTTGGATCGGCTCCAGCGTCAAGCAGCACTCTGACTAGGTCGGCATATCCAGAGCCTGCCGCCATTGAAAGCGCCTCAACATTCCTACCCGCAATACCCCTCTTTAACAGCGTCTTCGCCAGCTCCGTATGCCCTTGACTGGCAGCCCAATAAAGCGGATCCATGCCGTCCGGCAGCACCATACTGGCCGCCCACGCTCCCGCATCGAGCAAATACTCCACTAAAGACGGGATGTTTAAATAAACTGCTTTTGCCAGCGGTGTGAGCTGATCGGAAGGCCCTGCTGCATTGACATCTGCCCCTTCGTCCAGCAGAAATTTGACGGTGGGCCAGCCATCGCCTCGTCTACCGCAATTAACAGCGCATTCCATCGCGCGGGTTAGTCGCTCGTCTAACTCTTCTGTTGAGACCATCTCCCTCGTGGCGCAAACGACAGTCCGGAGTATGGCGATATTGCCTCCGAAGATTGCAGAAAGGATTGGATCTAGCCTCCTTGGTGTTTGGACCGGCTTGACTCTCTGTTGAAGGATGAAGTTGACCATCTCAATTCGCGCACCGTGGGCTGCGCAACAGAGGGGATAGCATTCGTCAGACCCGGACAAGTCTGCGCCTGCATCCACGAGTTTCTGCATTGTGCTGAGAGGACCTTTCTCGCTGACCCACTTTAATACATCGTCTCGTTTAGGGAGCACCACATGCTTGTATAATCGGGCGTTGAAGACGGAGTAGAAAAGCTGGCATGTTTGGATGAATGCGTTCATATCCCGGACTCGTTGGAAATGCGACCATATGGCGATAATGAGTTCCACGGGGAGGCTGAGGAGTGCCATCGCTGATCTGGTTGGCACCTTGCGTACCAGGAGGGGAAGGGCTGGGGAGAGTGGAAGAGAAGATGGGATCTGGGATGCTCCCGATAGATATTTCGGTGGGACCCTAACTCAACTCACTCAGGAATGACGCGAAAGCGTGGCTGTGCAAACAAAGCTTTTGTGATGAAAGGAAATCAGCAAGACAGCGCGTGCTCGTATTTGTGGTCTCGTGTATCCACTTTTTCATCAACACCACCAGGAAGCACAGCCAATTCTAATTTGACAAAAGCTTTTCTAACTTAATGAGGCTTAGCTAACCGTACCAGCATTGGTGGTGGTGGAGCAGATCGAGACCCAACAGAAAGCCCAAATAGGAAAGAATGAAGGTATTCGTCAGAAAACGGCCTGCCTCCCGGGTTTCCCGAGTACTTCGCCGCAATAGCCCAAGCTACTTCGCCTTCTTCCCATGTGTCCGCCATCCGACGATCCCGCGTCCCTTCTCTCGCCTCATGATGACAGCCGTAGGCTACCTTCTTGTCCCGGATTCGTTATCCATATCGTCCTCATGGGGACCCGGACCTTTTGGCCTTTCTTTGGCTGGATATCGATTCATCTGCCTCGGTGCAGAACCAGCAAGCTCGCCGCCTTACTGGTGAGTCCCTTTGGACCACTTGGGCCAATTGTCGCCCCGGCATCATTACATTCACGAAGACAGTACGGATACCGATGGATTTACGGGTGGGCGCGAAGCGTCCCGGCCACGAGATACTCCTGCAGGTATATCGCTTGGTGACTTGATCACGAAGGGGGTTTATTCGCGTTGTTTCAGGGTTGGTCGGCGGTGCGTAGCCAGCCCAAATAGGGCGGGAGCGGCCATTGCCGTTTAATACTTTTCGCCTTCCCATCTGGTATGTCTTTCGAGATCGCCTTGTCACGGTTGAAAAAACTCTGGTTTCCAGGTGCGAGCGGTTTCGTACCGGCAATTCTGTGGCCCAAATTATTGCTGGTGTGGCATAATCGGGCCCGCGAGTGTGGGGGGTGCCTACTCGAGGCGTGTCAGCCTTCTCGAGGATGTTTAACTGCGATACACTCGCTTTGTTCGGGACAGATTTGATTCTCCCCCATTGGGGATTACTGCGCAGTCGCATAAAGCGGAGTCGGGCAGCACGGATCTTGATCGATATTAGCGAAAATTGTTTTCAATTGTTTAACGAGCCGATGGAACAGGCCGGAGTCAAAAAGGGCGTGCGGCTTTCCTAGCGGTGATGGAAGCTTGACGCGAAGAAGGCGACGGAGCAGAGGGGGTGCAGTCTATCTTCAGAGAAGACACAAACAATCGCAGTCCCGTCCGTGGGTTCAATCGAGGGCGCCATAGGTTGCTTGCAGGGCAGATGCCAGATTCCTTAGGACCGATCGAATCCGAGGGTGAAATATCACAGCCAGAGTGGGTGGAAGGCATCTTCAATCAGGAGAAACGACAAACGCGCGGGTCTTGTGGCGAAGGCAAGTTGGAGGGGAAAAGGAGACAACACTGGGATGCTGGCGAAGGCAAGCCGTTTCCGCCTTATATCATCAGGAGCCACTCACGCTTTCACTCCTTGACCTTCATTCACTACTGGTTTTACGGTCTTTCTTCTCCCCTCTAGTAGTACCTACGCAGCATTACCACCGAATTTAAAACTTCCTCGTCTCAGCCATCCACCACAGTCTCAACAGCTCTCATACTCATCTCTCTTGTCTGGAAAGGTAACAAGAGCCCACGCCAATACTGGTGCCCCTCACGCAATAAAGATCTGGTGTTCCCTTTCTATATAATTGCAGAAATAGTGGCATTAGGAACGAGAATAGTTTTAAAATTCCATCCAAGACGCGATGACAGCCGGAGTCGGCATATAGTGGCTCTTTGGTTCGGGTATGACGCTGCCAACGGCTCGGGCAGCCAACTCGTTACCGGCCTTGTTTACGGCTGTAGATCCTTGTGGCTGAGGCCACCCCGGTGGTCTGTGCGCAACTTCCGTCACCGCACTAAAAGTTGGCACCAACCTTGGTGGAGTTGGCGTACTTGGATTGCTTGTATGTAATATCGATTCTCGCACGTTGGCCCGCGGAATACCGTATCGGGGCCAACAAACCCGGTAATATATGGCCTGATCAGGCTAGCGCAGTACCTGGCTCGCCTCACCACGCTAAAAATTCGAGTCACCGGTGGCCTGAGCTGCATTTTGCAAGAGGTGACACCCCGGTGGTCTTACCTGACCCAGATGACCGGAGTGGGGGTAGATAAACTCCAAGGTTTACTCCTTCGACCCGCGCCAGGGGCACGGGTACGTATATTGGCCTTTTCCAAGTAGCTACTTCCTTTAGCCATTTCAAGCCAATCCATCTCTCTCTCTCCCGAGAAGCACCATGCATTCATGGAATTTTGAAGCCTTGCATGATTAGCATGACATACTTACCCACTATGCAACTCCGTGGTGAGGATGATAAAAAAAAACATGACAAATGTAGAACTTGTCTGAGGCGCTAGATGAAGAGATAGAGGATTGATTAAGAGGAAGGAAATCTATCTCTCGTACGGAGTACATCGCGTGAAGATCTATAAAGGAAACATCAACGCGATATAAATCACGTGACTCATCGCCTAGAAGGTTCTAACAGACTTTCCTCTGCCATAAGTCCCACGTTCCGGAAATTACTTCAACAAGCAGATTCAAGACATGCGAGTTACTATCATAACATGCCAAGTTTTATAAATGCTCTCTCTACAGAGGAGAATAACAATCTAGAAACAGAGTAAGGAAGAAAGGGTTAAAAATGCTGTCCTTGCAGCTACATGAACTGTTTATTGTTCAATTTATATATTGCATAAAATGAAAGTGTGCCCTGCACAACTAAACTTGGTGGCCCCACTTCGTTACCCCTCCCACTAGGGAGAGCCCAAAGACACGTCACCTCCCAAATCCTTTCAGAGGAGCCAGAACAATTAAGTAGGCAATTACGGGGAAAAGCCTCACCATATAACTGACTTCTCGAATACCGAAGAGGGGATGGATTAACAACAAGCCTGGCAGATGTACAACTTTCGCCATTGTAGGGTACTTCTGCAGGATCCGCGAAAGTTTTTTCCATGCATATAATTCGCTGAGCTTTCTAGAACTTTTTGAGAACCGCCTGGCCGCTGTTTTGACCGAATCAACTCATTCACCTAGTTTTGACGCCGATTTTAAATCTTCAATTGGAGAGTTTGCATTTGTATTTCTCAAACAAGCATGAGGAGGCTATCCCACAACGACTATACAGTGGGGTGGATATGTGCACTACCGGTAGAGATGTCGGTAGCAATGGCTATGTTGGATGAGATCCACGAAGATCTACCCCTCGATTCCAGTGATGATAATTCTTACACCTTAGGAATGATCGGCAAACACAATGTAGTGCTTGCATGCCTCCCTAGAGGTCAGTATGGGACCGTATCTGCTGCAGTAGTTGCGGTTCGGCTCCTGTCCAGCTTTCCCTCAATCAGATTCGGGTTAATGGTAGGAATTGGTGGAGGGATCCCTTGCAAAGAGGCCGATATTAGACTAGGGGATATCGTTGTTAGCCAGCCTGATAAAGAGCACGGTGGAGTGGTGCAGTACGATTTTGGCAAAGCATTAAATGATGGTCAATTTCAACGAAAAGGCATGCTCAACTGCCCACCTCCGGTCCTGTTAACGGCCCTCTCCAAGCTACAGGCTACCCATCAGTTACATGGAAACAAAATCAGTCATTATCTACAGGATATTATGCAAAGATATCCACGGATGCGGAAGCTCTGCTCACCTGGCAACCTCGTGGATCATTTGTACATGGCGAATTCTCAGCATCAGGGAAACGAAGGGCCAGTACGTAGAGGACGAAGGATCCTGCGACCCAAGAGGTCGAAAGATGGGCCGGTTATTCATTACGGTCTGATCGCCTCGGGGAACCAAGTTATTACGGATGGTGCGAAACGAGATAGCCTAGGTCGCGAATTGGGGGCATACTGCGTTGAAATGGAAGCCGCCGGGCTAATGAATCACTATCCATGTCTCCTAATTAGAGGAATATCTGACTATGCAGATTCATGGAAGACATCTCATTGGCAAGGGTATGCGGCGGCAGTGGCTTCAGCCTATGCGAAAGAACTGCTTATGGTGACACCTCACGCGGTAGCGATTCGCACGGAAACGACACATCAACTGATTTCAACCCAAAGTAAGTCCACGAAAGGTAATTAAAGAGGAATGAACTCGTATTGATCAAGGGCGTTTTATTCTGCAGACACAAGTTATAAGATCCCTTTGGATCTCCACTGCTTTCCCACCGTGGGCCGTTTCATGGGTCGGCAGGAAGAACTCAGTCGTTTAGCGGAAGTCCTTGATCCAAGCAAGCACGCACACCGCAAAATAGCAGTCCTCCATGGACTAGGTGGTATTGGGAAATCTCAGCTAGCTTTCCATTTTACTCGTGTCTACCAAGAAAAATATACTGCGGCCTTCGTCCTCGACGCCCGAGACAAGATAACATTGGAGCAGTCCCTCGCCTCAATCTGGTCGGTTATTCCGCATTCCAACACAGCAGAAGCTGGGTCGATAGCGGCAAGTCTTCAGCAGCGGCTAAATGAGGTGATGAAATGGCTCTCTTTACCTGAAAACTCTAGGTGGTTATTGGTATACGACAACGCTGGTCATATCTGGCATAATGACACAACGACAGCAGCTATCAGGGAACTATTCCCTCCTGTCGACCATGGAT
Source organism: Aspergillus diversus (assembly GCA_027569885.1). Taxonomy (NCBI): domain Eukaryota; kingdom Fungi; phylum Ascomycota; class Eurotiomycetes; order Eurotiales; family Aspergillaceae; genus Aspergillus; species Aspergillus diversus. Next base: position 96,435 of record JAPDKZ010000046.1, read on the forward strand.
CTATTATCATCACTACACGAATGTCGCCCCTCGCTGAGATTGGAGTTTCTTTTCCCATCGGCAGAATGAACCAAGAAGAAATCTATGAAATCCTACTAGAGAGCTCCGGCAGACCTCAAAGTCGGAACATTGGGCGTGTATTGGAAACTGGTAAGCTTCTCTCTGGGCTGATAATTTTAAACTCTAATTGTAAACTATATTAGACATCAATATCCTGTCTTGCAAACTAGATGGCCTACCCCTGGCAGCTGTATTGGCTGGTTCTTTTATCAAACGTACTGGAGTCAATTTTTCAAAGTATCTCTCCCTATATGAGACACGCTGGGGGGAGTTACAGCTGCACTCGGGGCCATTGGGTTCCTATATACACCAGAATATTCTTCAATCATGGGCCACTTCATATCAGGAAATCAAAACTAGGGACTCTGTGGCGGCGGAACTGATTCTTTTTCTCTCTTTATTCAACTCAAAGGACATATGGCCAGAATTGGTGAAGAAGGGTGCCGATTACTCTAAGGCCACTCACTATTTTGGTAACCTCTTTTCGGACGAGTTACGCTTCGACATTTCTATGAGGACCCTCATGGATTTCTCCATGGTAGACCATAATCATTTAAGTGGGAGCTACGCCATGCACCCTGCTGTCCAAGAATGGTGCATTCAATTCATTTCATGTGGAGACGCCGTCCGTAGACGTGACTATCAGGCAATGGTGCTAGTATCAATTGCTGCGAGTTCTGTTCCCCTTTCTGATTCGTTCACATATAAACAACAAATGAGGCTGCTTCCCCATGCCCAATCCGCTCTTCGGGGAAGGTTACAAGCTCCGTGTAGTGCCGAGGTTTCGGACGCCTGGCATAGACTTGGAGCTCTCTTTCTCAATTATCGAATGTTCAAAGAGGCAGAGCATGCGTACCAAGCAGCGTTTGTCGGGCGTGCAAGATATTTAGGCCCGTATCACCCCTCTACGCTAGCAGGGATTAATGATTTTGGCAAGCTTTACTCAAAAGCAGGAAGACTTTCCGACGCTTATCAGGTGTATCGCCAGGCGTTCAACAGTTGCGAAAGGGCGCTTGGCCCTGACGACATCTCAACTCTAGCTACCATGAACAATATGGGAAATTTGCTGTGCCAGCAAGGAAACCTTGATGCTGCATATGAAATGTACCAGCGAGCTCTGACTGGGAGAATAAATACTCTAGGACCTTGCCACCGATCAACCCTAGGAACTATCAACAACCTTGGGAACGTCTACTCTCACGGAGGGAAGCCTAAAGACGCACAATCTATGTATGAGTATGCCTTAACTGGCCGCAAGCGATTGCTGGGCCCAAGCCATATATGTACTTTAGCAACACTTAACAATATTGGAAACCTCTTCCTTCATCAGGGGTTGATTGATCTGGCGGAAGTCTATCTCCAGCAGTCACTTGACGGTCGGGAAAGCTCCCTCGGCGAATACCACTCACTCACCCTCGCATCTATGAATAACGTGGGGAACTTGTTTTCGCGTCAAGGGCGATACCAAGAAGCTGAGGCACTCTACCACAAGTCTTTGCTCGGCCGTGAGAAATTATTAGGTACAACCCATGCATTAACTCTTTCTACTGTTCACAATATAGGCAATTTATACTGTGAGTTACGGAGGTGGAGTGATGCAGAGCGAATGTTCTGGCGAGCACTCTCCGGTAGAAGGTCAGTCCTTGGGATAAAACACCCATTGACGTTAGCGTCCTATGGCAATTTGAGGAATATGTATCTTTATAGGCAGGATTTGTCTGGGTTTCAAAAGTTACTCCGATTCTTCCCCCCACTGTGCACGAATGGTGCAAGCGCATTCAGGAGATATATCTCGATTCGCTAAGCAAGATGCAATTTCTCGCGGATCACAAGACTGGTCTACCCAGAAAAGAGGGAATATGGGTGAGTTCTGGTGAACGCACCATGCTCACTAAACCCCATGTTTTCTACAGCAATTTAAAGCTTCGTGTACGGGAGAGGAGTTTGGTTTAGTTTACCTGACATCAATTTACTATTGTAATTGCCCCGCAGGCGTACTTATAGGGATAATGCCAGCACATATCGAGAAGTAGGGCTCATTAGAGGTATTAGTAGTTAAGGTTGTTGTTGCTGCTACCTACTATAATGTATAGGACTTCGTCTTGTCTAGGCCTTATTCGCTCAAAAGGGTATAAATTATGGCAATATACCGGCAAACAACATCCACAGTGGAATGAAAGAAGCTCGTCTGGGGCGTGGTCCTGACTGTGGTAATGGCCACAATGATGATTAAACCGTCAGGAAGCTGGAGATTTATATAATGGAGTTGTGATGAATGCAATCGAGTTTCAAAAACATTGCCAGCTAGATATGAGTTAATATTCACCACTACATATAAAACTCTACAGGATAAGTTACAAATAAAATATTATAGCCAGCTAGTTAGAGCTCAAAAAAAAACCAACCAATGAGAATTGAAAATTGCCGTACTTTAATCAGCCTGAAAAGATTGCGTTCATCAAAGCAACCTCTCCTCCTTTATTACCCTTGTTGTTCCATGCACTGCGTCAACTTCAAAATAACATCTTCGATTCTTGGCGTATCGATCTGGAATCCACACCTTTACTCTACAAGCCTTATAGTTGAAATGCACAAGCGCGTTCCCAGGTCACTGCACTCCAGAACTTTTAATTCTGAAATTGCTAAGTTCCACTGACATCATATAGAAGGGAATTTTAAAAATAATATTATATTTGTTGTTGTACTAATATAGTCTGGTCATGTCCTGGTAAATGGACAATCCGCTAGGAGCATTCTCATCGCACCCCAGTCCAAGTTAAACTCGCGCCGCCAAGTAAGCGGTGTCTCATACTTTTCATAGACAATTTTAGACCGGAAATCTTTCATGCCTGTCCGAGATTCCAGAGTGGCGAGAACCATTTCCTTCACCTTGGACACTGCCCGGTCCCATTCTTGGGTGTGTGCCTTTCTTTCACCCGTAGACGTCAAATAGCCGACGGGGACGAGAACGACGACGGCTTCTTTCCCCTCTGGTGCGGCTGAGGGGTCCACTCGACTGGGCAGATTGACGTAGAAGGAGGGGTCCTTTAGGAGACTATGCTGATCAAATATGGAGTCAAAGCTCTCTCTGTAGTTGTTCGCGAGGAAAATGTTATGCGGCTCTAAATGGGGCAAGGTCTCATCAAAGGCCCAGAAAAAGGAGATGCTGCTCAGCATGCAGCTCCTCTCCTGAGGACAAGCGAACGCCCTTGGCCGCGTCGTCTTCTGACACGATCACGGACTCGACAGCCGGCCCGAGTCGATATTGGACCCCGAGTCGGCTCCCAATGTCAGCGATTGCCTGTAGGATCTTTTCTGGTTGTTAGACACCTTTTGACGTCTACTGCTAGATATGAAACCTACCGCCTGGAAGCCCCCGCGTGGATACCAAATCCCATCCACTGTCTCGCTATCGATACGGACCCATGCCCAAGTACATGGAAGCAAACTTTCAGGCCCTACGCATTTTATCAGACCGGAAATTCATAAACCGTCGTCCACAGGCGCATCTGCAGTAACGGGACAATCGATGGCGCCAAACTTGAGAAACGAGGGTAGCTCTTGTGAAGAACATGCTCAGAGGCAATATTGTAAAATTGCCCTGCTTCCTTTAAAAAGGAACAAAGGCGTGGAAAGCCGTCTGGGCCTTCATATCGCTCGATTTCCCGCATCATACGGGCCATGTCGGTGGATAACTCGACCTTATCGTGGTCTGGGAACCAGATACAGTAGTTTGGTTCGCACTTGAGGAGTTCTACCTTCTCTTGCTCCATTGAGGTGCCGAGATCATGGAATGTTTCCTGGAACATTTCTGGCATGAGGACCAGAGATGGTCCTTGATCAAAACGCTGCGACGGGTTAGCTAAGTAGCACCCAACACCGGAAGAGGGGGGAAATACAAAGCCATTCGCGTATATCAGTGAGCATCTCCCTCCGATGGATTACTGTTTTTCGATCACGGTTACTTTCCATCCGCTGTGAGCAAGACGAAGCGCCAGCACCTAGTCCCATTAACAGACTGAGCTTGTCGCCCTTTGCCGGGTTCAAATAAAGTGCAAGGCACACTCACCGACGATAATAGCACTTGGTTGCTTCATTTTACTTTTTCTTTCGATAATCGGGGTTCCAGAGCCGTAGATATGAGTGGGTGGCCTTACCAAGATGAAAAAACTTTGTGCCAGCTCAGGTTCCCCTCCATGCAAGGAGGAGTCCTCCAGGTCGCTGACCCCATCTGACTGCATTTATGCATCATCACCGTTTGGGATACTCTAATGCGTTCTAATTACTACCTTGTAAGGTCCACCAGTACCACTCGCCTTACGCAAGGTCGTCGTTTTGCTCTCTGTTTCGCTAGAAGTAGCGTTGCAGAGACGTATAAATCAGCCACTTGATCCTGGCACATAACAGTCGGATATTCACACCCGACCAGTCATACCACCAAAATGGACTTTAGCTTCGGTGTTTTTCGGGGGTCAAAGACTGGCGAGATCTAAGCAGACCAGGTCACCCGCCGCCTCCTACCGGAAGAAGCCCTTGTTGAGATTACTCACGGCAGTATCTGCGGGTCCGACGAGTTTTACTTCCACTCGAATCAGGTTCTCGGGCATGAAGGCGTTGGGATTGTGAAGGAGGTTGGGTGTCATGTGAGCAATGTCCGTGTTGGGGATCGTGTCGGCTTTGGATACATCCAGAAGTTCTGTGGTGAATGCCAATCTTGTCACTCAGGTAACTCAATTTTCTGATATTCTCCTTCCTTTATGGCCCCCTAGCTATGGTTTTACATGTCTGACAGTTTTAATCTAGGCCGTGACCAGTACTGTGAGGCCAAAGAAATCTATGGCCAGTCTGACTCCGATCGCGGATGCTTTGGAACGGCCGCAGTATGGCATGCTAGCGGTCTTATTCCAATTCCCTCCGGGGTAAACTCATCTGATGCGGCAGCCCTGATATGTGGAGGTGCGACAGCGTGGACTGTCCTACGTCGATATGGGATTCAGCCAGGAGAACGTGTAGGCGTCGTTGGTATAGGCGGCCTTGGTCATCTAGCGATTAAACTAGCGGCGACGATGGGATACTACGTCGTGGCTCTAACGAGCTCAGCCAAAAAGCAGTCTGATTGCCGAACGTTCGGGGCTAAAGAAGTCCATGTTACGGATTCCGATACCCTCAAAGGTACACACACTTGGCTAGATTATGAGCTCACCGACGCTAATCGGGCCCTATATGCCCCCAGATATGAAGCCCCTCAAACATCTCCTTATTTGCAGTTCGCAGGCCCTAAGTTCGAGCCTGTAAGTATGCCCTTCATAAGAGATTCTCTCCCCAAAAATGGGGGATGGAAGTTGTACTTCTTGCCATTCGCACCACTAATTTTCCTCGCGTTGACCTAGCATCCTACCTCTGATGAAACCGCAGGGTACTATTTATCCGTTAGCTGTGTCGCTAGCACCAATGGATATTTCGACATTGGCATTGATTGACAAAGGCCTGCGGATTCAAGGCTCATTGGTTGCCTCTCGAAAAAACACCTTGGAGATGCTTGAATACTGTGCTGAAAACTCTATCAGGCCGACGATGGTGCCGTTTGCCCTCTCCCAGGATGGGATCCAACAAGCCACGGAGGCTCTGAAGGGAAATAGGCTGAAGTACAAGGCACTGTTATGTAAAGGGTGAGCCTCGCTGGGAACCAAATGCCAAATCTAGGACTACGAGGGAACTCTCAGTCACGATTGAAGGCACCCAGAACCTCCATCGGCTGAACTATCTTAATTTTACTTCAAGATCTCTTCTTTAATGCAGAAATACCAGTCAGGATAGCATTGAACTTTTGCCCTCCTCATGTGTTGCGTAATTTTCCACGTGTAAATCATCAACAAGACGGCCAATGATGACTTCACTGAACCTCGTATTTGGCACGTTGGTCCTAACGGAGGGACCTATGAGTATCTCTCAGCCTCACTCTTGGTACCAGGCAGCAATCTCCTACTAGCCAATCACAGCTTGTGAACAACATGGCGCTAACATTGAGGCATTCCAAAGCCCCGCTTCGATTGACTCGGGAAGTCGCAAATAAAACTTTCACAACCACCACCATCCCACGATGGAACTCACCTCCCTCCCCGACGAGATCCTTCTCCTGATCATTAAGCAGTGCAACGACAAACGTGGGGTCCTTTATAACCTGGCAATATGTAGCAGGAGATTCCATCGGATCACTGTCCCCGTCCTCTACTCCCACGTGGTTCTACGATACACCCACGGGAGGCCGTTGAAGGTAGTCTTCATTCCGTCGCGAGTCTTGCTTTCGGTCTGACCATCAGGTTTCAGGCATTTTTCGATGCAGCTTTGCAGTCTCCACAGCTGGCGAAGCTCATCCGCCATATCTGCTTGCCAGACTACACGCTCTCTATTCCCCCACGACAAGAGGAATGCGAAGAGGAGGAGTCCGAGATTGACGAGTCGATTCACCAGGGCTTCAACACCCGAGAGTGTCTCAAAAGTGCTGTCAAGGATCTGCCCGTCCCGGATGTGTTCATGCAGACCTGGTGCGAGGATATAGAAGAGTACGATTCAGTCGCCATAGAGGCTTCTTTTCTGACTCGTCTACCGAATCTTGTCAAGATAGAGATAAACTGGCCTGCGAGCAGGCGGTTTATCTCGCCCTTCATCACTCATCTTGCACGGGGGCGCAACCGTGTGTTCCTAAATTTGGCCCAGGTCTTGGTGAACTTGGCCAAGAGCCGGGCCAGGTTTTCCGATATTCTTCCGTGGCTCGAGACGCCGTCGATTACCCATCTAGTCATTGAAAAGTGGAGTGGGCTCTGGACTACCTGGCGCAGGTCAGAGGAGGACGATTACCACGGCGCGGGCGGGACGCACTGGGAGCGATACGGCAACACGGCCAAACCGCCCATCTCCTCAGTCGGTCATCTCGAGCTACGAAAGTGCATCATCGACTCTCAGAGTCTGAGAGCGATCCTCCGAAGCTGTGAATCCCTGGAAGTCCTAGTTCTTGACCGCACCTTCGAATATGACGGATATATCGAGCAGCTGCGCGCCTTGGCCTTGGCCGAAATCCTCACCCTGCGCCGACAGACATTAAAGGGCCTTCGACTCTCCTATTTTTCAGGCCGCGGCCAAGAGTTCGCCCAGGAGGTAAGCCCCATCGACTTCTCGACCTTGTCCGTCTTGGAAGAGCTCCACGTTGCAGACAAGTATCTAGTCAAAAGTCCGTACTATGAAGAAGCCTTCGAGGAAGCCCTCGCCGATGGTGACCCTTTCCCCGACGACTCGATCATCAGGAAACCCCTCCACGAGCGACTGCCTCCTTCGCTGCGCGTCCTTCGGCTGATGATCGACCAGTACGATAATAATGTTGATCATCGCAACGCCGCTATTGAGTCTCTGACGGTGCTCTGTCGGAATCACGGCTACCTTCCCCGACTACAACTTGTGCGTGTCGACGCTGATTTCAATGTCACCAATGGTACGGTTGTTGAAACCTCGGGTCTTCGAGAAGCGGCGCACCAGGCAGGCCTCGAGCTTCTACTCATGGATACTTCGGTTCCGCCGTGGCAGTTTGATTGCAAACGGGGGATTTCGGAGCCGGGTCAATGGGGTTATCAGGCGTGGGATCCTGATGCGTTGCCGTTTGTCGAGAAGTAGCGGAGGGTTCCTCGTGGCGTTTCATGGATCATGACATCAAAAGACGAAGCGCGGCCACTCACCACTGCTGGCGGCATCAATGTGGGCGGAGCATCTGCATCAATAAAATGAACAAGTTCAAATATTTGTCTATTTTTGACGGTCTACTGTAAGAATAGAAACTAGATATGTGTTCTTCTTCCTTAATTCAAATTCGTTCTTTCTGCCACCGATATATTAAACCATCTGAAGCCCACCGTTCGCACAGGTCATACTCCCCGTAACCCATCGTGACTGATCCCCACACAAAAAGGCCACGATCGGAGCGATATCTTCCACGGAAGCAATCCGGTCCCCGACAGCAGTGTGACTATATAGAGCTTCTTGTATCTGCATCCTCCCTGGTGTGTTGTCCCACCTTCAACAACCACAGTTAGCTCTACAGGGACGTCATGAGGAATGTAAGAAGAGCTTACATATTCGTTTCCACCGGTCCTAGATTAATACTATTGACCGTTGCCTCATATTCTCATCCTGGAATCAGCGTTAGTATTCCTCATTTAAAGGAAGGGATGTATGTTGCCCAAATTGGGGCTGATTCGAATCTGATTCTACGAGAGGGGGTGGTGTCAACCAGGGTAGCGGCGCTGTGTATGCATCGGGGATTGTTCGTCTACCCGAGTCGCAATGGTTTGCGGATTAGTTTTGCGATGAATATAGAGGAGGAGGTGTTTTTGAGAGGTATGACATTTTGAAAGGGTGTTTGGATGATTTGGAGCAGTATGGGGAGATTGAAGGGGAGAAGACCAAACATGGAGCTGTATAGGCGACTTGAAATTTTTCTCAGCCCTAAGTCCACTAAGCACTGGTGGCCTAGTCCTGTCCTAGCCAGATGAGATGTTGCACCAGTCGAAGCTTGCGAGAGTGAGATTTAAGCCCCCATCTCCACAATCTTAGCGATTGCGGGCGACAAAGGGGATCGTCAGCTTATGGCCGCGGATGGCGTAGTCTGTTTACAACTTGACAGAAATAAGTTGAAATAAGCAACTTGCCTCAGCCCGCGAAATTACATGCCGATCGGGACGAGCACAACCTGCCGGGGCACACGATCAAGTTACCGCAATAGGACTGGCGGTTCTCCGCTTGCGAGGCTTAATAAATTATTGGGGTGGAGATCGGCGCCTAGATATAAAAGGGCAGAGATATAAAGGGAACATTCAAACTGCTATGAAATATCAAAGAAGGCAACGATGCCCGAAAGTTAGAGCACCGTGAGGGTACCCACATCCATTCTATGCGCTTTGGCCACCACCGTCTGAGCCAAACCGCCCACAATCACTTCCGCTACTGCAATACCCAGCGCAACCCCAGGCGGTTGGTTCAAAACCAGGCCTCAAAGCTATCAAGGTGCCTAATTCAGCTCATGTCAACAGATACAGGCTTCAGTAGCTGACTTGTATAGGCCCCATTGCCGCGGGAATCGCCCCTTTCCGAGCCAACATCATCCCATCCCCCTTCCCTGTCAATGATCCTCTATCGACGAAAGAGCCGATCCCTGGTGCCCATGGCCAGAGTGCATTTGAATCAATGGGGAAATTGAGGTACTCAGCCCTCTACCACACAATATCACGTTTGAAGATCTAACTCAGTCCAGTCCGTACCATTCTCCCGAGGAAGGGTTTGGGTCGACGAATACCCCCTTCCACCAGGAGCAAACATCGCCCAAGTACACATGATGCAGCGCCACGGGGCACGCTATCCCTCTCTGTCAGACTCAAAAAAGTACGCAGCCTGGGCCAAGGGCATCTCCGCTTACGTCAAGGCCGGAAACAATTTCACGGGACCCCTATCCTTCCTGAATACCTGGAACTACACCCTCGGAGCCGAAATGCTCGTCCCCAAGGGCCGACAAGAGCTCTACGAAAGTGGAGTCCTCCATTAGTACAACTACGGCCATCTCGTCCGCGAGAACAGCCACAAGCTCATGGCCCGCACAACAACCCAAGACCGCATGCTCGAATCCACCGAGAATTTCCTGGTAGGCTTCTTCGGCCTAGAATGGAGAGAAAAAGCAAATCATCCTCGCCATCATCGAAGAAGTTGGTTTCAACAACTCCCTCAACGGCGCCCTGGCCTGTGAGCGCTCCCTAAAATGGACCGCAGGCGACGCAACCTATCAACCTATAAACCAGTTTACGCCTGGGTTTCCCGCTACCTAGCCCAACGCTCCGCAGTCCTAAATAAATTCACAGGCGCATACAACTGGACAACCATCGACTCATACAGCGCGAAGAATCTCTGCGCCTACGAAACCGTCGCACTGGGCTACAGCCCTTTCTGCAACCTTTTCACCTTTGACGAATGGAAAGACTTCGCCTACAGCATCGACACGATCTTCAGCACGGTCTCAGGCTTCCACAGTCCCATGAGTCGCGCACAGGGAATCGCCTGGGTAGAGGAATTCCTGTCCCGGCTCAGAGGCCACGTGCTGCAGACCACGGGGACAAGTGCGAATATGACATTATCGGGTAATCCGATCACGTTCCCCACGGACCAGAACCTCTACTTGGACTTTTTGCATGATGATGGGATCGTCAGTGTGTTGACGGCGTTTGGGTTTAGGCAGTTTGCGGGGACCGCCGGAGTGTGGGCAGGAGTTCAAGACGAGCAAGTTGGTGCCCTTTGCGGCGAGGACGGATATTGAGATTATTCGGGCTCCGCAGAGGGTTTCGCCGTCGAGGGATGGGCAGGGAGAGGGAGTTTATGTGGAGGGGACGGGGGAGACGGTGTATGTGCATTTCTTGCAAAATCAACGGACGATTCCGTTGTATGAGAGCTTTCCGGAGTGTGGGCGGAGGGATGATGGGTGGTGTGAGTTGGGGACCTTTGTGGGGTTTCAGGAGATGAGACTGGAGAAGGCTAGGTATGCGGACTCTTTATTTGGTGGCTGGAAAGCGGAGTATGGGGACGTGGATGATGGGGTGCCTCCTGCACGATAAGTTCGTTATGCTTTATGTTGAAGTTGGGGTATTCTAGTCGCTACATTTGCATTATTCGTGAAGAACTAGATGAGGAGAGTGTAAGATGATAATAAGTATACAATTGAGATTGCTACCGTATATAACGCCACTTGTAAATCTGAGATGAACCTATCGAGCTTCGTGAAGATAAATCATATAGTCGTGCGGTGCATCTGTCACACCCAGCTTATGAAGCGGCGTCTTCGATTCATCCACCTTGAGATCATCAAACCTCTGAAGCAGCCTAACAATGACATACCCCGCCTCAGTAAGCGCAAACTGCTGTCCAAGACAAATCCTAGGACCTCCATTAAACGGAAGATACTCCCATCCATTCTTCCTACTCGTCCAGCGCTCCGGGTTGAACTCATCCGCATCTTCCCCCCAGAACTCCTTCAGGCGATGTGTCACGTACACATAATAACCCACTTCCTCGCCTTTCTTCACAAAAACAGGTGATCGGCCATCTGGGCCACCGCCAAGGGGAAGCGTGGTATCTTTGGTGGCTCGTCGAGAGTTCAAAGGTACGGGAGGATAGAGACGCAGAACCTCATTCATCACATGTTGAAGATATGTGCAGGACTTTAGCGACGCAAAGGTAATCCTATCAGTTCGTTCATAGGGTCCGAAATCATCTAGGATTCGCATGCGCAGCTTCCGTAGGACCTCCGGATGGGCGGCCAAGAGCCACATTGCCCAGCTAAGGAGACTAGATGTCGTATCGCGACCCGCGAGGAGAATATTCATGAGCTGGCTTCGTAACTCGATCGGGTCCTTTGTCACTTTGACCAGTTCATCAAGGAATGTGTATTTTTGTTTTGGCGCGTTGGGAGAGGAATCGAACTTCAACTGCTCGGATCGTTCAAGGGCATTTCGCACGCAGTAGTCCGCGAACCGATGGACCTCTTTAATGCTGTCCCGGAATTCTTTGGGGTTGTGTAGCCAGTACAGCTCCAGGAGACGCGTGCGCTCGCCTAGATGCTTGGTCCCGTTATCGAAACTATTCGACAGGTTTTTCCATTTAAAGTCCGCCTGGTTCTGGCCGTATAGTTCAGCTATTGCCTGGCGCTGGGAATGGACGCTCGTTCCGAATAGGAATTCCGTCGCAGAGTCAAATGTGAATCGGAAGAACATAGGCGTGATATTGATTTCTCCGGTCCAGCCCTTTTCATCGGTGGGGAGACACTGTAGCAACTCCTGGACATGTCTCTCCTCGAGCTCGAGATCGGCGACCTGTTCGCGAACGAACTGCGGTCGGAGCATAGCCCGAGAGTGTTCCCTGCTAAAATGTCAGACAAATCCATATCTTCATGTTACTAAATGTCACCGGGTGAATCGCATACCAGACCTTCCCATCCGCGGTAAATATGCCATTCCCCAACATCGGGAAGAACGTATTGCGCCGCAGCGGACCGATCTCGAAATCCTTAAATTGGGTAGCCAGTAACGCCTGGATATTCTTCGGTTCAGCAGTTTGAACCAACTCAGTCCCCAGCATACTAGATCGGAAAGTCCGACACCCTTGCTCAACGAACATATCCATGATTCCCTCCGGAATACGCCCTTCCTTATCCGCCTTCATGAGCTTCTGCAGCTGGTCCACACCCAGCGGAAAACGGTTCTTCTGCCTATGAGTCGGCTTACAACCTAGTGCCTTGGCCTTGCGGCGGTCGGAAACGAGGGTTGCCAGAGAATAAAAGACATAGCAGACGAGAGATATCGCACCGAGAATCAAAAATTTGTACATTGTGATTTCTTTCGATGTGGATGACCCGTTCGTTGGTGATGGGCCGCTGTTGTGGTGAACCCAACCGGAGATTTAGAGGAGGGACTCCCGCCCGTATATATTCGTTTCCATTCTTGCTGCCTATCATCTCACATGGGATTACGTTTAGATGGTAATTAGCCTAGGTTTAGCTCTCTTGTTAGCTCGTTGCAGGATCCTTTGGGAGGAGGTCTTATCTAAACGGACGACGGCAATTGGTGGCGGCCTCCGCGGGGCCCGAATGACGACACTACTCTGGGGTATATCGGCGCTGTTATTCCCATCGATGTCACCGCCTAACTATAGGATGAGTATTATACCAAACACCATCCAGGCATATATTCCTTGGGGTTTTTGCCGAGACTTTAAGAAGGTCGGTTGGAACTCACCACGATTCGGGCTAACGACAAAACTGGAGAGCCCATCATTGCCAAGGAAAAGGGAATTCATGACCCAGAAGGCACCAAATTAAGTATTATGATGTTGGTTTAGGAGTAACAAGCTCCAGCTAAACTCTGCTTCATGGTTCTTTTACCGAAAACTAGAAAGATACCCTTCGCATTGAATAGTCCATAATTGCAACCCGGATCACGACGCGGAAGCAAGAGCCTCTTGCGAGGTCAGCACTAAACTCGGCATACGAAACAAGCAGTGGGGTGAGCCAGGATGTAAATATCCCGAGCCCAGAGGAAGACTACCCCAGGGAGGAATCGGGGTGGGGACCTTTCAGGCATCCCGTCTGCTAATCAAGAAGCATCCCATAAGAGGTGAATATTGTTGATGTTTGAGGCCAAATCCGGGGAACACGTGGGAACTTTCGGCGCGGTATTTTATGTGTTCTCTGTGACGAGCTTTGCGCAATTCTATTGGATATCTGGATAATACGTAAGTTAGGGTACCGTAATTTACTCTCATCCAATAAGAAAACAGACACGGACATCAGGGTGTGGAGCAAATTTACTCTATATCTCCGCCAGACGGATTGAATTCTCCGCAGCCAAGAATTTATCTCCAATGAAACACTTTTTATGAGCTGAACTTTATACGAGTAAACCTAACGCTGCGCTCCTGGTCCGTGTCTGGGCTCGGCTTTATCGAAGGCAAATAATGCGCCTGCCTGCCTCCGTTTGCAAAGATGGAAGCGATGTCTTACCAGGCAAAGGTGTGGTGAAGGCAATGATAAAATTGAGCCTGTACAAATTCTAGTTTTATTTTTAACGTAGCCAGCAATTCAATTATTAAATATCAATATACTTTGTGTGAACCACTTTGTGGGAAGTAAGAGGACTACTCCTTGTATGACCAGGCTTGCACATATATATACTCCCGCAGCCTTTTGAAATAAATGGATTCCAGTGGGCTGCGGGACCGGGATAGGGTAGATAAACGACCAACAGCTCTCTTCATGATTAATTTAACTCCGACAATTGAACAGAGGCAGTTGAGAGCAAGATGATGTAGTAAATAGACGAGAGCAGACGCGCTCTTTGCGCTCAACAAACCCAACCCTCACCAGACGCCAAGACTGCAGAATGGCGCTAAGGAAGCAGGAAGGAAAAACAATACTGACCGCCTTCCTATATACGTAGGCGGTGGGAACTAATGATAATAGTACTGCCTAACCTATCATACCGCCTTCCAATCTAAGCCAGACGTGCCTTTTTTGTTTTGGTTCGTCCGCCTCACCTTGGAACTGGAGCATCACGACTACTCTGAGTACGCGGGACTCGGAGGGGCAGCTTTGAATTCAGATCAATTCACAATCATCATGAAATTCAGTTATTTCATTTTAGTCCATCAAATCTAGACCTCTCAAACCTTTACCAACTTCTCTCCCAAGATCGCAATCGACTGGCTGCCAACAATGTCCAACACACCCATTTCCACCCCAACCTCCTTCGAGAGCCAGTTGCGAATTTCAATGGCCACGAGAGAATCAACCCCGTAATGTGAAGGCGCCATCTCAGTATCGATTTCAGTAGCGGATCTAGCCAGCAAGCTAGATAATTTGTCAACCACTCCCTGCACCGCGATCTGAATCGCCTTCTCAGGACTCTCCGCTCGCTTGAGTGATTCTTGGAGAGTGACTCTCGCGTTGTCTGCATCATCGCTGTCTTCCCCTCCACTGCCACCGAGACGCGCGAGATGCGTGAAGAGGGGATACGATAGGAATGCGGGCTCAGGTAGGCCGTCTGCGAGGAACTGCTGCCGCTTGGAAAGGCCGATTACGGTTTGTGGGCAGGTGTCTTGGTTTCGGGGGTTGCAGTAGTACTCGAGGAGAGCGTGAAATTCATCCTGTGGGACGGTTTGAGTTCCGAACGCGGATCGAAGTTGCGCTGTGAAGAGATCGTCGGTTCTCTCTGCGATGACACCGGCGCCAAGCATGTGTCCGAGATCGAAGGAGGTAGCGCGCAGACCTTGAGAGCGGCGGCAGTGGGCTAATGCGTCTTGATACGTGTTTCCTGCATTGTAGTTGCCCTGGCCACGGTTTCCGATGATGCCACCACACGAAGACAAGAGGATGAAAAAGTCGAGGTCTTTCGGGAGCGCATGGTGGAGATTCCATGAGCCTCGCGCCTTGGATTTAATGCTGGCTTCGAAGATAGCCGCGCTCATCGTTTCAAAGGTGGAGTCCTAGGATAACTTAGTATGTTGGATGGTTTTGAGTAGGAGTGAGAGCGAAGGGCTTACCAGCAACGTCATTGCGCCTTGAATGCAACCCCTGATTGGAGGCATCGTGTTTGCACAATCGTGGATTGCTTAGTTGAGCGAAGTTGGATCACTGATGTCAACGGCAACGGCTTGCGCATTACAACCTGCGCCCCTCAACTCCTCGAGAAGGCTTGCTGCATCCGGCTTGGAAGCCCCGGATCTCGAGAGGAACAAGAAATGCTTCGCACCGCGAGATGCCATCCACCGTGCCGCGCTACGACCAAGACCACCGAGACCACCACTGAGGACATACGTCGCGTTGTCGGAGAATTCGCATGGTGGAGGCATTGGTGGGAGAGCCTGAACGACATCATCCGGACTGATCGTCAGCACAACCTTTCCACTGTGCTTCCCAGATTGGAGATGACGGAACGATGCCTCCAACTGAGAATACTTGAAGACAGTGAATGGAGTTGTTGGGCGGAACACGCCCAGTTTCCATAGCTCTATCGCGTCTTGTAGGAGCTTTTTGGCCCGTGGAGCATCGTAACGAAGGATGGTGTTGAGATCGCAGGCAGCGAAGGTAACGCTGTGGAGGAATGGAGCCATATCGAGGCGACCGTTTGTGACAAAATCACGTTTCCCAATCTCGATAAAGCGGCCACAAGGCGCCATGCACTCGAAAGTTGCGCGAAGGGCATCGCCCGCGAGAGAGTTCAGAACAACATCGACTCCGCGGTTATTTGTTCGATGCATGATTGTCTTTGCGAAATCGAGGTTGCGGCTATAGAGGATTTGATCCTCCGGAACACCGTACTGCATCACAAGCTTCTTCTTCGCCTCAGATGAAACTGTTGCAAACACCTTGGCGCCGATGTGGTTCGCAAGCATTAAGGCTGCCTGTCCCACTCCACCGGCCGCTGCGTGGATCAAAATGGTTTCTCCTTTCTTCAACCGGGCCACTTGGACTAGACATAGAAGTACCGTCGAGTAGATAATGGGGAACCCTGCTGCATTCTCCATGCTCATGGTCTCAGGGATCGCAATTACTGAATTTTCCACAGTACGTGCGACCGTTTGGAACGTGCCAGTGCAGTGTGCCAGGGCAGCGATACGGTCTCCAGGACGGAGAGTCTGTACGTCTGGACCGACTCTTGTAACAATTCCCGACGCCTCGCCACCAAAGACGGTCGTGGGCACTTCGCCCATGGCAGACATGATGTCAAGGAAGTTCAGTCCAGTGGCGTGAACCCTATATTCCACTTCATCCCCCTTCAACGGGGTTGGATAGACCGTACAGTCCCTGAAATAGAGCCGATCCAGGAGCCCAGGGCTATCGGTGGTCAAGGATAGGACCCGATCCGGGGAATCGCCGATGCGAGTACTTTCGGGGGTGCTCACGGCAAATCTGTTTGCGAAGAACCGATCTAGCGATCCCTGAACAACCAGGCGGTTTGTCTCAAGCGGCCCGCTAGGAGAAGCACGATATTCCGCATTGCGACGATTTTTCCCTGAGGCTGGCTTTGTTTGCGGAGCGAACTCATATTCGCAGAGTTTCTTGATACGCGAGATGATATGGTCAACTGTGTGGCCGCGTCCAATTCCCAAACTGACGATATTTTGTTCACTGAAGTCTTGCTCCCAGCGAATAGTGCGAAGGAGGCCTGTAACGAGGCCGGAGTTGAGATCTGATAGATCGTGTCCCCGAACCCAGAGGGCTCCACTACACGAGTTCATAAGATGCCGAAGGTTGCCCATTAACTCCTCACTGAGATTGGGAAGGAGGGAATTCTGTAGATCCAGGAGAATGTATACCTCCTGTGGTGAGCCCTTCCTTTGTTGGATGTCAACCAGATTGACAATGGGACACTTCTTTCCGTTTGTCGACAAGGCGTCACTGAGATAGTTTGCAACTTCATTGGCCTGCCACAATCCCCCACCTGGTGTCACGACTATCACGTTCTGTGATTCCGCCCGGGGTTGTTCAGTATCGGTGTCTGTAGGTGCGGCGTTGGCAACCATAAGACTTCGGAGAGAGAGGATCTGACTTTCCGAGTCACCAATTGAGAGTTCCACCCCGGAAAACCCATTGTTCGCCAAAGCCGATTCCCACCACTCTCGCGATTGCAATGGACCAGTTTTACGGGACTCTTCCTTGCTGGACCACCACCCGGCCTGGAGACCAAAGACGAATGGGTAAAGGAGAACATCTGTCCTGCAAATTTCGACAAGCACAAGTTTCCCGGATGGTTTAAGCAGCGACCTTAGGTTCTTCAACGCAGAGTTAACGTCGGGGACGGCATGGACCACATCCACAGCCAAAATGAGGTCAAAGAACACAGGCTGAAATTCTTGCTCAGAGGGGTCGTCCTCGATGTTGAATTTGCGAAAGTCAATGGAATCTGCCAGCTCGCCCAGAGACTTTTGTGCCCTTTGGAAATACGCCGTGGAGACGTCGGTATATGTGTACAGACTGGTTGCTAGCCCTGGGAGGAACGCCTTAGTACTGGCACCGCTTCCTGCTCCCACCTCGAGAACATTCAGATCTGCTCTCTTATGACCACAGACCCCGCCGTAGGAGGCGAGTAATTCCTGTATGCGCTTGGATGATTGATTCTCGGCATAGAAGCGTTCCAGCAACCCGTCTTCCATCAAAAGTGGGAATAGGTCGGTTGTTCCAGTAACGATCGAGTCGAGATGATTTGCAGCACGCAAAAGAAGCCCCCCCTCCACGCATTCAGCAGAGAGGTGTTGGATGAACTCTTCTTGCTTTTCCAGGGTATGAGTATTGACTGGGATGCGCTTATCCACCAACTTCAGCCAGGATAGGTACTTATCAAGGTGGACTGACAAGGGAGAACTGATTTTACTGATGGTTGACAATGCCCTCCGTGCCAATATGCCAACAACAGCGTCTATATCATCGGAAAGATCTTGATCGCTGCGCTTATGCTCGGAGATTCCACTATGCTGGCAGCTTTGCCGTAGATATTCGACCGTCTCCTGCGGCTCCATCAGATCCACGTCGGGCTTCCATGTGATGGTATATGGTTTCTGATATTGGCGGGAGCTTGACGCAGGTCGTTCCAAAAGCACGGTCTGGTATTGCGAGATTTTGAACTCTGGGACTGTGGCGTCAGCGCTCCATGCTGTCATGTCCTGATGGATCGCGTTGTGGGAGATTCTCTTTGACACCACGTGGCATTTGATTTCCGCCCCTGGGTCCTTCACAATGGTTGGTGCCAGCCATAAGTCCTTGATTGACCGTGGAAGCATGATCTCTGCAAAGGTACCTTGGTTCATCAGGTCTCCAATAGCCACGATCAACAACTGGGTACAGGCGTCCAACGTAACCGGGTGGATAACATGTGGTTCCATCACCTGGTGAGGCATACTGGCACGTACGTCTAGGACACGGACAGTTCCCAAAGCTTGGCCTGTTCCATCTCCCCGCGAGGCGCTGGATAACCCTCGCATGGTTGGGCCAAACACCATACCGAGAGAGTTGAGGTCTGCCATGACATCTTCGACATCCACTGGAACAGTGCATTCCCGGATAGCCTTGTTTTTAAGCTCTTCGAATTCTTTTCGAATCGCGACGGATGGACTCTCTCCTATACTCGGGTGGTTGCTATTGTCATACTCCACTGAGACCATACCGGTGCAATGCTCGTTCCAGCTGTCGGATTTTGTTTGGTACGACGAGACTTTGAATTCATACCAGGTGGAGGATGCACTGTAACTTGATTCTGTCTTGCGCCGGAGTGCCAGCATCGTTTCTATGCCCTCTGTTGTATCAGGTATCTGTAAAAATGCCTTGAACATAACATCCCTTAGTCGGAAACCGCTGATCGTGGCACTTGGATCGACCAGCGACTTGACTCCTTCAATGGCCATGACGAGATACCCTGCCCCAGGATATATCAATTGGCCACTAATCACATGGTCCTTGACCCAGGGCACCTCATGAACTCGAAGGAAGTTTCTCCATCGTGGCTCGTCAACATTCCAGTCTCGGACGGGGGCCCCGATAAGATCATGCCGGGGCATATGACGGTAGAGAAAGTTCTTGCTCAGTCTTCCGAAGGGATTATATTCACGACTGTGGTTGAATGTGTACGGAGGGAGATCAACCATCATCTTGCCGTTAGTGGATTGATTGACTGCGGACAAGCGTACAGGATGTCCCTCGCAATACAGCTTTCCGGCAAGATCCAGAGTCTGGTCCATCGCAGACGCTTTGCGTTGGATGACCCAGTTGTACAGTACTCGGCCAGTCGCCGCGGTGTTGGCTTCAACGATCTCTTTAACTGCACTTTGCATCGCAGGATGAGGTCCTACCTCAACCATGTTTATCACCGCAGAGCGATTGGTGAGTGCCGCCGTGGTTTTCCGTTTGCCCTTTGAGAGGACACTTCCCAGCAGCTGCTCCACAGCGGCGACAAACTGCACGGGGGACGTCATGTTGCTGACCCAGTAGGCCCCATCGGCTAGTGAAGAGCCATCTATGGCTTTTCCTGTCACGGAGGATATCATTATTGGTTGGGTGCCTTCCGACGTTTCATTATCAACTGATAGCCGACCCATCAAGCGTTGATACTCCTCGGAAACCTGGCTCATATGTGCAGAATGGTATGCAACCTGGACTTTCAATCGGCGCGCAAAGAGACCTTCCTTTTCAAGGCGCTGACCGAGGAGGTCTACCATATGTCCATCCCCGGCTACGGTAAGGTTTGTAGGATTGTTGAAGCACGCAATGGACAAAACCCCTTTCGCTGCTTGATGGACGGCTTCTAGGTGAGGACGCAGTGGCTCTTCGCTAACCCCGACCGCAATCATACCTCCCTGGCGATTGACAAGCGTAGATGCAACTAAGCCACGGAAGTATGCGACTTTCCATGCGGACTCCTGGCTTAGTCCGCCTAGACAGTAGGCAGCAGCGATTTCTCCTGAGGAGTGTCCCACCAGCCATTTCGGCCTGATGTTCCACTGACGCAGAAGATTAATGAGACCAATCTGAATCACCGTCGTGAGGACCTGGCTGAGATTCGGCTGGTTTATAAGGGACTCGTTGGCATCACGTAAGAGCTCCTCTAGGATTGTATTAGCGGTAGAACTCGGCGCATTTATGGGTATGTAATCTCACCTTTGATATCATACTTGTTACCAAGGTGGCGCAGAAAATGATTAGCATCGTCGAAACTCTCCCTGAACACCGGGAAGTCTAGAAGTTCCTTCCCCATGCCCGCCCATTGCGCGCCTTGCCCAGTGAAGACAAATCCCAGCGGAGCCGTTTTGCCTGGCCGCACATGGTGAACAAACTTGGGACCGTCCGCTAGTCGCTGCAAAAGCTCTTCGCAAGAGGCAGCGTTGGCAAAGGTTCTCCACGAGAACTGAGTACGTCTCTCTGCCAGGGTGTACGCCAAATTCGTCAAAAGCCCGTCTTCATCTTCCTTGTTGGAACGATTCTGTAGCCAAGTCTGGTAGGTATCAAAGGCACGTTTCAGGCCGTCTTCATCGGAGGTTGACCACACAAAAGAGCGAGTCTTGTTCTTGCTTTCTATTAGGCTCACGTTCGACTGATTCAAGTTCTGGTCTTCGTTCGTTAATCCGCCATTTGTCTCACCATTTGTATGGCCGTTTTCGGGGGATTCATGTTGTTCCTTGGGTTCTTCCTCTGCAGACCCATTCGTACCCTTTGCCACCTCTGGAGCGCTGACGGTGCAATGTACGCCGTCCAAATTGCGGGACTGTAGAAAGTGATGAGCATCATCCATAATCGCATGAGCGTTAGTCCCCCCAACGCCAAATGAGCTCACAGACGCTCGCCGCAACCCTTTGCCTGGCCATGGCATAGGCACGGTCGGAAACTGTTCGGTTTGCCCCAGATTTAGCTAACTAGACCAACAAGCCAAGTAAGGGGATTCTCACCTGGAGATGCCATTCCTCTGCCGGAATCCTGGGATTGACCTTCTCGAAGTTCAGATTGGGAGGGACAATACCGCGCTCAAGAACGAGGACCGTCTTGATGAGACCGGCAACACCCGATGCACCTTCCAAATGGCCAATTGCTGACTTTACAGCTCCCACGATCAGTGGGGGAAGGTTAGACTCGCGTCGTGACTTCCAGACTGTCCCCATCACCCGAGCCTCAATTGGGTCTCCAACAGCAGTACCGGTGCCGTGGGCTTCGACATAGCCCGTGTCCTCTAAGGTCAGGCCAGAATTGGCATAGACACTCCGAATCAGCGCCTCCTGGCTCCTGAAGCTGGGCATGGACATGCCTGGTGTATGGCCATCTTGGTTCGATCCTGTTCCCCGAACAACGGCCCGGATGGTATCACCATCTAGGATGGCGTCTGCAACGGGTTTCAGAATGAGGGTTCCGACTCCCTCGCCACGGGCATATCCGTTGGCGCGGTGGTCAAAGCTATGAGAGACGCTATCGGGGCTGAGAAAGCCCACATGGCTCATACGGAACATCATATCAGGGTCATCTAAGAGATTGACACCACTGACGATAGCCTATACTCACATCAGAATTGACTGTGGGGTGGAAATTCTGCACGTGGAGAGGATGGTCGACTTGACTAACCATTTTGGACGCCCCTGCACGAAGGTCCTGACATCCCAGATGGAAGGCAACCAAGCTGCCTGAGCAAGCTGTGTCAACTGTCATACTACTTCCTCTGAAATCAAAAAACCAACTAATGCGGTTGGACAGAATGGAGGGTGCGGTTCCGACTGGTAGATATTTCAGCAGCGAATGCTCGTCGGCCCCCATGATCTGTTTGAAGTCACTGTTTGACGCCCCAACAAAGACAGACACCTGTTCTGAGGCGACTTTCTCAATGGGGAGGCCAGCTGGTTCAGTGTATCAGTATTCAGAGGCTCTGGTCGATTTGATATATCACACACCGTTTTCAAGAGCATGGTACACATTCTCCATTAGAATTCGACCTTGGGGATCCATGGCCATGGCTTCATTCTTGGTGATGCTAAAGAACGGCGCATCAAAATATCTAGCATTTTCGGACAGAAAGTGGCCCCCACGACAGGCCGTCTGGGCAAAGGTCAATTGGGAAGATGTTGAAATCGTCATGTAACCCTTAGCTTACGGTGCCTCCATGATCTGCATCTGGATGATAGTGGACGTCGATGTTCATCTTGTCTGGCGGGACATCAGTCGATGATGAGCGGCCGGCCATCAAGGATGCCCAAAATTTCTCAACATCCTCAGCAGTCTGTGGGAAGCGGCATGACATCCCAATGACTGCAATGTCCTGGGGACTGTGGCGTTCAAGTTCAGAATTAGTGACCATTTTGCCAACTAGCGCCTCGGGCAGTTAGGGTGAACTTGTTTTCTTGTGTAGGTTTATTCTGAATCCCAACTGAGACAAGGCGTTCGAGGCTCTTTAATACCCGTTAACACTCCCTATTATGGCTTTTTGAGTAACTTATTGTCTCCGTTTTGAGCCCATAGTCGCACGAGTACACCCAGCTTCACCTGGAGATCATCTGAGGATCACCTGAGGCACCAGTTTATCCTCCCATACTCGGCTCATTTGGGTGGTATACATGAAAGGGTTAATCTTTCGCATATTCAAGGTTGCCTGCAGGCACCACTACGATACGAAGATAGGGATATCAGCGCCATGTGAGCACAACATAGGGTACTGAAATCCTGATTTGAGAGAGAAGCTGAGCTGTCTAGGGCGTTTGTAGGACACTGGCGTTGCACATGTCCTGCCACACCTAAAGCATGAATCTTGGTCCACAAATGGGATCGGGATGATTGCAAAATACCTTGCTTCCTCCTCGGGGGAATGGGAATTTTTCATCTGGAAATCTGGTACTTATACTGACCTCAATTTTCCTTCCATTAAGTTTCGAGCCAGTATTACTACGGATCTACATTCCCCAGCTCCCTTTCCCTACTACACACTCTTCTCCCCTGCCTAGTGATTGTCCTTTCGCACAATGCGGTTCTTGTGTCTTCACGGTGCTGGGTCCAATGCGGCCGTTCTCGAAATCCAGCTGGCCGCCATCATCAGGGGACTCCCATCCCACCACGAGTTTCATTTTCTCCAGGGAGAGGTTGAGGTTGCCCCGGACAAAGGTACGTTCATTCCCACTTTAAGGCTGGGATTTTGTCTGAAAGTGGCATTTAGGGCTTGCAGAGTACTTCCCAGGCCCCTTCTTCTCGTACTATGAGCTCTGCACTGAATCGGAGATCCGTGCCGCATTCGAGTTCCTTGCCGAGGTAATCGCAGAAGAGGGCCCATTTGATGGAGTCTTTGCCTTCTCGCACGGCGCTGCTCTGGCGTCTTCCTACATGCTGCACCACGCCAGACACAGCCCCCCCGAGGAGCAGCCCTTCCACTGTGCAATGTTTTTTTCCGCCTCGCTGGGATTCGACTATTGCTCTGAACTATTCTACGTTGACTCGAGCGGGGACTGTCACTATGCTAGATCTGGGGCTGGCCCTTGCGCTGTCGATCTTGAGGGATCAATCCCAGAACTCCTTGATCCCCTTTATGTGCACAAGTGGGATGAAACGACTGAGTTCCTGCAGAGATATGGCTCCTTACATCCGGCGGCTAAACTGATACCTGTCGCGACAGGTCATGTGTACGGTCTCAACGATGGATACGCCAAACATGCCGCTCAGTTGGAGGATCTCTGTGTTTCGTGGAACCGAGAGGTGGTTGTGCACGATGGGGGCCACGCCATACCACACCATGGACCTACTTCGACGAAGATCATCAGGTGTATTGAAAACGTTTTGAATGCCGCAGATATATTTTGAATTTGATAGGCAGAGTCATTGATACCTGTCCAACTCTATGGTGGAGTTCACAATGAAATTTCGTTTTGATAGGAAACTCCTGACTACACCATCCTGCTGAGTGTCTCATGTTAAAACTCTATTTGGTGACCTGAAATCCGGCACGGGTTTTTGTAAGCACTGTCTTGCAGTTGGGGAATGTGGGGGGCGCTATAAATCTCGGTTTCAAAGCCTCTGACTGGCCTTTTAAGGTGTTGGACGATTCATCCCCTGTGTCACTTGTGAAGTTCTGCAGGCTGCTTCATTCGGTAGGAAGAGAAGTCCTTTCGATGCACTCAACCAACTTCGAAATTGTCCCACTGATGGAATGCGGAGCATCTATGGAGAGGTCCTAATTGCCGGAAGGGTTCGTTTATTCGAAGAACTTTTCCTAAGTATTTATATGCTCAAAGGTGTTGAGAGACTAGAGTGAACCAGGGCAAACATATCTTCAGCCCCTAAGAAATCAGCTTTTGACTACATTTCCTCCTGCTCGTTTCCTTTAGGATTGAAAAAGAATGCCACCGTTTTCCAAATACTCCCGGCGCCTCGCGGATGGCCTAACGATTCGAAGATGGCAATACTTCGCAACTTTCTGCGGTAGCCTTTGTGCCATCTCCCTCCTAATCGCCTTCGCCATCTCCAGGAACATCCCCCCAACGGCACCATGGTGGGACGCAGAACGCGTGTACAACCACTACTGGACCTACCAAAAGGGCACCCAAGCCGCCTGCGTCTTCTTCATGGCCTCTGGCGCCTTCTACATCCCCTACGCGGCCGTCCTAACCAAACAACTGCGCCTGATTCCCAACATCGACCCCATCCTCCCCGATCTCCAACTTGCTACTGCCGCTGCGGGATTTTGCGCATTCATGATGCCTGCCACTTTCATGGGTCTCTTTACATTCCGCGATTATGACCCGGAGATCACGCAGCTCCTGCACGATATCTTCTGGATGGCGGCGTTTCTTCCCTGGCCGATTTTCTGTATGCAGTGGTGGACTGTGGCGTGGGCGGTTCTAAGTGATAATAGTCCGGATCCGGTATTTCCGAAGAGCATGGGGTATGTTAATTTGACTGCTCCATTTGGTATTGCTCTCAGCGCCGGGGTTCATATGCATCTTACTGGTCCGTTTGCGTGGAATGGTGCACTGGTGTTCTGGTTTACGATGGTTTTTCTGGGAGCGGAGATCAATTTGGCTACCTGGTATATGATGAGGAATCTTCGGGGGCAGAGGCTATGTGATTAATGGCCTGGATGAGCGCTTGTCAAGGGGTGAAGTGCCATAATGCGATGGAGGATGAATGGGGTGGTGGTTGCATACTGAGGGCTTGATGACTAGTTAGGGCTAGTCTAACCCGATATAGCCAGATATGACAGTTCCAGATGGTTGGATACGCAGTTGCATCG
Organism: Aspergillus diversus; assembly: GCA_027569885.1. NCBI lineage: Eukaryota > Fungi > Ascomycota > Eurotiomycetes > Eurotiales > Aspergillaceae > Aspergillus > Aspergillus diversus. The sequence goes on from JAPDKZ010000046.1 coordinate 121,814, forward strand.
CCATAGGCTATAAACTCCGGGAGTAACAACCCTGGCAATGGGCTCTGGAGACTTAGCAAGACAATGAGCAGCCACCTTACTGTGGGTACAGCAAGGAGTTAGTAAGGTTATCCCTTTGATCTAGGTAAACTTTCCGGGGGAGAAACAAGACACAAGGGTGGTACAGAGCGAGGCAAGGGATAATAGAGGGCATTCATGGTAGCCCCTTGGTTAGCAGGACCCAGGATACCGGGAGTTAGAACATTTGAATATCGGCAGGTGCTCTGATGCGCTTCGTTGAATTTGGCTGGCTCAGACTCTGCAGAGACAGGTAAAATACCTCTTTAGTGATTCATTTCTATTCTGGTGTTGATAGTGGTCTTCCAATGAGAGATTTCCTCGCCGTATTCTGTCCAAACGCTCCTCTCGCCAATATGAAAGGTCTACTGAAGGGAACGGCGTTGATCACAGGAGCAGGGTCGGGTATGCCTTTGCCATCAACAGATTCTTGATAGAGATCAACTTAATTTGATGGAAAATATCTAGGCATCGGCGCCGCTACAGCATCCCTCTTCGCGCGAAGTGGGATCTCGCGGCTTGCCTTGGCAGATATAAATCATGAGTCGCTCAATAGAGTCGACACACTGCTCAAAAGTAGTCATCCTGAGGTCAAGGTGCTACCTCTCAAAATGGATGTCACAGCTCAGTCTTCCGTGGATAACACGGTCGACCAGGTTGTGAGGACATTTGGCCGGATAGACATGGGAGTACATTGTGCGGGCATTCCGGCTGGTGTAAAGGACAGTCATGAATTACCCTTGGAGGAGTGGCAACATATGATCGATGTCAACCAGACTGGGACCTGGCTAATTCAAAGGGCGTTAATTCGCCATATGCTAGGGCAGGAGTAACAACCCTATGGTTTTCCCTTCCTATAATACACTCTCTGATGCATGTAATAGGGCTCTCCCAGGGAGAGGCGTCATCGTGAATGTGGCCTCAACGCTGGGCCTGACTGCGCCGCTAACAGGTCTATCAATCCCGTCGTATGTGGCGTCGAAACACGGTATGTCAATCGGGTTGAATTTATGATATGGGCCTTTGGCTTACTGAGAATACCCCTCTAGGTGTCATGGGTATAACAAAAATGGTAGGCCTCTCTTATAGATTCTCTGTCACAATTGCTTACTAGTACTTTCTCAGGATGCGAAAGTATACGCTAATAGAGGCATCCGCATTAATGCCATTTGCCCTGGGTATATTACCTTCGTACCAGAGCGGTTGGAATGGGCTCTAACTAACGCGATTTAGGTGGGTTGAGACCCCAATGGTCCAAGGCAGTATTGATGCGGGTGAATTGGACGAAGAGTTCAAGCGGACACCGATGGGCAGATCGGCACAACCGGAGGAGATTGCCCTGGCCATCCTGTTTCTGGCGTCTCCGATGAGTAGCTATATGTGTGGCGCGGGTTTATCCGTTGATGGAGGTTACACAATCTAGTCGAGAAGGCAGTTAATATTTGGAAGAAATCATATGAAAGGGCCATCAAGCAACAATAGGTGGTAAAATAATATCTATGAATCTTCTATCTCCTATTTTTGAATCAAGTCCTACGTTTCATGTCTGGTACTGCAAGAAGCTCAACTGCTGGTCAAGTACGTCTTTCACCTGGTCTTCCATCGGGCGAAAATCCAATCCCAGCTCACTCTGCGCCTTACTCGCATCAACGGAATGATTCAACCAACTCTCAGGAGTGAGCTTGATATCAAGCTCTGGGTACTCCCTTTTGACAAAACCATAGACATTCTCCCATGGTTCCCTCCCCCCACATAACAGAAACGCTGAGCCATTCGGGATTTCCTTTTTCAGAATGGCAAGCTGTGCCTCTACCACATCTGAGATGTGCACTCCCAGGTGCTGTCCATGGTAGAAACTTGATGAATGGTGGCCATTCATCACCGTAGAAAACAGCAATTCGTTCGTTCCGGAAATATCCTCCGCTGACTTCTGGAATAGACTTCGCCCGAACACATAGACCGGATGAATGGTGACGACATCGAAGCGGGGATTATTTTTGTTGATACAATCCAAGGTGGCTTGATAGGATGCTAGCTTTGATGCGTGGTACAAAGTCAATGGGTCGGCTGGATCGATCTTGGAGGGATCAATTGAGAAGTCAACCTCATCTCGCTCTGTTTGTTCCGTAAGTGTGAGTGGAGGCCATCTTGAAACAACGCTGATACGAACCAGTAACGATGCGACCGTCCTTTAAGCCCCCAAGGGATATTAAAGACAGTACGGACTGCATAATGATAACCTTCCTAATCCTGGTGCTTCTTAGCGCGGAATCTAGTACTGAAATCGTCCCCCTTTTTGCAGTTTCTATCATCGAGTCCTCCGCTTTGTCGATCATAGGAGAGGCCAGGTGGAGGATATAATCTACCCCTTTCATAGCGGCATCAAAACACCCAATGATAGTTAAATCAGGTATCACGGAAAATTCAACTTGCCCCTGAAAGTCCCAAAAGAGCTGCCGGAGTGTTTTCGCTTGAGCTTCCTGGCGAATGACAATTCGGACACGATAGTTCGATCGAAGGGCCCCCAGGGCGGTATGGGACCCAATGAACCCACTGACACCAGTGATGAGAAGTAGGGGGGCTGTCATGGTGAATTTTACAGGCTAGATGTGATTTTGAAATGAACAGGAGGACTGGAAGACTGCCTGTCACGGACACCGGCTTTTTTTATAGTAAGGTTTTTGGGGTGAAGGTACGTGCCTACATACCTGCAGGATAAAAAACTGGATAACTGCCAAAGACTAGCTGCCTTTAGTCGCTCCCTGACTCAAGGGGTGCTCGTGTAACATGACCCAGCCTTTGACAACTCGTCAATATGTACTCATACCCGGGTTTGACAAATGTTGCCGACCCCCTGCGTCTCTTGGCTGCAGGAAGGTGGGAAATCTTTATATATACCGACCTGCTGCAAGGCGTCATTGTCATTCAAGTTCTTCAAGATTCTATAGGCCGCTTGTTGGGGATATGTTGCAGAAGTACGGAGCACCGGGGTGTGGATGAGTTGAACTGAACCGTGTAGTTTCCTAATCGAATCTATGCAAGTCAGTTGAACGATAAAAGGGCGTTTAGAGTAACCTGGCGCATCGCCCTCAGTTCTGTCCAACAGCACATCTTTCCCAATGGATATTGTTAAACGCCACCCTATACTACTCTCCGTGGCTGCCACAACGGCACTTGTGGCCCCAATTCTATTTCGAAAGCAAGAGACTCAAACACCACCCAAAAATGCTTTCAGCCAGAAACAAAGCCAGATAGAAGGAACCTGGAGCCTGAATTCTTTTGTCTCCCGAACACCCACCGCTACAGGGACAAAAGTTGATTACCCTCTCGGAAAGAACCCAGCTGGTTCGTTACTATACACCGCGGACGGCCATGTCTCCGTGCATATGATGAAGCCAGGTTGCCCTAAGTTCGATAACTGGTATCTGTCTGCATTGGATGAAGAGCTGGTTCGGGCAGGAAGACATTTTCTGGCGTATTCTGGAACGTACTCGTTGGAGATGAAGGAAGGGCGTTGGCTGATAAATCATTATGTCAACGTCTCCAACTTTCCGAATTTTATCGGCGAGACGCTGGTGCGTACGGTAGAGCTTCGCGGAGATACCCTGGTCTTGTCGCCTCAGGACGTGGATACTTGGACGGTAACAGCCCAGAAATATATGCCTTTGTTCTATCTAACTAGTATCTAGGGCGAAAGGGCTGGAGCTTCCGTTAGATGGACGAGATCTAAAGCAGGCAATGCTTAGGGGAACCCTCTGTCTGGTGGATAAATCTGGATATACTCCATACTCTGGGATCTCTCAAGTAATAAAGATGTTATTCAAGTACAAATTAGGTGTAAGAAAAAGCTTTTCGGCAATCGTTAGTAGTATAGAATCCAGGCTAGTCGATACTAACAACAGTACGCACTGATAGGTGGACTCTTTGATTTGTACCCTCTTCCCGTAAACACCAAACTTTATCCACTAGCAACCAACCTAATACCAATAAGAGTCCCTACTAAATTGGAAATGCTCAATAGGTGCTACGATTTGTGCGTGTTATCCTATTAAGCAGGGGGTGTTGATCGCTGCAGCTGGCTAAATCGATCACGATCACCACATAAGGCGTTGCGCGTGATAGACGGCAATATCTTGCAATATTTCCAAGGTTACATCCACGCTAGGGGCAGTAGGCACTACATGTACTTCTTTTGACTCATAATCATACAAAAAACCAGTTAGGTGTTCTGGCGATCTGTCCATCGGAACTAGGCCATACCCAGTCATGGATCGCGAGGAGATATCACACAGCCACAGCTTGATAGGCTGTATTGGGGCCGGTCTGTCAGGAATTGCTTTGGGGGCTACCCTGCAAAGATGGTATGGCATTACCGACATCAGAATCTTCGAGAGTAGTCCCGAGATTGGCGGAGTTTGGTGGGCAAATAGCTATCCTGGTTAGTATATCCAACCTTTTGATGGGGTAGATATTTACTCATTGGCATCTAGGTTGCTCCTGTGATGTTCCAGGGCCGCTTTACAGCTTCTCATTTGAACAGAATCCCCAATGGTCGCATATTCTGCCGCCCCAATCCGAGATAAATGGGTATATTAATGGCGTTGCTGATAAATATAAACTGCGCAATTGCATCTCATTCTCCACGAAATTGACCCAGTGTATATGGGATGAGAAACGATTACTATGGGTGGTCGATTTACACGACCTTAAGACTGGGAGAAAATACATCCACACCTGCCGCATCCTATTCTCTGGCTGCGGGCAACTGGACGAGCCTAAGGAGATTGACGTTCCCGGAATAGAGACGTTTAATGGGCACATATTCCATTCCGCTCGGTGGAATCATGACGTGAGTTTGGCGGGTAAAAGGGTTGCCCTGGTTGGAAATGGATGTAAGGCCACTATTACTTCTAGAAAATACAAGATATTCACTGCTTATGGTCTGTCTATAGGTACCGCAGCCCAGATCGTTCCCAAAATCGTTGGTAAAGTTGGACATTTGACTCAAATCTTTCGATCAAAACATTGGATTATCCCGTGGCCATCGTTGCCGTACCCCACGATCCTCCGAATAATATCATGCAAAATTCCTCTTGTGATGTGGATCTACCGGCTGTTGGTCTTCCTCTGGCTCGAATCATACTCCCTTTCGTTTTATCGGAATTGTATCGCCCAAGTACTACGGTACAAATGGACACGAGAAGCGAAAACCCATATCCAACTCTCCTCCCCAGCCGAGTTCCATGATCTTTTTCTTCCTGATTTTGAACTGGGGTGCAAGGTGTGTTATAATCCCCCCCCTCCCGTGCTCTCTTTAAGCCAAATCTAATCAAATTAATAGCGACGCATCTTCGATCCAGGTTACCTCCAGTCCCTGAACGTTCCTAACATTTCTCTTTCGGAGGCCAGTCTCGAAAGAATAACACCTGATGGCGTGGCGACCACCAAGGGCTTTGTCAAGGCCGATATTATTATCCTAGCAACGGGTTTCAAGGCAAATCAATTTCTGTCCAATGTTGAGATTGTTGGCCGTAACGGAGTCCAGCTACAGGAGCACTGGGCTCAATATCCCGGCCCTGGAGCATATAATTCGTCTGCGGTTACCGGGTTTCCTAATTTCTTCCTGATCGCAGGGCCGAATACGCTATCAGGCCACACGTCGGCTGTATTGGCCATTGAAAAGTAATCAAACCCAGAACCCAATTATCGGCCCTGACTGACCTTGGCTGGCCTATAGTACAATCAATTATGCATTACGAATCCTGAAGCCCGTGTTTCAGGGTAAAGCCAAGTTCGTCGATGTGAGGCCGGATGCAGAGGCTAGATATATTATGAAGGTTCAAGAAGCGTGTCGACAACGAATCTGGGACAGCAAAGGGTGTCATTCAGTATGTTTTATCTCTCTTTGTGATGAGTCTAGACTAATGAAATCGATTGAAAGTGGTACTCTAATAGCAATCGGTGGAATTCATCGCTTTACCCGTGGTCCCAGGCGTACTTTTGGTATAGCTGTTTATTTCCGCGGTGGTCGGACTGGAATATCGAGGGGTAAATAGCTTACCCAAATTCTGTGTTTTCATAATTATCGATGAGAGTGGGCATATATAGGAATAGTGACAGATATGCCTTTGTGGATTAAGGCTGCTGCTAGCTCGGATCTATTTCTGGCTCTCGGGGAACATAACCACCACGCAGAGCAATAATTGGGAACTGAAACAACAGGACATTTTGCAAGGCTTTCGTCTTCGAGGCTCACCAGGCTGAATTGTAATTTGACAACTGGACGTTGCACGATGGCAGGGTCTGCAAGATTGTCTTCAACCTCTGTGTGATTCCATTGGACCAATGAAAATGAATATACACAGACTCAGCCACACTCAGCTGACTGCGCCACATTTAGCTCCTCAGCATTCAGGAACAACAGGTTTCCCCCGCACTAAGTCACTCTTTTTTGTAAACTTCACGATGAGTCGCAACAGAGAACCTGCTTCAGCTTCAATGATCATCATCCTATTACTTCTCAAAGGGTCATATATGTTAAAGACTGCATTGGCGCCGCCAACGAAATGGATGCCCTTCCCGTGGAGCTGGTTGCCGATGTCGCCCGGTTTCTGGATGAGCCGTCCCTCGCCAGCTTCATCCTGACTGCTCGAAGATACGGCCAAATTCTGACACCATTCCTCTATGACGGTGCAATTGAACACATAAACCCAAAGGACAAACTGCTAGTTGACCGAGACCGATGGCCATTCCGTGATGTACAATTGCCGCCACCGTGGTCCGGTTACAGCTATAGAACCATGCAGTGTGCAAAGCATTGGCGGTCGGACATCCTTCTCGATTATTTCTCCACCAAACCACTAGATGCTGTTATGGCACCGTACATGGATGCCATGTGCTCGGTTTACGAACTGGGTGAAACCCTGCTGCATCAAGCTGTGTCAACGGATAATATCGACTTCACTCGCGTACTGCTCGACAGGGGAGTCGGGGTGGATACGAGAACGTATGTAGGGGCGACTCCGTTACACTACGCTGCTCGAAGCGCAAGCGTCCAGATGATCCAGCTGCTGTTGGATCGTGGAGCGGATATTTTTGCAGAAACAAGGACGATGGAGTCGGCGATGATGTTTGCTATTGCCTCCACTACGACGGATGCCATGACCATTGTCATCAATGCGATGAAGGCGGCTGGGGGCGACGTTTCGGGGACTGATATCGGCGGAAATACGCCTTTACATCACGCAGCTAGACGGAGAAGTATAGAAGCAGCCCGGATTTTGCTCGAAAACGGCGTCGACCCACAGAAAAAGAATAAGTCGGGGTACACGGCCGTACATGCTGCGGCCATTGATTCCCGCAACATGGACCTACTCACTCTCCTGGTGAGACATATCAAAGCCGCCGGCGGCGATATATCAGCGGTAAATAAAAGAGACGAAACACCTTTGCACTGTGCTCTTACGGCCGACAACCCAGATATCGCGCGGTTTCTAATACAGGAAGGTGTGGATTTTCAAGCCCGGGACGACATGGGAAATACAGCGGCGGGTCTTGCTTCGAATCAAAGGTTCAAAAGAAGCATTCGAATGTTTTTAGATGAGTTCCCGGAAAGCTGGAGGCCTCAAGAACTACTCTATGAATTCCGCGAGTCCGCGATACAGCTCGACGTCGAGGCGGTCACTCTGATCCTGGGGCTCATGAAAGCTGGGAAAGTGGTGATGGATATTAACAAGCAAGACCATGGGGGATTCACTGTGCTTCACAAGCTACTACTCTCCAACCAAGAAGCAACGTCTTCCTGTCACCAAATCGTGGAAGCTATAATCCAGGCAGGGGGAAGCGTTGATATCCAGGATCGGCTGAAGGATACAGCACTCCACACTTTTCTGAAAAGCTCTGCACCAGGGATGAAGAACAAAACCTACCACGCATTGTTCCAAACGCTCTTGAATGCCTCCAGTGACCTGAGCATTAAAAACCATCAGGGGAATACAGTACTCCATTACGCTGCGAACAATGGGGATGCGGAGATAGTTCGAATGATTCTGGCAAAACTTCCCGAAGGTGGAGCCGTGGCTAAGAATCGTAAAGGCACCTCCGCCCTACACTTTGCGGCTGGAGCGGTGGATGGTGAGCGGAAAATGCAACTCCTTCTATCTTTTGGGGCGAGCGTGAATGACAAAGGTCAAGGTGGCCTGACGGCCTTGCATATCGCAGTGATGGCTGGGCAGGGTTCGCCCTGTTTGCGGATGTTATTGAGGGAAGGGGCTGACCTCTCGCTATGCTGTGACTTGGGCCGTCCACCGGTTCATTATGCAGCTGAGGCTGAATGGGATGATGGAGTTGGATTCTTGGTTGATGCGGGGGCTCAGGGCCATGAGGGCTGTTCAAACTGTGAGCGGAGAATTGCTCCGTGGCAGCTACAGGGGGAAGAGCGGCAGAGTGCCTTGAGGAAGTTATGGGACGAGGATGAGGATGAACCGTCTAGCTTACTGTCGGGGCTCGTTTGAGATTGGGACTGGTGTAGCATAAGTAGTATACCAATTGAAACACTGCTAATACCACGCAATTTCGTAACTACCATTGCATTATTCTGATACATTTTCTCTACTGGGAGAAATTAACCCCCCATCCGGGTCAGATTATCATCAACAAACCGGTATCGGCGCATCATCATGTGTACTGGACCGCCAAAGTTGCGCAGGAAGTTCGTAACCTGGGCCAGTTTGGGTTGGCGAGCCCATGCTGTTTCCAGGGACCACAGGACCTCCCGGGCTTGGCGATAGGCCCGAACACGGAGTTCCGGGGGCATATATGCGAATGTGTTGTGGATCTCGCCCTCAGCTCGGTGCTTATACAAAGCCACAGCATCATAGAGCGTCCCACACGTCTCTGCCAGGAGCGCAAATTGTTCCTCTGTGAACCAAACGTCGTTGATATCATTGCATGCCAATCTAGCGGCGAGAGTATACCTAGCTAATGCGTTGCAGTCCCGGACACGGTACCAATTGCTGGGGGACTGTGCGAAGGCATTGACGTAGCCCGGAATAACTTGCCATCACGCCTCCTGCAACTCTTTTCGGCCACAAAAAGAACAGAAGCTCGGTATTCTTTGGCCAAATCTTGGTGACCTGGGGTATCTTTGAAGAGAACGTCTAGGATGGAATCTAGGTTGTAGCCTAGAACCTTGTCCTTGGCCATCAGATCTATGAGGTCCCCGCAGAACTCGGCAATGACGCAGATTACCATGGTCCGCATGAACGCCACATAACGATTCCAGTTGGTGTAGTGCGGGATATTACATCGAGTTTATTCCCATGCGGTAGCTAAGGCCTCGACTTTCACCTTGTCGGGACTATCAACGCCCCGTAAATCATTTTCGAATTCATGTGGGTAGTATAACGTCTCTTGACTGCCTCTGCTCGATAGAGGTCGGTTCGTCGCGTTTCACCAGCAGAGTACTCCTCATATCGGTATATGATCGGGTTAGGGCAACTAGCAGTCTAGTCGACGAATGGAAGTTCAGGGTGAGCCAGGGTCCTTAGATATACATCGAAGATCTGGGAAATAATGATCAAAGCTATACCCTGGGATTAATTTCCGGGTGTGGCGATTGGTGAGGCCCTTAAGGACGTCAGGGGAAAGGCCAAGGATTTTATCATGGCCAAGGAAGCGTTTTCCCTGCAAGGGCTATGGCTACGATACTGGATGGCTCTTCGAGTTGGTCACCATCTTCCTGCAAGCTATCGGAAAGGGGAACAACAACCCAGAATAATTCTTGCTTTCACGCGAGTGCAACAGTCACCTGGGGAAAAGTGTGTAAGGGATTGTGAGTTCAGTCACCGCCATGGCCAGAACAGTGCATGATATAAATATACCCTCTCACTACCAACCACACCCACTGGCTTCTGCTCACGGGTCGGTAAAAAACAAAAGAGAACAAGAACTGCAGGTAGGAAGAGTACGTGTTGAGCATTCTGTTAATCCGTTGCCGCAAACAAAAGAAAGTCCAGGGTTGCAGGTGAAGAACAGGATAGAAGAGATTCAGGTCTTCTTGATATCGCAGGATGCTTTATAGGGTTGATATGACCGTGTCGTTCGGGGCAGCTAGTTTTGATAATCGCGATAGGACAACAATTATCTAGTGTGATTCAATACTGGGGCTGTTTGTTTCTTACCAGCCCATAGGGGGGCTAGAGTGTTTTGATCACTTATTCTATTTATTTAGTGAGTCTGAAATCCCTTGCTAAAGTTGGGCCTTATGTTACATCTGCACCGGATCCAAGTTGTTGGGAGACGGATTCAAGGTGTCAGGCTGTGCTCCAGAACAGTCAGCACACCAAACCGCAGCCTCCAGGCGGTTGTCAGCCTTTTCCTTCGCTCATCGCTTTTGTCACCTTTTTCCTTTTCTCCATATTTTGCTCATTCAAGATAATGACTCTCACCTTTCTTGGATTACGCAACCAATTAGATTTGGTTCTATCCCCGTTAGAATTCGCCGCGTTTTGCTTATTCGCACCACAGGCTCTGCTTACGTCCTGTCATCGGCTCGCGTAACCCCCGCCTCCAGGACCAGGATGGGGAACGTCATACGGAAACATTATGTAGCTCTAGGAACCGTCAATACTATTCATCCGAGTGATACAAAGGGTCATTGGTTCTCTGCAAGCCAATCATATAATATTGAACCGTTCGTGTGTCCTATACGCAACGTAGATTGACGGATTAGCTTACATATACCAAAGGCTGGCGGCTGCAACAGGGAACCGACTCCATATGTCACAAGCAAGAGCAGTGTGCGCAGACGCCCCTGAAGCCTTCACTTCTTATTCGTATTTTGGAAATTTGGGGCGAGTGCCATGTTACTTGGAGAGAGGGGTCGGTCAGAATGAGGCTGAAATACAGAGAGAAAGCCTCTGTATGCCTCGTGTACGATACGGAAACTCAAAAGGCAAACGAGGCAACCGACCAGGTATTGTGGGAATTATTGAGGAAGTTTACGGCGAGGCTGGCGATATTTCCTTTTTTTATCCGCCAGTTTCCCGGTCATCTCTATACTCATAGCTCGTGTCTTGGTTATTTTCTTATTCCTGACGTGCTGTCTGTTTTGAGGGCCAAAGCCCGCATAAAACACGTTCTTGTTAAATATCGCGCAGCAGTTCAATTTTTCGCGGATCAAAATGTCGTGGTTGACCCCCCAAAAGGAGATCCTCATCGGTGTCATTGGAGTCACCGGCGCAGGCAAGACAACCTTTATTTCACGGGCGACGGGCAAGCATGATTTACAGATGGGACATGGACTGGAGTCTTGTAAGGGTTGACTTTCGAGGTCGAGATATAAATGGCGCTACTAACTAATACTTGCTTCCAGGTACAAAAGATGTGCTCCCCGTCCCGTGTACGATCGATGGCCTGCGCGTTCTCCTCATCGACACCCCCGGCTTCGACGACACCTACGAGTCAGATGCCGACATCATGGAGCTAATCGCCAACTACCTAGCCACGACATACGAGAACAAAATCTTTCTGTCGGGGTTGATTCTCCTACACCCGATCAATGGAAATCGGCTAACAGGAAGCGAAAAGCGGCGCACGGCACTTTTCAAGGACGTCATGGGGCCAGACGCATACAGGCGTCTCATTATCGGTACGACCATGTGGAATCAAGTTAGAGACCATAACATCGGGGACAGACATACAAACGATCGAATGATGAGATGGGATAGCTGGAAGGATATGTGCAATGGAGGTGCGCAGGTTATCCGCCACGAAGATACCACGGAATCTGCAACAAACATCGTCAGGCATCTGGTTCACTTGCAGGGCACGATGATCCTGCAGCTCCAGGAGGAATTGGCAGCGAATAATAGGAATCTTTGGCTTACCTCTGCGGGGAAACGTGCCATTGCAGATTTAGGAGAGGAAGTGGTCCGCTTGAGGGAGGCGTTGAGTAGGCTTGAGCGAGAGAGACTGGAGCACCGGATGGAGATACAGGATCTCAACAACCGGCTTGCGAAATGCATGTCGCAGAGAAATAGGCTGCTTACCATGAGTGTAAGTGTCATTTGTCTCTAACTTCTTTTTAAGAAAGTATGACTGACGATTTCTAGGCCAAAGTCTTGCAGAATCTTGGGCTCTTCTCCACTGCTACTGTTCCGGCTCTAGGAATATTATTGGGTGGGGCGAGCTTAGCATGTAACATTCTATAGGGTTAATTCAACAGACTGATGCTTGGAATTATTGGATAGGACTATGTACTTGAGCCCCATCGGGACAGGAGTGGATTGATTGCGTGGGATTGTATCCCAATCGTCCTTCGTCTTTAGGTAAGGTAACCCTTTACTGTGTCAATAGAATCAATATTGAGCCACCGGAGAAATTATAATGTGTCCCAGTATACCAACGAATATGTAGTTAACAACCTCACGATACACATTCTGGGCTCTGGATCCTAATATTTGCCCCCTTCCCCCCTCCAAAACCCCGCCAATGCCTCACGTAGGGATTGAGGCCCACCACGAGAGGCACTTTTCGATCCCTTTTTGCGCGACTGTTTTCGGTGTGCCTCTAGTTCGCGTTCTATTTCCTCCTGTCTCAGATCCTCCGCCTGCTGGAGCAACTGTCTCTCGCGTTTCAACTTTTCTTCCTGAATAATACGCCCCGCAACCGTATCCACTAGACCAATCCCACTCAGACGCTCGTGCTCTAACTGAAGCATTGGCCGAGACCCCCCCGGCGACAATGGCTCAAATAGTTGCAAGATACTTTTACCCGAGGCCGGTGTTCCATCAAACCGCTCATAGTGACCACGACCGTCGAGTATATCCTTCCAAAATGATCGTAGTTGTAGTTCCCGCTCTTCCATCTGACCCATACGATCTTCCGGTACCCGATTCCACATTGTTGTGGCGATCACTATGCGCGGAAAGAACCGGGTACCACATATTGCGCGCATGAGTTCCAGGTTCTTGCGACTCGAGCCACTCATACGGTTATCTGTGATTCGGTGCAGGTAGATAACCCCAGTGATGGAATGATCGGATAGAACACGGCTTTCGATATCCTTTAGGATGTCCATATCGTCACGTTTTGTGTCGTTGAAGCCAGGGGTGTCAACTAAGGTAATCCTGGTGCCGTCCCGGAGCTGCCCGGGCCAGTCACGCCAACTTGAAGTACCTTTACAGAAAGAGAATATCAGGATCAGTGTTCTGGTATATTAGATTTAGACTTGGTAATAGAAGACTTACAAGAATCCAAACCATGGCCCACTTCCACCTGTGAGATTCCGAGAGTGACAGAAACAAACGAAGATTTACCAACCCCCGTTGCACCGAGGAGCAGCACACAGGGCTCCCGTGGAGGCGGCCCCGTATGCACTATAGGTTGGGAATTCTGAACGGGCTGTGCTGGCACGACTTCGACAATCTTGGGCGGAACAGGTGGTGGCTCGATAGAGTTCTTAGGCTCTCGAATCACATAAGAGACCTGGTTGGTCATTTGGACCTGTGATTGAGGCCTCTGAGATTGGGCCGATGGGGTCTTTGCTGGGCTTTGTACTGGACATGGTCCTGGTATCTGCTCTTGCGCGCGAGATTGCGGAATGGGATGTTCCTGAGAAACCACCACCTCGGGGCTAGGATAGGCTCTGCCTTGTTGCCGTGACGCCTGGGCCATTGCGTAGTTTGCTGCCACCTCCGCTGCTGGATCGGGCTTTCTGGTTTTCGTCATATTGTTCACGAATGGAGAAGGTTGGCTCGATGCAGTAGAAACAAGTGGAATTCTTCCTTCATATTATAACCACACTCCGAACGAGGGTCAGCAAAATTACCATCTAACTTACATGGGCAAAAGAGGGGTGAGGGGTGTTGCAAGCCTCGCAGATTTCGATCACATTATCAATCGTCATCATTTGGATCGTCTCCAATTACCGTATTTTCGGTATACATGCTGTTCAACGAAGTGGTGTCAGACATTGTTATTCAGGCTGGGGCTGCAGAGAACACGTCGAAGACTCGGGACACAAAGGATTATTATTGGGTTTGATTTTGAGCTAATGCATGGGAATCACAAAGGATGACGCATCTTGTCATGATAGCCTCGTGGGATGCGCGAGTAAGCAGGGTCGGACCGTAGCCTCGTCGGCTAGAAAGGACGTTTGCTACGAACCGTAGCCTTGTCCTTTCAAAACGGAACAAAAACAGAAACCTTTCAACACTGGTCAGAATGCTGAGGCTACGGAACATCGGTATTAAATTGAGTCGTATCTCAATTGCTGTTTAGCTTTGGGGTTCATTCATTCTTGTCTATCTCAGTCGCCTGTACTTGAACAACCCGACCTTGATATACACCCGCAGCCCTCACAATGACCAAGCAAGTTATCATCGCGGTAATTGGTGTGACAGGAGCAGGGAAAACAACCTTCATCTCCAAAGCAACCGGAAGAACCGATCTGAACATTGGACATGACCTGGACTCATGTCAGTGATGTCATGCTATTTCCATACATATCCGCCTATTTACTTCTTATTAGGTACCAAAGATATCGAGCGCTTCGAATGCCGGATCGACGGCCGACAGGTCGTGCTTCTAGACACGCCAGGCTTCGACGATACATACGACTCTGACGCCGCAATCCTCGAGCGAATCGCCGACTACCTACACACAATCTACCACGATAATTTCCTCCTCTCCGGCCTGATCCTCCTCCAGCCCATCAACACCAACCGTCTCACCTCAACAGAGCGGAAGCGCACGAGACTGTTCAAAAAGATCATGGGCGAAGACGCATATAAACGAGTCGTCATTGGGACTACAATGTGGGAGACCCTCGCAAACTCAGGCCTGGGAAGAATGAACAGGGACCAAAGAGAGGCTCGAGATGACGTATGGGGTGATATGAAGGATTTAGGGGCCGAAGTCATCGATCATATGGACACAAGGGAGTCTGCTCATCGCATTATCCGGAAGATTCTACAGTACGATGACACGATAGAGCTGCAGATGCAAAAGGAGTTGAGAGTCAACGGAAATGTCTACGAGACTTCGGCTGGGCAGCAATTAGACGCTGACCTCGGGGATGAAATTAGCCGGTTACGGCGCCAGATTGAGGACCTGATAAATGATAATGAGGTTACCACAGCGGAGCTGAGAGAGGCGCATGAAAGATTGGAAAAATATGAAGGTCAGAGACGCGGGTTTAGGAAGCGAGTTGTATGTGATTATTGTTCCCCTTTCCGCGCATTGATAGAATTTGCACTAACTTGGAGCTTTATAGGCCCGTGTGGTGAGCGTCCCATGCCATTCGTCATCCTGTTGGGCGTCACGATGGTGTGACTACGGATGAATGCTAACTGAGAGTACTAGTTCCGCTCCTGCACCGTGATGTAAGGTGGGAAGGGTGATGGCACCGTTTATATCGATTGGTCGACTGTACCCCCATCTCGTAGAGATCCAAAGCCTGTGATTGCTGTTGCGCGACATCGTGGAGGGAATTCCTGGGCGCATCCACGATGTGAGGAACGGCAGAGTCGGATAACTAACCTGCTCGCCCCTTAGTATGGCCATCGAATTGACCACGAGGTGAAGGTCTGACTATCATCAACAAGCTATCTACGATAACTTCAAATACTTTCAAATGAAATAGGATAGGATGATAAATAAATGAATCTATCTTGTGTGTAGTAACATGCAAGCGGTGGAAACCCTGACAATCCTTATCTCCATGCTGGTACAGGGTCGTCAGTATCGTAATGGTCACCCAGGCCCACAACCAGGCTCAATGGCAGGTAACTCTTCGTCGGGCAGTATAAGTCTCAATTCTGGTACAGCCCACGGAAGGCTTTGGTCATTTTGACGGAATCCTTCATCCGTACTCTCTAGCCTTTTGTCGACCCTCAAATACAAATCTGTTTCAAGCATTTCCACGACTGCAAAATGACCAGATTCCCGCGCAAGGTCGATAGCTGCATCAAACCACATACGCCCTTTCCCATGCAAATCAATTCCGGCCTTCAAGATCAGGTGGACCATATCAACCCTCCCATTTTTGGCCGCTTCCTGGAGTGCGGTCCGCCCGAATTCCGAGGGCGGTTCGTTCACATTAGCCCCAGCCTCCAAAAGGCTCAGTGCAATCTTGATATGGCCATTCGCAGCGGCAGCCTGGAGTGCTGTAGATCCATGGACCTTGTCTGGGAGAGCGCGCACATCCGCACCCGCATCAAGTAAACGACGAACCATGTCTTGATCTCCATATTTCGCAGATTCTATCAATCCGGCTTCTTTGTTTGTTGGCAAAGGCGGATAATCACCTCGGTGCACATCCTCCACCTCGGGATACTCTACATCTACCAGTTCCGGAAGTTCCGGAAGAACCCATGGCGAATTAGTAAGGCATAGGGCCATCATGCCGGGCTGATGGATCTCGTTTATCACGAGGAAGGATCCATAGTCCCCAATTATTGCGCACCCGTAGCCGGTCGACACCATCATCACCAACGTAGTATTCAACATTTCGTAGCTGTGTGGCAACATGACGAATCAGCTCATAGTCGTCTGTCAAGCTTTGTATGCGCTTGAAGCCGGCAATAAAAATCAATGGAACAAAACCCTGAGTATCCATATGCCTGCGAAGGTACATGTCCTTGCAAAGATTATCGACCGAAAAGTAGTATTCCCTTCATATTATTAGATATTAATGTGAGCGCGCAGGAAAGGTTAAACACTTACAGCTGCATTGAAAGCATGCTCATCTGGGGATATCGCTCTGTATCCGGTCGTTCCTCAATGTCAATCGTGGCCCCGGTCACTCTCAATTCCGGTACAGGCCAGGGAAAGGTATTTTTGTTTCGAGGCGATTGTTCATCCTCAGTAGACTCGGTTTCCACTATCGTTTGACTAGGCGCTGGTGGTGCATCGTCATCGCCCGGATCCACACGTAGCTCCTCAGGGTAAAAGAATTCCGCATAGTCATCATATAGCGGCTTTTCGCGGCCGGTTGAGGGGCGATCGTCGCGCATCGGCCTAATCTCCATTGGGGGAGTGAACGGGCGATGGTAAGGGGGCATGGGCCTTTCAGAAGAAGGTGATGTGACCCGGGACTGATCAGGTGGGTCGTCAGTCACTGGAGGATCGGACCTCGCTACTGCTGTCGCTGCCCCCATAGCTGCAACGAACCCCATATACTGTTCGGCCCCTTCCTTCTTCCCGGATCCCTTCTTCACACTGTATGCAGCTTCCGCCGCGGCAGCTTCTCTAGCCTCGATTTCAGCCATCTCGCGTTCGATCGTGTCGAAGTCTATGTCATCATCGTCGGCGGGCTGTTTAGAGACCGCAGGCTTAACTTTCCGCGCAGGGTCTGGAAGATTAGGAGTGTCGATTCGGCTGGTTTTCGCATCGTATGCAGCTGCAGCCTCAGCAGCCTCTTTAGCCTCGAGTTCAGCCATCTCGCGTTCAATGGCGTCATAATCAATGTCATCATCGTCAGTGGGGGGCTCAAAAACAGCAGGCTTAGCCTTCTGTGCAGGGTCTGCAGGATTTGGAGCATCGATTTGGCTGGTCTCCGGGTGTTGCGTAGCGGCTACATGCTGATGCTCTCCCTCCTCAGTAGCCAAGATCTCCCTCTTGATCTTCCTAAGAAACCGCTTCTGTCGCATTTCCCTGAATTCTGCAAGAACTAGTCAGTATGGAGTGGTCTAGCACTTTAAAACGATACTGCTGTTCTTATTCTTGAGATACCGACTGGAATATATCGGCCAAAGGCAAACTTAGCCAGTATGTGCAGTACCCGCACTGGCTAACCAAACCACCCCCGACTGCAATGAAATGGGGGAAGAAAAAGGATGAAGGCAATAAGATTACGATTGCACATACCTTCCTGAGTTCGGGTTGGTCCATGAGACTTTGTGATGACATGGGCATTCAAGCTGTTCAGAGTGCTATAGGCCTTCTCGCAGCCATTCCAGCCGCAGTTGTACCTGTTTATGATAGAACCGGATACAGTAGTATCTCTGCTCGAGGAAACTGGGGCCACCTCGGAAATCAGTGTTTCCTCGGGCGTAGCAGGAGAGAGAGGGCGATCTGATTCGGCATGATCGTTCGTTTCACTAACAAGAGCGGCCCCTTCAGGCTCAAGTGTGGTGGCTTTCCCCTTCTCTTTCTCCTTCGTTGATATTTCTATTAAGATTGGGAGAAGTCCGACTTCAGGGTTTTCAGGATTGGGCTCAGGCTCGTCTTCCATAATTACTTTTTTCCCTTTTCTAGGTGTGTTGGCCCCCATGGTGCTAACATTAGTCTTCGTTGTCAGCGCGGCTGGCGCGGTTGGCTCTGGAGGTGAGGCCTGCTGTTGGAGCTCGATTCTTGGTCCCTCGACCTCCAGTTGATACTGGCTTTCATCCGTAATTTCGTATCTGGGATTGTCCGCTATCACCGAACCGTGGCTGGGCAATACCCCAACTGCTCTTCCGATTTGGAGGTCGCCACACCAGAGCTCCAACGAAACGCCGTATCCAGTAAACTGGGTCCTGAATTCCATATCCACTGTCCAGTACTCCGATATCCGTGACCCTGGATCCTCGGACGCCGCCACCTTAGACCCGAGCCTGTAAACATCATCGATAGCCATCGGGGAATTAAGACTCATCCAGGTTGTAGCATTTCCATCATTTAACGATCGGGGTAGTTGATCTCGGGGGGAGAGGGAGCTAACAATATTATATCTCCAAGCGACAGAGCGTCCTCGTGCCACGGCTTCACCTGGAATTGAGCGTGTAAATTGATGACGCATATAAGAGTTACGGGGAATCTCGTCGCCTTCCTTGATTATCCATTGGATGTCCTGATCACTTTGCGTATCTTGGTGGGTGAGCAAATGAAGGCCATTCCGACTAACAGCGGTCGTGCCGTGCACGATGCCAAAGCTCTCGCGAGCAACATATTTGGGACCGCTGTTGGAAGTCGATTGGTCATGGTTATCGTCTAGTGCTTTCCCTTTGCCTGTCTTCTCGTCATCTCTGTATTATAGTTAGGTAAAAAAAAACCTATTCCCTTTGGGTAATAGTGACATACTCGCTGTTGGGTTCCCGTTCTTCGTCTACCCGAGTTTCATCCATGCGTTTCTCACTGGGAGCTGGAGAATGCAAAGGTGGTAGCTGCAGCGCTTCTCGCACCACCACCCAGAGTTCATGACAAGAGCTCTCATTCCCATCCGGAATCTCGACGGGTGTCGAGTAGGTTGGGTACACTGGGTCCACTTCAATTTCATCGGCAAAGGGGAATTCAGTACGTAATCGCTCGGCAACCGACCCCCCACTTCCCTCTTGGGAAGGACGACGCAGTGATGTTTCTACATTATCTGATTGGCCTCCATCGTCATCCATATGGCCTGCGATCGAGATTTGTGCCAAGGAAAGAAGGTGGCCGGCAACGTGGTTGATCATCTCCGCCCCATGGAAATCTAAACTCTGACCTTCGGGACAAAAAGGGCACTCGGGGATCAAGTCATCCGGCGGGAGTCGGTGATAACATGCAGCCGCCAGGTCATCAAGCTCTTCCTCGTGGAAGTTACCTGAGTGTTCCTGGTGCATATGGTCCTTGAAAGCAGAGTCAGTGTCGAAGAAAAGAGTTGTGTCATGTCCTCCGTCCATACATGTCCAGCCACCGACAACATGTTGATTTCGCATGTGAGCTGTCCAATCTTTTCCCGACTCAAAGAGGGCGTGTGGCGAAGGGCAGCTCTCCAAGATGCACACGTACGGCATAATATCCTGAATTATGTGTTTCCTAGTGGTCTTCAGTTTAGATCCCTCTCTGTGAGGCTTGGGACGCTTACTTCCATCTGACACCACTGAAATCCTCCACAGGGCAAACCAAGAAGCAAAAAGGACACTCATATTCGACAGCCTGTGGCGGTATCCGCGGTGGTAGGGGAATATCATCTTCATCGAAGATAACATCCTGCTGTGCAGAACGCTCAGACTTCACAGACGGTAACTTTCTTACCCGTTCATATTGTGCGGTTGTTGCTGTGAAGATGGATGAGCCTGCGACGGGAAGCTTTGCTGGCTTCTTCTTCCGGTTGGCTTTACTGGCACTCGAGGACATGGATCCCGTCACACTGAATGTCGCCCCAAAAGACGACTGTGGTGGTAGTGAAGAGTGCGTGTCAGGGTCTTCTCTTATCTGACCACTCTTCTCCCATCTGGCTCGCAGATATGCGAAATGTTGCTGGCGCAAACAAATGGAATCCATAATTCTCTCCCGCAAAGTCCGGCTCGCGATGGAATGCTGCAGGCGATACTCAACAATGCGTTCCGCTGCTTTTCGAAACTCGTCCGTAAGGTTGACACCACTCTCGTCGTATTCAACATACGATGACACTTTCACGAACCGACGAAGAATCCCGGACCGACGGATAGCGCGGGATAACCTGAAGAGACCCTCCAGCTCCTTACCGACTGGATCAAATGCCCTGGTGCCCCCTTCCTGACTTACCAGATTTTTCATCATAGCACCCAGCTCTGAGAAGCTAGTTAGTTGGAATGCCATTGGAAGACTTCTTTAGGGGGCAGTGTCGTACTAATAAGGTTACTTCGCAAATCATCTAATATTTCCACCATGGCTGACTCGAGCAAAGGTGCATTTCGCAGTCTCCAATCCATGGATGCTCTAGTCGGAGCGAAGACCAGGTTATTGGTGGCCCAGAGATTGAAACGAAAGACCTGGTTCTCCCACTCTTGCCGCAGATCGTCACTCGCCGCGGTCGGCAGTGTGGCCTCAAAAAGACGCACACATTCCGCAGCTCTCGTCGCGATCGCCATGATGGCGGTTGGCCCGGGCTAGATAGACCAAGTCAGGGTGGCATCACTCATCAAGACACAGACTCCAACATCTCTCGTAGGTGAATAAGAGACACAGATGAGGTGCTGCGACAGCCTCGCTCCAGTCGGACGTGAGATAGCTTCTTATTGGCGGCCGATAGTGCGGAGGATGCAGCTAGCGCAGACAAGTGAGGGGCACGGCGTCAGTGCGACTTCGCCAATTTCTTCAGCGCCTGCCACCTTTTTATCAAAAAAACATCAATAATCGCCGTCTCATGGTTGCAAAACAAAATCGGCTGAGTCAAAATGGGGCATCAGCTGGATGCCTCAAACCCATCCACAAGGCAAATCACCGACTTGGTGGATATCGTTGCCGCCGTAGCTGTTGCCCTCGGTGAGGCTCTCAAGGATCCTTCCCCTCTGTACCGCGGCTTGAAACGATCTCTTGCTCTTCTGGTCGCTGAGATCAAGAATCTCGAATTCCCTCAGGCACCGGGCGCATCTAAACTCCTAGAACAGTCGTTAAACGGGGTTGCGAAAGTCTTGGAGGAGGCGGTTCGAAGTGACTTCGTGCAGACCAAGTACCAGCAGATAGCAGCACAAGAGCGACAGGCCTCGACCGGCTTCCGCTTTCCCTTTTTGGACTCTTGGGCTTCACCTTCCCCAAAAAGCCCACCAGAGATCACTGCAAAATGGAAGGACTTCCCCTACCCAGTTCTTGGGATGCTTCATGACCTTGTTGAGAGCCCACTGCGCGAAACCCTTCGAGCGGTGGACCTCCTGAGTAACGATCGCCAGCTGATCGACCGATTAAAAAAGTCGTTGAAGGACTGGAACAAGCTAATCGACCAGTTCTATGCGGGTGAGATTGATGAGTATGAGGAAAACGTTGTCGATAACGACCACCGAGAACCGTTCGTCAGTGAGTCGGCATTTTGCGGGGAGACCAGCGTCCGACACCTCGTACGCTCCTTATATGACATTCTCCATGTGAATTGGCCCTGCCAGTGCGAAGACCACGATCATACCGGGAAGTTGGGCCACTGTGCTGGCGCAAAGTTCCGTCTAGACCCCCACTGGTGCGCTAGAGATCCGGATCCAGCCCGCGACAGTTTTTTCTGCCTGTTGACTGGGTCAAATGTGATTCAGGAGTGTCGTGTATCTCTACAGAATTGCGCGTGAGACCACCTTTCCCCCTCCTTATAGTTCAATCCTCATTGCTGACATCACGCAGCGTGACAAGCGACCCAGGAACTCTTGTATGCCTAGTTGACCACGAGGATTCGAGGATGGTGTGTTTAGACTTGGTAAAGGACGAAAACAACAGACTATGGAGCCAGATCCTGGGCCAGCCGCCTGAAACGCTTCAACCGGACGAGGAATACGTTGAGGAGAGCCTAGGGAACTTACTCGATGTAGTTAAGCCCACTTATGCGGCAAAGAGGGTGTTGGGGGTGATTCTGGCCCGCTCCATTCTGCATCTCCTTGACAGTCCATGGTTACCCCGGTCATTTACAATTCATGACATCTCAATTTTCTGTCGCTTGGATAACGA
Source organism: Aspergillus diversus (assembly GCA_027569885.1). Classification (NCBI taxonomy): domain Eukaryota; kingdom Fungi; phylum Ascomycota; class Eurotiomycetes; order Eurotiales; family Aspergillaceae; genus Aspergillus; species Aspergillus diversus. Next base: position 144,242 of record JAPDKZ010000046.1, read on the forward strand.
CCGTCCGTATCCGTTTTTCGACAAGGTCTTTCTTTCGACAATGTTCAACGGAAAGGAGGCTCATGCATCGAAACGAAGTTCCTACAGCATTCACCCCTTTCCAGCCATCCTTGCGCTCGGGGTCGTTTTAACAGAGATTGAATTAGGAGACGATCTCGCCGAACTATACAGCCAACCAGCGTTCTCCAAACTAAGGAACAGTCCATTCAAACTCGCTGAAACTCTGCTAAAAGAATGTCAACTACGATTCCATGAGTCCGGATTGCTTCGAGCTGTCAAGTTCTGCATTGACCGCACCTCATTCCTCCACTTCGCCAATACTCATGTCGATCGCCTCTTCAATAACCAAGAATTTATTAATACTTTCTACATGAATGCAGTGAGGCCGTTGGAACAAGACCTTGTCGACGGGGCAAAATGGACCTGGGATGAAGTCAAGTGGCTGGAGCGCGCCAAGTTCGATGACGATGGGATTTGTAAGATTATAACAAAATTAGGAACTGAAAATGAAAAGGGAGGCCACAGCAGCCTTCCACATAGAGGGGAATCGAAAATGGCTGCCAATATGAATTCTCGCAACTTGCAGATGGTGGCAGAAGAGGGGAATGACTTCCCGGGCGACGTTTCCCTCAAATCCGCACCCACTTTCTCTCAATGGCCTAGGCCACGAACATTCTCGTCCGCTTCGTCACTTTACCAGACTGCCCATGAGTCACAACAGGATTATAGAATTCTAACCAGGTCATCATCGATGTTGGTAAGCAGAAATGACTTTGAGATTGCCATCATATGTGCCCTCCCACTAGAGGCCGACGCTATGATATCCCTATTTGACCGCCGTTGGGACGAAGATCAGCTCCTAGGGGGTAAGGACCCTAATGACCCCAATTCCTATACTTTGGGTACCATTGAAGGTCGGAATGTTCTCCTTGCGCATCAGCCGGGAATGGGGAAGGCGATTTCTGCGACTGTCGCTGCGTGTTGTGCGATGACCTTCAAGAATGTGAAGCTCGCTCTTGTAGTCGGCGTATGCGGAGGTGTTCCAGTCACGAAGAACAAGGAGGAGATCCTACTTGGGGATGTGCTCATCAGTAAAGGAGTCATCCAGTACGATCTCGGGCGGCAGTTCTCAGACGGATTCAAACGAAAGATCGACGTGGAGCATTTACTGGGCCGGCCCAACGGACGGATCTCATCCCTACTGGCAAAATTAGAAACTCGGATGCATCGAAACAGGCTCGAGGAGCAAATTGGCCAATTCCTCATGGAAACCGACAGCCGAGAATCATACCCGGGAAAAGACGAGGATAAACTCTTTCAATCCAGCTACCCACACAAACATCAAAAGCCAAAGGAGTGCACAATATGCGCAAACTTCAAGCTGCATACCGACTCCATCTGCGATATTTCCCGGGAGTCAACCTGTGACGACCTAGGTTGTGGACAAAGCTACCTTGTTCAGCGTTGTCGACGGAACCAGGAAAACAAACCAATAGTCCACATTGGTCTCTTTGCCTCGGGGGATAGTGTCGTCAAATCTGCTGCGCATCGGGATGCTATCAGCAGAGAAGCTGGGGTTATTGCGTTCGAGATGGAGGGCGCCGGGGCCTGGGATGCCATTCCCTGTGTGATCATCAAGGGAGTATGCGATTATGCGGATAGCCATAAGAATAAGCTCTGGCAGGACTATGCGGCGATAACAGCAGCCGCTTGTGCGAAGGCATTTGTACGTCAGTGGTAATGATAATTAAATAATAATCTGTTCCATAATCGCTGTAATCTCAACACCGTACAAGTTTCAAGATGCAGTCAACGTATCCATCCTAGTAGCTTTAGTCGGATCCCCTCACCATTCCGTGGCACAGTGAACTTTATAACATATAATAGGGACTAATATCCCACTATTCCATATATCCGGAAGTACATCGAAGCATAGGAATGTGTCCCATACTGCTCCTAATCACGAACAGCCTCTTTCAAAAGGCCGATATACCTGACCAACCCGGGGAATCAATTTCTTGGCTCCCTGTTTGCAGGTCTCAATTGCATCAAGAAATCCCTCCGGGACAACAACAGTCCCTCTGAGTCAATAACAGGTAACCCGTTCTCCTTTCTCCGACGCATCGTTCCTTTCTTCCAGCCCCGAAACTCGTCCGCGCGCTGCTCCATGGGCGAAAGTCCCCCGTAAAAGTTCTCCGGATCCGTCACCTGAAGTCCGTCCAGCATGGAATCAAGCTCCAACTCCGTTACCACAACCCCATCAACGCACACTTGTATGCGGCCGATGCGCTCATAAAAGATCCCCGCACACCAGTCCGTATCAAAGCTAAGCCTGAGCAACGCCTCAAGTTCAGATGATATATACGAAGCAAGCCACTCGGGCCTCATCACCGGCACCTTGGTTACCAGTGCCACCTGCTCAGACGCCAACGCCGCTTGAGAGGTATAGTACTCTTTCGTCATCCACCTATCAAACTCAACCTCTGGCCCCGCAACCCTCTGTCCCTGCCACGGGGTGGGCGTCTGGCAATCCAACCGCACTGTATCGATCACGATTTCCCTATCCGTAAGCTTCTCACTCAATGCCCTCCTCGTGTTTACAAAGCCATACAAAACAATCTCATCAGGCGTCACGCTATTCCCCCAACTCTGCAAAATCGACTCAAGCTTCCCCAGCATTTCCTCCTCGTTCATACCGTATACTCCAGCATTCCGCTGAAACTCTGCCGTTTTCGTCATTCGTGTCAAACATCTCGTTGACGGGAAGCACGCCCCTCGCTTGAGGATTCGTTCCAAAACACTATAGAACCTATTCGCAAACGCTGGCGGGGTCCCATTAGAATGTGCCCGGGCACCGGTTTCCCTGAAAGCATTTGTGTGCTGGTAAGGGGAAGGTGCGGACCCGAATACCCGAAGATCAACCGTTAATTGGTCAATACGAGCGGACTCAAGCGGGACAGAGAGCCATGTTGGCCAGATATAGTGCTCTTCCACAACCATGAGGTCGAGAGAGTACGACAGGGGATAGCGCGAGAGGATTGCTCTTGTCTCTGTGGCGATCTGGTGGTTCACGAGGAAGAGGGCCTGTGCGGCTGGGATTGTCCATTCTGGGACCCTCTCGTACCTGACATTTGTGTGACTGAGGGAGATGTATTTAAGATCGTGGAGCTGGACGCGATTTGTTGGGTAGAAGGGGCCGTCGGGCGGTTGGCGAGGTGAGTAGAGCACGAGCTTGAGGATTTCGTCCCGGAGTTCGAGCGGAATCTCCAAGAGGGAGTGTGGCATGTTTAAACTAAGCTTTCTACTGGGGGGGATCATTAAACTTGCATTGGAAAAGACGAATGTGAGGTCTTGGAGATTGGGAGCCTATTGGCGTGCTATGAACCTATTGCTACCCGATTGCTGCCTAATCGGCCATGATAACCTCCCACTACCAACCACCGGGTGAAAATAGTAGAGCAACACATCCATGCTTCTCAGCACCTTTGATTGATTGTTTTACTCTGTATTTTAATCAATAGAAAAAACCACTAGAAATACCATTCGGCAAAATGATCCACGCCTCAGAAGATCCCAATGATCGATGGGCGCACAGACCCATCAATCAGGCCATAAGGTTTGACCCGAACAATCCTTGACAACCCCATAGCTCCAGGTACCTACTCTAATCAAACCTCCTTTATGGGAGAAGTTGGGCTCAAAAAGTAGGTAGGTATACCATAGACATATCCTTCCCTTAGTCATGCGTAGCTTGAGGAAATATATCCAGGAAAGCTATCATGAATTACTGATAACTTTTGAAAGTATATATTAGAGGTAAATCTCGCAAAATATCTGCACTATCCCTAATCTGAAGTTTCAATTTCCACCATACACATTATTATTATTATTATATATAATAAGCCATCATAATTTCAAAAAGAATTCTCCTGTAGGGGAAGTAAACACTCTCCAAGAGGGTCTTCCCGGTGTTGGCATCGAGTCCCAATCGTGAAGCGATCGACCCAAATGCCAGCAAATCACACCGATCATTTCTTCCCCCATCAACGCTGGCTTCCCACTTGATCCGGTTCCAATCAGATCCGTTGCTTCCAAAGTGCTCCTTTAAACCAACTACGTTTGTGATAAGAGCTCCAGTGGCTGCATGCGGAAGTGTATTTGGACCCGACAAGGCTACGGGTTCAACGCAAGAACTTGAGCATAGCCTCAACGTCACACAAGGCTATGATGGATCGGCATGATTGGGCTTGGCGTAGAAGAGTCTCCATCCAAGTATACCTTTCCGGTCATCAACGACGAGAAGCCAAATATATTCCTATGGGTAATAGTGGAGCGAGCCTTGCATGGTCATACACCCGTTTCTTCTGATGATTTGTTTGGTTAGCGTTGGAAGAAATATCATCAATGTGGGCAATAGCATTTCCAATGACAGGACTCAAATCGTGAGTCGGTATGCCATTTTGACCAGGAAGAGAGCCCTTTTTGAAAGAGAACGAGGCTCTGGCTTCTTCGTTTACCTGATGATCGCTAGGAGGGGGCGAGATTAGTGTTCTCTAACGTCAAGGTCAGATGCGTGGACCCATTTCTGGGGGGGTAAAAATTATTAGCTTTATAGGCCCGTATGTTCTGTGGCCCCAATCAGGGGGCGAAAGAAGAGATGGCAAAGAAACGAGAAACGAAAATACAGGCCTCTGAAAGGAAAATATTCCCATTGCGCCCAGTTCATTATCCAATGACACCTCAACAAGCCTTTCCTCCAGGTCGGCTTAAGACAATGAATGATTGGCTGTTGATGGGTGATCGACATCATGTACAACCACATCCCTGGGGAATGGCTTTTATCTTCACAGTATGTGATCGGTGAGGCGCTTTTTTTGTTGATAATTGGGTCCTACAAGGTTTCAAACCTACCTATCACTATTCATCTGTGACTAATAACCAAATATCTGCATCTCTAGATAGGTCGTTTCTTTGTTTCCAAGCCTGTATGACCCACCCCAGTCCAGAATCTACCCCCGGGAAAATACGAGGCTATGTCTGTGCCTCGCATTTTGGGTAGCTTATCCATCCGGTCCTTCGAGGCAGTCAGATATAAAACGAGCTCGCTGTCCCCACGAGAAACACGAAGAAATCATCGACATAAATCTATCATCCAGTGAAGCCTTCAAAAAACCCGAAGAATTTCTTTACAGTTGTCCCGTTTCCCCTCGTCATTATCCAACAATGCATTTTTACAAGACTCTCCTTGCTATCCCGGCTATAATTGCCATGGCTACTGCAACCCCCCGGCCAGTTGAGGTATGCGAGTCAATTTCATGTTGAACCCTTCCCATCCGTCTGGTCCATAGTTATATGTCAGTGCTTACATATCATCCCTTTGTAGGACAACCTCCTTGACAACTGCAATGATCACATCGGTGACTGCTACAGCAATGATTGTGGACCCAGCTTCCAGAACCCGAGTGACACGATTGGCGTATGCACCGTAGGGACGTTCAACGGATGCCCCTGTGCGAAATGCGGTGGTGGAAATGGTGATGTCGGTCCCTGTGATTCGGATGAATGCGTCGGTCGCCAGGGTGTTTGTACAGCTGGGAAATACCAAGGATGCCAGTGTGAATGAGAGATGGGAATAATTGAAGGGTTCATGGGAAAGAAGTGTTAGCCATAGCCAGATGAGCAGACACACACCAGGGCTCATCGGCCTCACGCGAATGTTGTTCTTTTGTTTATTAGGAATTGCATGAAGGCTTGTGTGGTAGAATGATATCGATAGTTCATAATTGCGTGCATATAAGCGCGATGAGAGGAACTGAGATATTGAGATGTTCGAAGATCATAGAAAGCCCCCGAGAGTAGCTACTGAATGAGGTAGGTTACCCTTTCCTCATCGCTTGAAGTAAAGCTTTCAACCCACGATTCGCCGTTTGCCCGCCCCCCCCCCCCCCCCCTCCCTCTCCCTCCACCCCGGGCCCCCTCGTTTTTATCCCGAGCTACGTTACCAACATGTCTGATCAACCTACATAAGCTTGATAACAGATTCAATAATCACATTCGACCATAGGGTGTGGAGAACAGGGCTTCCCGTCCGCTCAGCCGTACTTAAGCCACACGCCGGTCTGTTAGTACTATGGTGGGTGACCACATGGGAATCCGGACTGTTGAATGTTTTTGCCTCTTTTGTGTTATTTCTTTTGCTTATCAGTTTCTCGAGCTGACCGATAGTCTTCGACGCTGTCACAAGGTCAAGGATGTTTCAATGTCTTGCTTGTTATTTTATTTTAGGGTAATCGCTCGCAGTCCTATACTAGTCGTTTTATAGGATCCACATATTAACCCATTTTCAGGTGCTATTTCAAGACATTACTAAGTACTATCTCCAGATAACTCCAACTCACTATCCCGTCGTGAAGGCTTGCGATGGAATGCTGATAATATTCGGAAGTGGCTTGATATCAGGCGGAGCGAACTCCATCCGCGCCCTAATACTCTCCCAAACTTCACCAGAATAATATTCCTTCCAGGTTGTAGGGTTGATACTGAACAACTCAGTGAAGGTGGCAAAACTAATCTCGGAAGCTGGAATGTGTATAACTGGCTTTTCATCCAGAGGCACTTCAGAGTTCTCAACCTCCAGTGACTTTAACGCGGCATGCACGATTTGAATCCAGAAATACGTCTGCGTTTCAGAGTACGGTTGAATGGAGGGGTCCACGACTCGGAGACGTATTGTGTTGGTTTGCAAGGAACCCAGCGCATCTTTGATGACTTCCCCACGACGGAGCCCGGAGGACAGTATATGCTGGGTGATGGAAAATGCGAACCGGAGAAGACGGCCAGGGTCCGCTTCGGCTACGGGCCTGGTAAGCTCAGACACAGGGGCTGGCTCCAGGATCGGAAATTGTTGCAGATCCGGGATTGTCCATGTTTCCCTAGCCTGTGGGCTCATGATGTGATCTTTGGAGTAGTATAGCGCCCAGAGTCTTGTGTTTCTAAGCTCTGGATTTAAGAGGAAAACATTATCGAAAGCATATGGGTTCGGAAAGCCATTTACTTTCCTCTTGATCTTGTAGTTCCAAATCGCAAGCTGGAGCTGCAAGAGCCAGAAGATTGTCATTGTCCTGGGTGATTTGTGAGCAGATTGTTCCTACTTGACATTTTGGGGTGAGGAATAGAACATGGGATATGTTTATGGATCTTACCGATGCTCTGTGTTTCTGAACCTGTCGGGGAGAGCCTCTCTCAGTCTCCTCAAGTGGGTGATAAAAGTGTCTGCTGCGTCGAAAATGCTCTCTCCTTTCTGAAGGGACTCTAGAAGGATAAGATATCCTGCCCTGAGGTGACTTCGATGGTCCCACCTGGGTATATCAGCTGCGAGAAAGGCGCTCCAGAAGGCCTGAGGATTAGGCAACTCGTCTTCAGACATTTCTTTCTGGATAACGAACTCAAGCTCTTCCTTGGTCATACTTTGTGGGTCCTGATTCATCTTCTGTGATGGGGTAACCGGTGGCTTGATGTGTTTTATCTTCGAACCCGACATTGCAGCATAAAGTTCCATTAAGACCTCCGATACACCTTCGCCTGTTTTGGCGCTGAGCTTGTGGTCGAGGACCTTGTAATTAACCCATCTTTTATAATTAGACAAGTATGCCTCGTACAGCTCGCATTGGGCTTTGACTATCTCCGAAGCCGTGTCAGGGGGCAAGAGGTCTTGCTTGTTCATAAGCACCCAGAGATGTTTACAGTTGGCTATTTCCATGTCATTGAGGAAATGCCCCAGGAATTCCGGGATGCCTGGCCGCCCATCATCGGCACAGTCATGAATAAACAGGACCAGAGTTTCTGGCGTTAAATAGTATCGAAGCAATGGCAGAATTTTATCACATCCTGGTGGACAGGTTAGCTACAGAAAACTCTCCACAAGGGTCTCTTAGCTTACCTCCAACATCCCAGAACGTCCACTGCCAGCCTTTGGGATATTCAACTGTCTCGGTATTGAATCCGACTGTAGGGATGGTGGTTATGAACCGGTCGAGTTTCATGTGGTAAAGAAGTGAGGTCTTGCCGGCCGCATCGTTGCTGACCATGAGAACTCTGTATTCGGTGGACCGGAATAGCCACTTTCCTAGACCTTCAAACATGGTGGGCATAATGGGCGTTTGTGATGATACTGATAGATGCTGAGGGACCTTCTGGCGTGAGTACTTAGTTTTAAATCTGCCAATTGCCTGGCGGAGGAAGAACCCAGCGTCTTCGATCTGCGCTAAGATTGAACCCGACTCGTGTCGTGTTTCCATTGGTTGTGCCAAAAAATATCGTATCGCGGGTGGATTGCGGCTGAAACTAAATTCCTTGATGCCTGGAGAGTTGAGACCTATCTTCTTCGTGTTGCCGCATCCGTTTTAACTTGGACCCATACCTGAAGAGTTCGGGGAGAGTGAATTTCCCTGGAGGCAGCCATAATCTGGCCCTATCAATGGATAGGCATTCTTCATTTCATCCCAGGTATAACTTCTAAACTACTTGAACTAGGCAACACCAATATGCCCAGGGCCCTGGTGAGTCTCCCTAGGTTGTTGGGCACATAGGGTTGGATTTTTCGCAACTCCTCCAGAGAAGTGGGGTTGACTCTGCGTTGGGGGCACTAATCGCTCAGCTGCACATGAGAAAACAAAGCTCGTACTCATTGGGGGCTATCGTCTCGATTATGCCTGGCGATGAGGACCTTAATGAGCCCGAGACTGCAAGTGAGGTCTTGAAGTGTGGTGCTCCCTGTGATGAGGTTCTCTCCAAAGAACCCCCCACTTTTACCCACGCTGAGCCCTTATGCACGGAATCAAATAGCGACAACAACCCCACCAACACACGCCCGAAGCGATACCAACAGCTCGTAGTTGTATTGCGCATAGGAGTGGTTATACGAACTGAGATACTGAGAGGTTGGAAAATCGTACGAAACCCCCTTGAGGTACTCCCGCTACGAAGTCGCACGTCCCTACTCCTTTCCATCCTTTCTCGTTAAAGATATATAGCGTACATAGTCTTGGTCTCGATTACTCTTTCCTTTGTCGCTTAAAACAGAGTTTTAACCCCAAGAATTCGCCGTCTTGATCGTGTGAGCCACAGAAATCGCTGCTCCCCACTCTGCTCGTTCTTAGCCTGGATGGGGCTCCTAAATTGTAGCTTTCCCGTTTCTCACTTGGGCCTCAATGGTTCTTCACACCTTCATCAATATCTCGCACTGATTTTGCAGAAAGAATAGCGAATTCCTTGATGATCTGATAATTCACCATGTTTTCGAGGGGCCGTGGATTTGCTTTTTCGAGGCTCGTACTCGCAGCCTTTCGCGCAGTTGAGCTGACGACTCCGCCACTTTGATTCCTCCCCCACCCCGAACTCCAGACGTGTTTCTTTTCCTTTTCGCACAATCTGTTTCGTATCCCGATTAATCATTTATACGATCAAACCTCCCTACTGAAACCCGTTTCGCCGGAGGAAGTTCAGGTTGACAAAACATCACGACAGTCAAAGTGAGAAAAGGGAAAGTACGACTGAGGGGGAGAAAAAGCAGGGACGCGCCCGTTTTAATCGCGAAAACAACTGCGCAGCGCACAATGTCAGCAACAACCACGAAAAGCCTACCAGCCAGCGTGTACACGGTCGCCATTATATGTCCCCTAGAGGTGGAGATGAGTGCGGCAAGATTCATGCTCGACGAAGAGCACCATCGAGTGACGCCTGCCCCAGGCGACAAAAACATCTACTTCGTGGGGGAGGTGAACGGTCACCACGTTGTGATCGCATCGCTCCCAGCCTCGTACATGGGAATAGCGCCCGTGGCCACGGTCGCAAGCCGTATGGAACAAACCTTCCCGTCTATCAGGTTGCGACTTCTCGTTGGAATTGGGGGAGGAGTGCCAAGCGACGACAGGGATATTCGTTTAGGAGATGTCGTGGTAAGTATTCCAGAAGGCACTCACGGAGGGGTCCTTCAATATGACATGGGCAGCAACACGCCTGGTGGATTGCAGCGAAAGGGCCACTTAGCCGCTCCTCCATCTGAATGGCTGCATGCCTGGCAAGCGATGGAGTCCGACCGGCGACGCGATCGACGACGCCCGAACCGTATCACGGAGCATATCTCGAAAATGATCAAACGATATGACCTTGAGGATTATCAGCGACCATTACCAGAGGACGATCGCCTATACGGGGCGGGTTATAATCACATCGGGGGGAAGAAAGGTTGTGCGAATTATTGTGATCGGAAGAATCTTGTGAACCGTTCTGCCCGCAAAGCCCCAAATGACCCGGTCGTGCATCGCGGGCTGATCGCATCCGGGAACAGTGTCATGAAAAATGGGATCGAGCGAGATCGCATCAGTGAGGACCTGGGCGGGGCCATTTGCTTTGAGATGGAGGCAGCCGGCCTGATGAATGAGTTCCGTTGCTTGGTGGTCCGTGGAATTTCTGACTATGCCGACTCGCATAAGCAGGATGGCTGGCAACCCTACGCTGCTGCAGCGGCGGCGGGCTTTGCGAAGGAGATATTGTCATATATGGAACCCCCAGCCCGTACGTGAGCACCACCAGCCTACCATGTGTGGCTGAGTGTAGCGTCCCATGATCTGACCTGTAATTAGAACATAGTACCGTTAGTGAGGTCTCTTATTCGTGTATCACAAAATGGCTGTCTCCGTTCAGTTCTCTCCAGAGAAAAGCAGCCATCCTGGAAAACCGTGAGGAAGGCACGGGGCAGTGGTTCTTCGCCTCTCGCGAGTTCAAATATTGGTCAAGCACGACACCAGCAACGTTATGGTGTCATGGGATTCGTATGTATTAAAAATTCACGGTGTCAGCATGCTTAACTAACTTCGTTTATCCATCAACAGCTGGTTCGGGGAAGACGGTCATGGCGTACGTTTGCTTACCCCTCCATGCACCGCATAGCTAAGGAGAAGCCTAAATAATCTTCCTAGAGCTGCCGTTATCGACCATCTAAGGCACCAGAATTCTACCGTGGCTGGTGTATTTTGCAATTATCAGGAGAGATTCCAACAAACTCCCAATGAAATTGTCGCAGGTATCCTGAAACAACTGATCATCCAGCAACGAGAGGACTCTCTCCCTCTCTCCGAGGGAGTTAAGGACATGTACACTACCCACCATATCCGGGAAACACGTCCCTCATTCAGAGAATATGGACGTATTCTCCAAAACGAGCTACAGAGATACACAAAGTCATATCTGATCATCGATGCTGTTGATGAGATAGTCAATGAAGAAACCATGAGCGAGCTTTTGACGGCTTTCACATCCCTAGGTCCCACTGTCAACCTCATGGTTACCTCTCGCAATGAGACTCCCATCGTAGCCTTGACAGATGTACGCGTCTTAGAGATACGAGCCAAAGACCCTGACGTGAAGGCCTATCTGGAGAAGCAGATACCCAAAATTCCACAGTTAACGCGGCTGCTCCACAGGGAACCCGGTTTACGCCGTAAAATTATGAATGTAATATCCAAACAATGCGATGGAATGTAAGCAAGAGAAACACCCTTTGATTCACTCACCTCTAACTATTTTGAACTAGGTTCCTGCTTGCTCGACTGCAGCTGGATATTGTCGGAAAGCAACATAGCCGCGGCAAGGTCAAGAAGACTCTAAAGACACTCCCGCAAAATTTGGAAGAGGTGTACAACCAAACTATGCAACGGATCCGTGACCAAGAGGACGAAGGACAGCTCGCCTCGTGTGTGCTGGACTGGACTTGCTATGCACAGAGACCACTTACGGCAGACGAGCTGCGCCATGACGTTTCAGTTGATTTAGACGCCGACGACCATGACCTCGTTGAACGAGACTTGGAGTTAGTCTGCTTTGGGTTGATTTCCTGTGACCCTAAAAGCCAAGTAATCCGTTTTGCTCATCACACGGTTCACGAATACATACAACGACTACGCGCGGAAACAGTCAATACGGTTCAAGTAGAGCTAGCCAGAACGTGCCTGGCATACCTACTATTGCCTGGACCTTCCGGGGGCTCTTTTAATACTACTCAGCTCCTCAAGGCCCGATTAGAGAAACTTCCCTTCTATGAGTATTCAGCGAACCATTGGGGAATGCATGCGGCGTACGATGAAAAGAGCAACGATATACTACCAGCCGTACAAAGATTTCTCAATAATGAAACTCACCTATCGAGTGCCCTTCAAGTCATGAAAATTAACTTCCAGCAGCAGCAACAACAACAACAACAACAACAACAACAACAACAACCACCACCACCACCCCCTTCCCCCTTTACCATGGGGCTTTGGGTCGTCGCACATTTTCCGCTACAAGACATATGCGAGTGGCTGGTCAGTCAAGGTGCAGATATGACAGCTACAACTGACGATGGGAATACAGCACTGCATATTGCTGCTAATAAAGGGCGTCCTGAGGTTGTGGGTGTTCTCATTAAGAGAAGCTGCAACCCCTTCATTCACAATCGAGCGGACTGTACCCCTCTAGACGAGGCCCAGTGGGGATATGATGAAGCTACGGTACATCTCTCCAAGATTTGGGGGGAGCACAAATTTAATCACAAGAAAAAGGCTCAAAACAAGGAGATAAATTACGCCATCAATGCTACAGTGTTGTTCATGCTTGCCTGGTCTTTCGCTATACAATCCCTACACCCTTTTAACATTGTGGTGGGCCACCTCATTGTTGGGGCGATTCTTTACTTTCCAACACGCCTCGAACTATTTCGGCATCCCGAGATGTATTTTCCTACGTTCCAAGATCGAGAATTAGACACTATAACAAGCCGATACCAGCACGTACTGAATCTCCTCTATCCAGCTCAGAACCCTGCTAAAGTTCCCTTAATGGGCTGGTTGGTCTCTTTACACCTCCTTACAGCTCACCGACTCCCAGCTTTCGAACGGCTCGACCCTTATACTGGTGGATTAATAGCTACCATTCTGTTGATCATACTCGCTGGAGCAACTCTCTTTGCATCGCGTTTCCCTGGCCTTTCCCATTATGTATGGGAAATGATAAACTTAGCGGGGAAGGATGCTGTATTCGGCATCATAATGATTCGGCTGGTTAGTAGCCTGGGCTGCGCAGTAGTCCGAGTCAAGGGCTGGAACAATGCGAAATGCGAAGGGAACTCTTATTATATTCTCCGCAAGGATGAGGATTTCTTTTACTGGATTTTTCCCATTCCCCGTAACGAGATGCCGGATAACGCATCCTGGTTAACTCCTTGAAAGATGGGTCACGCAAACACCTATACTTTGAAATATTACTCCTTAGCCCGCCTTTGCCAAAGGGGAAGGATATCCTGAACCATATTTTCCAAACATCCCCCGTAGATCCTATAATCACGGCCCCGCCTCCCCATAACCCCATGGAACCAAGTTTCAACAAATAAACCAATAGGAAGGTCGGTCCGCGCCAAGAAAATCACGATTTCCCCCAATATTCTAGAAAAAGTACTTATAATAAAATCTCACCCGGATCCCCGGGTTAAGTTCCGCAACCTCCAATTGCGGAGACGCATTCCCCATCCAGCCTAGGCCAATTTCCCCTTAACCGCCCAATGCAGCTTTATTTCGCTTATGCCATGCCATAATTATCCCCGGCAAATGCGGATACCAGGGCAACGGTCTAGAGTCTAGACCCCCAATGCGTTTAAGGTTAAGATTGCCCTTGTGCGCATTTGGAATCAAACTCAATCACGGGGTAATGCCAATTTTTTTTTTTTTTTTTTTTTTTTTCTTTCAGCCATGCTCAGCTGACTGACCCCTGCCGATTACAGCTTACCTGTGGGTACGGAACCGATCACGGGAACATGTTTATTTGCAATAGTGTGGGATTTTGAGTCATGCGGACTGTTTCAAAGCAGAACTTCTTTGACTTCTATTTTGGGTGTTAAGCTGGAGTCGAGACTATTCTTTCTCTTTTCTTTGTCGCCCTTTGTACCTAGAGGGGTAAATATATTTCCAGGTCGGAAATCCAAATAGTACATAAGTTAGAGGAGGGCAGGGGAATTAGGAAGGCAGGATAATTGATTGCAAATCAATGGGAGCTAGAAACAGTCCAGCTCCTTCCCTCGTTCCAGAAGCTTGGAGTAAGGTGTCAACATCTTAAAATAAAGACTGCAGGGGGGACCAAAAGTGTCCGCCCTGGTCCGTGCAGATTCACCGGAATTGGCCAATAAAGGCTTACCCTCAGTGCATGAGATGGATCTGATTGGTCGTAAAAGATGTGATTCTGTCCCACCACAGCTCAAGCTTTTCCCGGCTGGTGTGGTGCAAACCGGTCAAACAGTGGAGAGCTCAGTCGGCGCGAAGGAAGCTGGGCGATTGTCCACCTGATCAGACAGACGGGCGACGTGGGATTTTCATCATTTTATTCACCACCCTCTGTACGAGGTAGCGTGTGACCTTTTCCAATTTTCTGGCAGCATGAAACCGGTGAACTGCACATGGTCACCGAATTTCTCGAATTGCCGGTTGGGGCTCCGAGCCGAGTTCCGCCATTGGTTCGTGTGGCAGAGAGTTTGGCAGAGTTTGGCTGTTGGCAGGGGTTTTGCGCAGGGACGAGTGGAGCGGTTCCGATTTGGCGGTAAGGTACTTTTTGCCCCTGCACTTGCAGCCAGGGCTGGTCAGAAATTATTCCTCGAGGCTTAAGTGCGTGATATCAATATCAATTATCAAATTGTATTATTCTAGGAGAGAGCAAGGCTAGTGAGAACTATTTATGCCTTATTATGATTTATTAGACACGTTATTGCGTAAACGATCACATGGACTTGTTCCTGTTGACCGCTTTTTGACGCAGAGTGGATCTTACTTCATCGGAAGAGTTTTCATGACAAACTCTATACCGAGGCAAATCAGTGGGTCAGGGGTGGCAACAACAATAAATCCACCCGCCATCCTGCCCAATATTTTAACAGTTGCGAGCTCCCCATCTCATCCTCACCCTTGTCATCCATTCCACCCACCCGGTCTCACAGCAATGGCTCCCCTCCGCCTCCGAAGCAAGAACCTCTCCCGGATCGCGTGTGAACATGACGTCCGCATCCCAACATACCCCCGCGGCCCAGCCGTAAAGGAAGGCATCGTCCACGTCGGCGTCGGTGGCTTCCACCGCGCCCATCTGGCCGTCTACATCAACCGCCTGATGCAAAACTACGGCATGCACAACTACGCCATCTGCGGCGTCGGCCTGCAACCAGGCGACATCGCCATGCGCGACGCCCTCGAAACCCAAGACCACCTGTACACCGTGATCGAACGCTCCGCCAGCGGCAGCACCGCCCACGTCATCGGCAGCATCAACTCCTACCTCTTCGCGCCCGATGACCGCGAAGCCGTGATCGCCAAGATGGCCCACCCCGACACCCGCATCGTCTCCCTCACCATCACCGAAGGCGGCTACTACCTCAACGAAAACACCCACGAGCTCCTATCCGAACACCCTGACATCCAACACGACCTCGACCCAGCCAACGAGCGAACCCCCCGCACAACCTTCGGCTTCCTGTACGCTGCGCTGGCGCGACGATACACCCAAGGCCTACGCCCCTTCACCGTCCTCTCCTGCGACAACATGCAGAAGAACGGCTCCGTAGCCCGCCACATGCTCACCTCCTTCGCGCGCCTCCGCAACCCCGCCATCGCCAAATGGATCAGCGAGCGCGGCGCCTTCCCCAACTCCATGGTCGACCGCATCACCCCCCAAACCCAACCCGCCGACAAAGCCGATCTGGCCACCCACCTCGGCGTCGAGGACGCCTGGCCCGTCGTCACCGAACCCTTCATGCAATGGGTATTGGAAGACCAATTCTCCGACGGGCGCCCCCCCTTCGAAAAAGCCGGCGTCCAAATCGTCGCTGACAGCCACACAGTCGAGAAATTCGAGATGCTGAAACTCCGCCTCCTGAACGGCGGGCACTCGGCAATGGGATACGCGGGCCAGCTCGCGGGATTCGAATACGTGCACGAAGTCATGCAGAATCCCGTCTGGAATGCATTCGTGTGGCAACTCATGCAGAAGGAGATTAAGCCACTTCTTCCTGTTATCCCGGGGGTCGATATCGATGAGTACTGCCAGACGTTGATTGAGCGGTTCTCCAACCCGACGATCAAGGATCAGTTACCGAGGATTTGCCTGAATGGGACGGGGAAGCTGCCGCAGTTCATTATGCCGAGTATTGCGGAGGCGATCTGGGTGAGTGGGCCGTTTCGGAGGTTGTGCTTTATTACGGCGGCGTGGTTCCATTATTTGAATGGGGTCGATGATAGTGGGAAGCCGTTTGAGGTGGATGATCCGATGAGGGAGGAGTTGCAGGCGAAGGCCAGGGCGGGGGGCACGAACCCGGCTGCGCTGTTGAGTATTAAGAATCTGTTTGGGGATGATTTGAGGGGGGATAAGCGGTTTGTGCAGGAGTTGACGGATGTGATGGAGGTTATTGCTAGGGATGGCATTATGAAGACGCTTCCGAGGTATGTGGACTGATTGCAGTCACTACTTGGCTAGGCGCACTCGGACTGGGGCGCGAAGGAGTTTTTTTTTTTTTTTTTGTTATTTGTGAGCCTTGTTTTGTTTATATGGTTTGGGCTTTTTTTTTTTTTTTTTTCTTTGTATAAAAGCGTGTCAGGACATGTACTACATAGAGACAAAGAGTTATAGACCAAAAATAAAAGATAGATAAAAATTCGTCACCGCTCACTTTGTTGGAATATTAAGATTGACGCATAACCAATTGTGTTTCTGTGGTCCAATAGTAGACGATTTAACCATGGTAGGACGTTTGCCGTAGAAAATATATTTATTGTCGACGTAGCCGGTAGGTGGTCAGTGTCTCGCCTGCAAGGAAACGAAACCCGACCAGGGGAAACGGGTATGTGACTGGATGTCTGGCATAAGCGGTCAAACATGTTTCAAATTGTTATATCTAAAGATACTGCAGTCATCGAGCAAGGTACTACTCGGAAGTACTAGTCTTTAATTCAATTTAATCGTGGTGTTCAACCTTGGTCGTCCCACAGCGGCTCACTGGTGGGCAAAGCACCAAAGGCAAGCAGGCGCGCCAAGGCCAGACAAAAAGTTTATCAGTGGGGAAACGGGTCCACTATGCAAAGAGGCTGTTACTTGTACCAGGGGTAGTTTTAACCATCCATTCTGGCATTATCAGAGGTCATCCTTTGATGATGCGCTTATCTCCACCGGAACGCTGTGTAACCGCTTCTAGGTTAACGCTGCGCTTAGATCTAAGCCACCAACTGCGGCTGGTTTGGCCGGCTTGGCCAGGGCAGCGTATCTTTACTTATCCCGCCACAACACACGGCCGAGGGCACGACGATTGGCAGGGTCTGGACTGATAAAAGCAAACCCCGGTGCTTTTTTTCTATATTATTGCTTCGCATAAACTGCCCACTTTGATGAAATCCATCTACTCTCATACCAAAAAGCATATCAGTCCTGGTGGAGGAGCCCATTGCTGCGGTGGGGTCCGGAAGTATCATCCTTCCCGGATGTCACCCCACACTGATGATTACGTACGTGGTCAGAGAAGACAGAACTTAAATTGCTCTACGCAGTCAATGGACACTTATATTTTCCATCCACGCTGAGAAGTCCTTGAAGATATTCTTTTGTTTTCGCTAACGATAGCCAGGGGAGTTGAGAAGCTGTTGCAATTGGCGGCACAATACTCACCCTGAGACGCACACTATTCATCTCCTTTAGTTCTTGGTTATGTCAGAAGTCACAGCGATGAAGGGCTTCTCAGGATCCCTCCAGCAATCTGCCTCGACGGGCTCCGGTACCAACGATGACGGACCATACGATGAAGAAGGTCTCTACTGGCAGTCCGGCCTGTGGCGCGGTCGGCGATCAAAAGTGCCGGGAAAGACGGTCCTATGCTTGCTCTTGGTAGACCTGATACTTATCGGGCTGCTGATCAAATCTCTCGAGCCTCTCATTACCCTGCTGCGCCGGAACAAAGAGCTCTTCCAGCCTCGAGTTGCCCTTTCCAACCTGGATATCTCCGGTCCCTTGCCGCGAACAAACCAATCACACCAGATCCCCCGAATCCTGCACCAAACCACCGCCACGGAAGTGATTCCAGACGCCTGGATCCAGCCACAAAGGAGTTGCATGGATACATATTCGGATTTCGAATACAAGGTAAATTGCTCTTCACACAGTAATTTCAACCCCCTGTGTCGCGAAGGCAGGAACCAATGTCAGAAATCACTAATTGTGGTCAATAGCTATGGACTGATGAGTCAGCTCGCGACTTCCTATCTGTTGAGTATCCTTGGTTCTTGGATACATGGGATAGCTACCCGTTCCCTATTCAGCGTGCGGATGCTCTTCGATATTTTGTCCTGTACCACTATGGGGGTGTTTACTTGGACATGGATACGTGGTGCCGTCGGGCCATCCCTCTTCCCAGACTTGAATCAGAGACAGGGATACACCGTACCATTTTAAAATCGACGATACCGACTGGTATAACAAATGACTTCATGATTGCATCCGCGAAGCACCCAGTGTATGCAGCGGCGATCGCCAAACTGCCCCTCTCTTATGCTGCTATAACACAGCATGCTCTGAAGCGGCTCTGGGCTTGGCTCCAACCCCACGGCGCTATCATGTTATCAACGGGACCTCTATTCCTCTCATTAGTCGTCAAAGATTACTTACTTCAAGTTGAGCAGCTGTCATTCCCCTCGCCAACAGTAGGGGTCATTAATGCCACTGAACTGGCGCCGTATCTGACGGACCTTGAGGGCGGCACTTGGCATCGAGGAGACACAAAAATCTTGATGTGGATTGAAGATAAACCGTGCATATGGTTCAGCGCCGGAGCAATCGTGCTTGTCGTTGGGCTCTATATTTTAGATTATTTGCTCATCAAGGTCTTTGAATATCGCCCTTGGAAAGTCGCCACTCACGGCCTCAAACTAGTCAAGGTGATCTAGCTGGGACAGAAATGAAGTCGTCTCATCATGATTACCTGCCTTGAGACTATATTTTCACCTCAAGCTCGATGTCTCTCGCAAAATATGGCTTTTCGATACACTGTACTTCAAAAAATATCTTGAGTTAAGATGGGACGGTGACGAAAACGTCCGAACAAGGTGGGAGTCCGAACAAGGCGGGAGTCTGCCCCAGCCTCAAGATTATTCGGGCGATACGCGGACGCGTCCTGCCTCAAATAGGTATATTGGTGCCTGAGGCAGAGATTGCCTCTACAATTATATATAAGCTAAAGTATGGGAGTGGTGTTCTTTCAGGACCTGAAAGGGATATCCCTACTGATATGAACAAAGTAGAAGCTGGAACTTTTATGGTACTGAGATTATATTTAACTCACATAATACAAATATTTTTTGAAGCTTGAATATAATAAATGCAACAAAGAAGTGGGAGCTAACCATCTATCCTCCAGACGGCTCGCTGTCGAAGTAACCGGAATGTATGAACCTCGGAAAATTAACCTTCGGTTAGCTCCCGTGCCAATCGCCCTGTATAAAACTCCCAAGTAAACATTGCTATGTCTCATCCGAAGCTCGCCATCGGGGTGGTAGCTGGAGACCTGCTCTATTCTTTCTCCTTGCCTGTTCGGCTACAGTAGGATGCCGCGTTGACCAGTGCTAGGCTCATGATAACATCTAAAAGAGGGGAGTATCTATAGCTCGCCGTCATTGGATATGCAAAAAGAAGCAATGAGTGAGCACCTCAATGAGTATCTCTCAAATACTGCGTGGTGGTTTGGACGCGATGTGCGGCCTGAGGCAGCAACACCACCCAGACCTCGGAGATTCTGCCTCGGGAGAAAGTAGTGTAAGAACCAATTAGATGACAGAACGGCCAAATACTTGCTTACTAAATCCAGAGCCAATCAGAAGCGAGTTTGAGTTTTCGTTGACAGTTCAATTTGCCCCACGACGCGTTGCGGCTGCTTTCCTTCATGTCCCCAGCTTCCTTCCCGATTAGGGTTCCCGGGCGTCACTTTCACTTGCCGCTCCTGCTTCTGCCCCACATTCTAATTCCGACCTTGGCCAGCAAGTGCAGCCGCCTCAATAATTCCCCAGGCAGTGAGTGGCAAGGATAATCTCAATGATAGTCCACGGACAACACTGCCTACATGTTTAGTCTACTGTTTTGTCCAGGCTATGTGAATCATGCATAGTAGCAGAAACTGTTTCTATTTCCTCAACCACGAACGGTAACAGAGGAAGGGTAATCGCCCCGTTTTTTCCTTCCGTCACGGACTGGTTGCGTGGTCCGACGCTACACGAAAGACACAGTGAACATAGGCCCCACCAGCAGCGATAGCCCCGTAAGTAGAAGTAAGGCTCAATGGAAACGGACTAGGTCGGGATGGTAGGTTCCAGCTTCCTTTGATATGTGGCTACACCTGACGTCTTTCAGTTTGTTGTGCCGCCGCCGTCGCCGGAAATGTGAGGACTCAATGCCATATGCGAGACTATTCCCAATCTTAGCCAAAATGGACCACTTACTTAGCGTACATTATTCCCATCGTGAGCAGGCGATGGCGCACGTCCACGATGTAGGAATTGCCAGCAACGCGGCACGACTTGCCAATGGGGCCTGAAGGCCTCGTTCCACCACTCCTGCAATTTTACTCTATCCCGTGGTGATGAAGCTTCTTTGAGTGCCATCGAGAACGGACGTGGCAGCGAATGTTCCCCTGCCAAGGCGGCTCCAAAGGTTTGTTGCACCTTTCTCGTCGCCCCTATGACTAGAGCTGGCCCATGCGTCATGATACTAAACCTGGTTCCAGATAATCGACGAATCAGAGGAAATAGCTAGTACTTACCTTGTTCTGGGTGATGACCATGCTTCTAGTTTGATTTTAGATCAGTCACACGAGGCCAATGGACCAATTGAAAACGAGGACTATGGGGAAGAATCCGTTGTAGATGCTGCTACCGCATTGACGACATTAGGAAGGTCCGGAGACACCGACACCGAAGGCGGCCCGAGTGGGTTTGACATTTCCTTTATCCACCCACAAGATATATCCACACCTCAGGCTACAAACACAAGCAATGGGCTCGAGGCCAGCGGTGCAATTGATTCTCCCCTAGGCCCCGTCGGGCCGCCTCTTGGGCCCGTCCTGCTCGACTACGGATTTTCCCCAGCATCTGATTCCCGCCACTATCGGCACTTCGGGATAACCGCCCAAGAAACAGAACCCTACGTTCCTCCATTCTCACTTGGACAGGCGGTCTGTAATGATGATCCCCTACCTCCGGAGCCCTTGTTACCGGTGTCTAGTGCGGAAAAGGCTCATCTTATTTCCTTATTCATGCGGGAGACTGGTACGTGGTGCGAAACAACAGATTCCGAAATGCACTTTACCATGCGATCCATACATTCCATGATGAAGTCCACCGCGTTTTCGGCAGCTGCAATGTCTCTCGCCTCGCGCCAGCTTGATAACGCTAAGCGACGACAACGACCAGTCACGCTAGAGCTGTATCAATATACCATCCAGCTTCTTCTCAGACAAGAGCCTGAAAAGGCAGATGCGGCTATACTCGCGACCTGTACCCTGCTGTGTGTCTATGAGATGATGGCATCTGAGGTGCATGAATGGCGACGACACTTGAAGGTCTGTCTGCCTTTCCATTCCCCAGGTCCATATCCTAATGTGGTGTTTCTTGTAGGGATGCGCCGGCCTCCTTCTGGCGAAAAGGTGGAATGGATCAAGCCAGGGAATAGTCAAGTCCTGTTTTTGGGCATTTGCGCGAATTGGTAGGTAACCAACAGAAGAATGGGCGGGAGGACAACGGCTAATGTTGGTTCTAGATGCATGGGCCGCCTTTACATGTGGGAAGACAACGCTCATCCCCACCGACTTCTGGTTGGATGATATGTCTGCTGAATCATTGGCCGCAAAGGGCGATGCGGACGAGTTTTGCAATCTTGCCATCTTGGTTTTTGCTCAGATTGTCAATCTGCTGGCCTCCCCTTGATTTGGTGTGCGAGGGACCCAATCTAGCCCAGCCATGTCTGTTTCCAAGTTATGGGACGAACTTCAGATGTGGTACCGGCTCCGTCCCCAGCAAGTGTGCCCGTTGCTGAGGGACCCTTCCTCTTCTTCAAGGATGTTCCCGACCGTGGTGTATACTTCTGCCTCATCTAGTAGGTTCATCTCCCTCTACCGCGGCCGCTCCCTTCTAAGCCTGAATCACTAGTCTGTGGCAATACTTTCTACCATACTGGGTCTATGTTACTTTTACAAACTGGGTCTCTTCCAGAAGCAGAGCTTACCTCGACCCCAACCGAAAACGTTGTATGTCGTTTTTCATTTTTCCTACGTCGTATCTAAGTTAGCTGGGCCGTCCATAAGGAATCATCAAGGAAACAAAACTAAGTCCCATATTTTTCTAGATTGACATTGTCTGGCATGCACGGGAACTTTGTGGCATATCCATGTCCAACCCATCCCAGTAAGCATTCTTGTGATGAAAACATCCAAAAACTCACTATTCCAACGGTAATAACATCATGATAACTTAGCGCCAATTGGGTCAACCACCTCCAACCGCTGTATATTGCAGGCACAGTATTTTCCGGGAAGCCATCCTCTGCATTCATTCAACCAGAACCATTACTGAAGAGCTGGCCACAGTTTTCCTCGTCATCAGCACGCCCCAGCCTGAGAGGGTTGGAACCTCCTAACCACGGTCTGTTGTCAACTAGCACGCTAGAAGAAGATTACCCTACGGAGAAAATTCTCCTCCTCAAGCACCTCGCTCGAATTGAGAGTGAAACTGGCTGGAAGACCTCCGACCGCGCAGCAGATCTTAGAACGCTTTGGGGTTTCTAACCAAAGAGAATTAAATGCTATGAAAATAGCTGCACGAGCTTTTACTACCTTACAACGCACGAAGGTTAAATTAACAATTGATCTCCTTCTTTTTAGCGATATATCCCGTTATCCATCTACTCCCTAGCATATGCTTGCATCACAACAGGAGAACAAAAGAATGTGCGGATATCTTCCACGAAGAGGTCCGGTCGCTCAAGACTCGAAAAATGTTCACCACTCTCATACTCCCTCCAGTACTGAATGTTGGCAACCTGCGGGGCCCAATCTCGAGGACACTAACAAACCATGTTAGCACTTCCCTTCCACTTCCGTCTCTAGTCTGGCAGATGGCAATTGACTTACATGCAACTGCTCCTTCGCATATATACTAACCCCACAAGGAGCCGAAACAAAGGTCTCAAACGTCTTCTCCGCCTCCCGCGCGCCACGACCAAACGCTTCCCGATAAAACCGCAAACCTGGAGTCGCCCCCTGAATCCAATGCATCATCACCAACGTGATAATATCCGTGTCACTAAATGCTTCATACACATCCCCCCAGTCATGAAACTTCTCCACAAACCACGCTAGAAGCCCGATCGGAATCTCCCAGCGCAAATCCTATCGTCTGCGGCCGCATCTTCTGCTGCTCAAGATACCCGCTCTGGTCTTGCTCAAAGTTGCGACGCACCCGCAGTGCCTCGTGCTCGAAATCGGAGTATGTGAATGTAGAAAGACACCAGCGGACATAGGCACGAGGCGCAGACCATAATGTGGGCAGAGGCACTGGGAACATGTTCAGGTGCAGTGCCCGCACGACTTGAGGATATTGGATGGCGATGGAGCGGGTGATAAATGAGCCGAAGTCGCCGCCCTGGGTCACGAATTTGGGGTACTGGAGCACATCGGTCATTAGGATCTTGTATGCGCGCGCGACCACGTTCGGTCCGACACCGGACTTGGTCGGAGCAGGTGAGAAGCCAAAACCCGGGATTGAGGGGGCGATGAAGTGGAATGCTGGGTTTTTGGGGTCGTCTGGCGAGGTTAGTGGTTGGATAACCCGTACGGCTTCCACGAAGGATCCGGGCCCGCCGTGTGAGAATATTAGTGGGATGGCATTTGGCCTGGAGGATCGGGTATGGGTGTAGTGGAGCACCAGGGGGCCGTAGCCGGGGACATCGACCTTTACTAGGAAATGGTTAAAGGCGGCGTTTAGGCGTCGCTGCAGTCTCTTGGTCAGAAAATACCATTTTTTTATCAACAGAGGAAGTTGTTCGGACATACTTCCTCCGCCTCCCAGTCGTAGTGATCTTTCCAAAACCCTGCCAATTGCTTCACGCGCGAAACCTTGGCTTCTTGGGCCCAGTTGTTGTCAAAATCGGTCTGTTCTTCGGGATATCGAGAGAGGACCAGCTTCCGTTTCGTCAACTCGAGTAGTTCCCGGTCTACATTTAGTGTGTAGGGTACGGGAACGTTGAACTTCAGGTCCTGCAGTGGAATTGGTGATTTTAAGCCCATCTTTCTTGATCTTGTTGTGAGAACGGGCGATAAAAGCCAGCACAGTGGAAAAGAGAGAGAGAGCCAACAGATGAGCTACCAAAAAAGGGTGGCGAAGAAACAGGAACCATCTTGTGCTTATACTAATAGCAAAGTCTCCCACTATAACAATTGTTCGCCTGTCTTTCTACCTTCACCGTCGATCTGTGGGTCACCGGGCGCCTCGGGTTGCCTGTTGGCCACACGGCAAGTGCAAGCGCTCGACATGCTTGGCGTGATGAGCTAAATGTGGAAGGGCAAAGTAGAGCACATAAATAACAACATTGTCCAGCAAAAAGCTCGGGTTATCGCACTGAGGTCTTTGTAAGGGAATTTGTATTTCTGTTCGTGTTGCCTGTGGATATCCTACCAATCGAAGCAATGGCTCAAAACAAAGAAGTCATCATTATCGGGGGTGGGATATCCGGCCTTGGAATGGCCATCCAGCTCAAACGACTCTTAGGCCACGACAACTTCACCATCTACGAAAAGTCGGACAACATTGGCGGGACATGGTGGCATAATCGATATCCTGGATGTGCTTGCGATATCCCGAGTCATTTTTATTCCTACAGCTTTGCCTTGAAGCATGACTGGACGACTATGTTTCCTTGTCGCGACGAGCTTCACGAGTGTACGTCCCCTTAATTCTACCGAAATACCAACAGGTTTTGGATTAACACCGTCTAGATTTCTTCTCGGTCGCCGAAAAGTATGGGATACTCCCGCATTGCCGGTTTAATGCTGCGTGTGTCAGCCCAGTGTGGGATAGGAGCCGTTCCCTGTGGGTTTGCACGTTCGAGGACACTATCTCTGGAGAAATCTTCAAGCGAGAAGCACCGGTTGTAGTCAGTGCAATCGGTACACTTGACCGTCCCTGTATTTCGAACATCGAAGGATCATAGTCGTTTGAGGGCGGTGTCTTTCACAGCGCAAGGGGCAAGGTCACACAGTTTGTGCGAATTGCGCATTGGTGGACCGAACGGGTGAGATATCCTACTCATATTTCCATCAGAGTCCCGGGATAATATATGTATCATAGGGTAATCCGAAATATTCGGAAGCGTTCAAGTTAACCATGAAGCATATTCCGTTGGCAGCCAGGGCATATCGAATCATTCTTGCATGGCCACTCGAAAAAGTATTTTTCTCTTTCTACATGAACGCCAGTGGTGCGGCGATGCGCCAGAAGATCCGTGACGCTACCAACCAGTTCATTGATAGTGATGCGCCACTACAGTATCGCGAGATCCTGAAGCCAAAATACGAACCTTGATGCAAGCGTCGGGTTAATACGGCTACCTATCTAGCGTGCCTCCACTCACCGCATATGCTCCTGACCGATGACTCTGTAGTCAAGGTAGGTCCAGACTATGTGGAGACAAAAGCTGGCAACAGTCGTGCAGCCGACGCAATCATTTATGCCACTGGCTTTCAAACTCAAAAATGGCTATTTCCCATGGAAATCAAAGGGGTTGGTGGAAAGGATATGCATCAAGTCTGGGACGCAGCAGGTGGTGCAGAGGCATACAAGGGCACCGTGGTTATCGATTTCACTAACTTCTTCATTTTATACGGGCCCAATGCCGCAACGGGTCAACATTCTGTCATCTTCCACTCGGAATGCCAGATCAACTACTCCTGTCGTCTCCTTCGTCCCGGTTTGACGGGCACAGCCGGCTCGATTATGGTGAAACCTGAAGCTCAGAAGCGAGACCTACCTTGGGTTCACGGCAAGTTGAAGGACCTTGTGTTCAATAGCGGGTGCCAGAGTTGGTGGATGGATCCAGCCACCAAAAAGAATACCTTCATATATCCCGATCCGATGTACAAGTATTGGCTTCGGACCCTCTTCCCGCGTTGGTCGTCGGACTTCGATCTGCGGAAGGAGGGAGGGAAGCGCAACAACCCCGGTCAGTTGTTTTCTTTTGGGGTGTTCTCTGTTAGCCTGGCAGCCGTTGCTGTAGTTAACTCCTTTGATGCCCAGAAGGCCATAAACAATGCTTCAAACTGGCTGCTGGCCAATCTGAGCCAGTCCTAGCTCCCCCTACCCAAGTTGGATCCGGACAAGGTCCTCTTTTGCTAATTGTGTACATAGCCACTACCTTCAATAATGTTAGCATAGAGGTTTCAAGTACTTCTTTCCTTTCGTAGCCTTTTTCTTTTCTTTTCTTTTCTTTTCTTCTTTTTGTATGTTCTGAGTTGTCGCGTTCTCCCCCATCTGTAACATCCCCGCTGTGGGGTAGACCGGCGCTTCCACTTGCCCATTGTTTATTGAGGACACAGCCCAACGACGTCATTAGCGGGCGCACCCCGACATTTGGGAAATAAATAACTAAGACCGGTCTACCCTCGCTGGCCTTCCCGGCCAATTTGTCCTTTCCACAATCATCAAAACAGACACCATGTCCAACACCGCTCAAGTAGTGCGCGTCAACGAGGGGAAAGCACAATTGTCGAAGGAAAACATCCCCATCCCCTCGTCAGCAGATCATCAGGTGCTTGTTAAAATATCGCATGTCGCGCAGAACCCAACAGATGGTATGTCCTATAATACGACGGGGGTAATTTGGGGGTAATAATGGCTTATAAATCTGTTACAGTGCAAGCATTCGATAGCAATGCGTTTGGCGATGGGGTAGTTCTGGGTTGCGATTTTGTTGGAGAGGTTGTCGAACAGGGTCGGGATGCCCAGCGCCTATCCAAGGGCGATATCGTGGCGGGTTTAATTTGGGGAGGTAAGTGAGCTGCGCTGTAAATTTTCGATAACTTTACGTATTCCCACCCCAAGTGTGTTCACTCTCATCTTGCTGTACAGGAGAGGAAAAGGGCGTGGGGGGTTATAGCCAGTACTGCGTGGCAGACGATCGGATATCCTTCAAAGTTCCAGCCAATATCCCCCGAGCGGAAGCGAGCACTGTTCCTTTGGCTTGTGCTACGGCATGGCTTGCGTTGTTCTCTAAAGACTGTCTTAATCTCGATCGCACTTTGGCAAAGGGGACCTCTGTGCTAGTCTGGGGCGGAAGCTGTAAGTATTTAACACCCAGAATAATTCCCCTCTACTAGCCCGAAGTCTTGATTAACCGATTGGCTTCCTTATTAGCGTCTGTCGGACTGTACACAATACAACTAGCATCGATGTATGGCCTCAATGTGGTGACTACATGCAGCCCAAAACATTCGGACTTGGTCCGCGCTTATGGAGCCAAGCATGTATTCGACTACAGAGATGGGCAGGTTGTTGAAAAGATTCAGGCAGCTGCTCCCTCACTCCACCACATATTCGACACAATTGGAAACCCTACGTCGTCGGTCACAGCCTCGCATGCGCTCGGTGCTGGTGGGGGTAATCTCTGCACAGTGCGACCGGGTAAAGCTCACACCGAGAGTGTCGCTCCCGGTACCCATGTTACTGATGTCCTTGTATGGACTGCGTTTCTGAAAGACCATAGCTACGCCGAGTTCAAGTGGCCTGTAAGTTCAGTTCGATTTACCCTTGGTGGGGATCAACTAATGCTAATTTTCGGATGTTTTTCCTATAGGCTTCTCAGGATGATCACGAGCTCTGCGCCGAGCTCTTCGAGAAGTTACCTATGTGGCTGAGCCAAGGTGTTGTTAAGCCTAGCAAAGCAAAGATCTATCAAGGGTTGGACGAGATTCCAGCAGGGTTCCAGGAGCATAGGGACAGAAGAATATCAGGATACAAAATCGTCTACGAGCTATAAATAATTTGCTTTTGTTGGAGGTCTGAATTATACCATTAGACTACAGAAGCTCAATTAATTATACATCAATTTTAGTACTCCAGGATTTTTCCTTGGTTCCCGACCGTCCGGCGTGTGTTCATTCATGCGTTCGTAATGAGCGTATTCCGGGATGAGAAGAGCTCCGAGACCATGTCAGGCACGTCTGGGTGTTGCGCCCCATGGGATTCAATCAATTCCTACCTAAGCAGGTCCTGATTAAACTTGCGATCTGTTTGGTTTCATCACCAATCCCCCTCCGGCTCGTCATCTGTGTCGTCATACTCGGTACTATCACTGTCTCATTCCTCGTCCTCTTCCTCACTTACATTCCGACAATGGAATATCGCATGTTATTGGGGTTTTATGGGGATGGGAAATTAAATGCCTCAAATACCTGGGGTGTGCCCTGACTAAGGGTACGCGGCCGTGTACTCTCCCGATTGGCAACAACAATACTAACCGAGGCATATAGCACTGCGGCTTTACCCCGTCTTACCCACCAATATCCGTACCGCAATTTGCAATACAACCCTCCCTAATGGTGGTGGTGTAGATGGAAAATCACCCATCTTCATCCAAAACGGCACCCTAGTATCATACAGCACGTCTGCCCTGCATCGACGGGAGGACCTTTTCGGGCCTGATGCGACGGAGTTCAAGCCTGAGCGTTGGGAGAATCTGAGACCCGGGTGAGCGTATATTCCCTTCAATGGAGGACCGCGCATCTGTCTTGGACGTAAGCTTTCCCCGTTCTACCTAGCGGGGTCGATTGTCGGAAATATCCTGTTTGCTAATACCTCGGTAATAGAGCAATTGGCAATGGCGGAAGCAGCATACGCCACGATCCGACTCGTGCAGGAGTTTAGAACGATAGAGCCTCGTGATGATCGCCCTGGCGCGAGGATCTAACTCTCACCTGTGCTAGTGGTGTTGGCGCAAAGGTCGCCCTCGGCCGCTGAGCTTGTGCGGGTTTGGTCGTATGTTCACAAGCAACGATGGCTCGAATGGACATAGATCGTCCCGGATGCTCTAGTCACAAAACGACGAACCATTATATGCACTCTCTAGCTTAGATCATGATTTATCTCGGCAAAAATAATAGCACTAAATCTCCGAACATAATTATGACCCCCCCCAAAAATCACTCTCTCACCTAAAGCATGGCATATAAACTTCCCTTAGCTCGTGGGACCACATACGTTTCTTGGGCGTTTGCCACCACGGCCTCCTTCGCTGTGCTTTCGAGTTGCTTCGCGTCCTGTCCGAGAAGTTCAATCGTGCCTTCAGCCCGCACCACCTTCCCCTCTAAGCTCATCACTTCCCCCCTGATTAGATAGAAGTTATTCGCAAGGGCTGGTTTCAGAAACTTTGTCCCCAAACTTGCCGTTATCGAGGTTGTTTCGGGAAGACATGCCCAGGAGCACACCGACAAAGTTTCATCCAGGAGTGTAGCGAGTAAACCGCCGTGCACGATACCGGGGTGGCTACATACAGAATCCCCAAAATAGATAGTAACGAAAATAGATTTCCCGTCGCTCGCAAGGAAATAAAGCGGATATACAGTCATCTTGCCAGGCGCTAAAAGACTCCATCCGGTGAGTAGGTGTGTCTGAGTACTTTCTGGAAAATTCTGGTAAAATCTTCCTTCCGTAAATGAGGCATTTGAGCGGAGGGATTTCGTGACCGGGTGTGTTTGGATTTTGTGTTCGATCTCCTTGGAGAAGGCGTCGTTTGGGGAATATAATGGCGATGGTCGGGTGGTTTTGCTGGCCATACTCGTTCTTTGAAACCGGCGCCGTAGGCATGAGAACTGAGAGTGGCCTCAGCAAAAACCCCGAGTGTTCTTTTCTTATATCACGTCTCAGGCTAAAAAGAGGTCGACCAACCTGGGAAATGACGTGAGATATGTCTTTGATCGTGTCACCTACCTTCTATGTAAACTGGGAAAAATATCCCATTAGTACTACCCCGAGCTAACCAGGCGGTTCAAGAGAGCTGGACAATATCCCGGCGGGCTCGTCGCGGTTACTAGTCTCTCTGATTATCGAAATTCGAGTAACGCCAACATAGACTCCTTGTTACACGCACAGTTGAAATCAGGTTTTATGGCAGAAGGTGCGATGGATGAGGTTTTTGACATTGATTGAGATAGCCTATCTCTACATGCCAGTTCCTTTTGTTTAGAATAGTTAGAAAGTGTGGGGGGAGGGAGTTGAAATGGCAACCTCATTCTAACAGGTAGAGACGGTAAAGTCCGATGTTACTAGTTGTAAAGTGCACTCAGATTCGCAGTAATAGGTAGTACCTGTGAGGTGCCGCCCTATTGCATGTCGAAGTTGCATTATTATTCTTCCAGTGTGCTCTAGCTATGGACCAGCCGAGGTATGGAGTGCAGTCACCTTGCCTGTCGTTCGAGTCCATTGTAGCTATTGGTGAAGCTACAAGATTGGTATTGCTCCGGGTGACTTATAAGGAATATCTCTTAGTTCAGTGCTACTTTGGAGGAGAATGAGAATCCACCAGCTATATGGAGGTATATCGCGATGACTAGCAACAGGCCACCGCGCTAGTGTTGCTGTTAATATACCGTTATACCTTGTGTGCAAAGGGTATGCTGCTTTCTCTCATCATTAACAGAAGGGATTTTCTCTCCTTGTGCAGAATTAATTGTGCACCCAACAGGATGGACGGCAAAATTATCCAACGAATACTTTCCGCGATTGTGTTACACGCATGGGTTCGTTATAGGATGCTTCTGGTAGATCAAACGACCACCAGCAGATCTCGAAACGGGTCACGTTGGAGCGTCCCTGCCAGCCAAATACACCTGATAACATCAGGTGAACTGCATTTCCAGCGGCATGAACCGGTCCTAGATATAATTCGCTACCATTTCTCGTTCTATCGATGCACCCCGAGACTGCATTATCACACTCACCCGCGATCGACAGCAAACATGGTGACTTTTCACCTTTCTACTGGGCCACCGAATATTCAAGGATTATGTGTTCATGATCTTGCAGAAATTCCTAATCTACGAACCCATAGATTGGACACCAGTTATATGTATTCAACGAGCACGGGAACATTGTTCCGGGGTCTACCGTCCCGTGGTTGGGATTGGGCACCAGAAAATGCATCGGGAGCCTGATCTTTTCTGGGGCCACGTTTAGATGAGCTATGCATAGTGACGTTTCTTTCATCGGTTTCTAGGTTAATATTTCCATTTTGTAGAGCACAATGAGGCTCTACATGTGTGAAAAAATTTTCACTGTCTTTACTTTTTTTTTCCATGTTGCTTTTTTTGTGGGAAAGTTATGCCCAATCTCTACACCGTTTCTGTCATTCCCCCTCTAACAAAAGCAATGGCCTTGGCGAAGAATTTGTGCAATGTTTATTTAGTAGGCGTACTTTCGTAGCGGACCTGACGATACTCCCAGAATTGAAAAAAAAGCAAAAAGGAAAAAGGAAAAAAAAAAAGGAAGAGGCAAGAAGCTCCACCGGATATTACTATTTCGATATCGTGGAGAAAGAGTGACAGTTGGGGCCATGGCTACTCCACCTAGCAGGTCAACGAATGCTTCACCCATCGGTCCCGATACCATAATCGTGGCTGTCGACTTTGGAATGACAGGAACCGGTGTGTATATCCACAGACAGATCCCATCTGTTTTATTTTGGCGGCTATGCTGACGGTACTAGGCGTGGCATTCGCACGCGTCCAGGACGCTGAGCTAGGCGTGGTCAAGAGTTGGCCAGGGAGAATGCTCGTGGAAGACAAAGTTCCAACCGCCCTAGTCTATCGAGGAATCGACACAAGGGTTAAGCACTGGGGATTGGAGTGCCCTTCACTTCAAAATCTGGATATCGGTATGGCCCGTTTAGATCGCTTCAAGCTATTCCTCAACGAAGCTTACTACGATGAGATATTCAGAGGGTCTGAAGATTCCCAGCCAGGAACCTATGAGGATATTTGTCGATGTTTTGTCGATTTTCTGAAGCTGGTGTATGCGAATAGTCGGACGGAAATTATCAGCAAACTGAAGATCAGTGATTGGGAAAGAAGCAGCATTTACTTCTTGTTTTCGATCCCAACAATCTGGGAGGGCACTCCGGTAGTGAACCAGTATATGAAGCTCCTGCGCAAGGCTGGATTTGGGGAGGGAGAGTACCATCATCTCGAGTTGAGACTCACTGAGGCGGAGGCTGCCGCAGTATACACCGCGCTCAACGCGAGACACATGTATCAGGATATAGGGGAAAGGAACATTCCCGACGATGAGGATGTGAGTCCCGTGTTGAAAGAACTAAGGCAGGAGCCTCGTATCAATAAAGGCGATATTGTTCTGGTTGTTGATGCTGGCGGGGGAACCACGGTGGGTCATTGTCACGACAGCCCTAGGCACTTGACGGCTAACAGTGAGCGCTATCTCAGGACATGGCCGTAGTTAAGGTAACAGATGTGACAGCCTTGGAAACAGAGGCCCCCCACGATGAGAATATTTTGCATACACTCTGCGTCCGAAATAGTCAGTCCTCCCCCTCCAACCAATACCCATCCTTTGTCCATTTGGGCTCACCTTGGCTAGACACCGTATCCATCGCAGTTGGATCAGTTCAGATTGACGAGCAATTCGAAGATTTGGTAAAACTCAGATTAGCAAAGCTTCCAGATGGTTGGATCAGGTCGCGAGACTTGAAGGCCATGCCGGGGATTATCTGCCGTGACAAGTTCCAACACAACAAGCACACGTTTGGCAGGCCTAAAATACTAGGTGATTACATGTATCGCATCAGAGAGCTTGATGGGAACTTCAATCATGACGCTGCAAGAATTAGCAACGGGTGTCTAGTCATTGCACAGTTAGTCCTCAAGAACTTGCCTTACATGTTCATCTCACTTACCTACGGGATAGGTCTGAGATTGCTGCTATGTTCGACAAGCAGATCGAGAAGATATGCGCCTGTATCAAAGAAGAATTGAGGCATCCGGAGAGAATAGTAGGGATAACCACGTACATTTAAGTTCTGTCTCCCCATCCCGTGTGCTAATATTAAGTGATCTAGACACATATCATGCTTGCGGGGGGTCTCGGATCGTCGCACTATCTCCAATCCAAGATCCTCAGGAGATTCAAACGCCACGTGGATCAAATTCTCATCTCTAGTCAGCCGTAAGAATCCCACGTTCCCGAGATGAACATGCACTAAGCCGTGGTCTCACTAGTCAACTAGCCGTCTGCAAGGGCTTGGTTGTAGACAAACTCCATCGCATGAAGCACGCCCTGGCAATTGTCCCCAAATTTGATTCTCCGCTCAGCTTCGGGGTCGTAGGACTCCGAGACGCTGTTGTGTCCGCAGGCATTCGCCAGCGCTTCCACCGGTTCACCCACCCGACCGATCAAGCCACAGAAAAGAACCAGGACATTGAATGGATCATCAAGGAAGGGGACGAAATTCTCCGCAACGTGCCCGGGAGATATCTGTTTAAGCGGGTTATTACAGCCGAGGAAATGGCGCAGCTTCCAACCCACTGTGTCTCTTGGAGGAACGATATTGCCAGCTCTCTCTCCCCACGTAGCAGGTTACCCCCATCTCTCGACCATGGCGATGCTATTAAACAAAAAACCCTCTATTCCAAAATATCAGTCGGGAATATCCGAAAGTTTGGGATCAAGGTTGAAGGAGCAAGACATGGGTTTTCCTGGACGCCAGAACATTGGAAGCTGGAGCTGGAGCTGAGGACGCAGCTTGGGGTAGACGGTATTCATTTTGAGGTCTGGTGCGGCGATCTGCGAATTGGACGGACAGGCAGGATATATACCTCCCTGTCCATTCCGTCTGAGGTGCACACTGTTGCCGTTCCTGGACCGACGCGAACCGGAAGGAACGAATAGGGAACGATGACTCCGTCCGACCACAGTTTCGACTTTCCAGTTGCACCTCGCACTGACCATTCGCTTTTTTTCCCCCGTATATCGAGGCTTGTATAGACTTGGAGTGTCTCATGTAGCACGTTGAGGAATAAGTCAGGCAGATTGAAGGCGTATAGATAGATGGGAGAATGACAGGGATTAAGCATCACGGGTGCTATTCGAAAAGAGTAAGACCTCGTAGCCTCGAATTCCTTCAGCAAATGCCCAGGAAATGTTGAAAACCCTTGTCAGGTCCACGAGGCGTGTTTCTAGGGAACGGTTGAGTCCTTCCATTGGTTCCGAAGCGGACTGACGAATTGCGGTGTGAAGCTGCCAGGATGTTCACCCACAGAACGAAAAAAATGTTAAATGTAACTGGAAGGAACCTTCGACCCTAGTCCTTTCTCTTTATCCCAAGTGTGTACTCAGAGTAGGACACGAAAAAGCAGGAAAATAATTGTCGTTTAGGCGACGGTGATGAGCTGGCTCAGTGCCCAATAGTCCATGCCCAAAGTTGGCCCAGAGAGGGATAGTTGACGCACCAACCAGGCGATCTATCACACAACGCGAGCCTTTCTGGTCGCCAATAAAATCGCCGCTTTATTTCTCAGTAACGTTCCCGTCCCCTATAGGCGAATAAGGTGTATTTTTCTCACCCCGCTAGTTTCCATTCCCTCGGTTGTGAGGAGGGCATTCTGGGGGTAGCTAGGGACAAGCCCTAGCTCTTTTCCTTCCAGGGAATATGCTCGCCCCATCAGTGCTATCCATGGCTCGTCCCCGTGCTTTCACCCTTCAAACCTTCTAGGGAGGCTGCCGATTAAAACTGGGCCGCGGTGACGACTTTGGAAGATCTGTCGGTCTCACTGTTCCTGGTATCCGGTAGGGTCAACGTTGTCGGGGTGCGAGCTCTCCCCTGTACCTCTGCCCTGTTTCCGTTCCATCGGAATATGCATTCCAGGTTTGATGCATTATTTTTCGTTCGAGGCCGGTCCATATTGTATAGTGTGCAGCTTTGAGGACTACTACCGTGGCATCGTCAGCGTCGTGCCACCAGAAGCCCCAAGGGGTAACACACTCGACGTAGGAGAGAAATCGTTAACCAATACCGCTATGCGACTGAGAAACAAGAGCAAACGATCGTCACTACAGCCCGTTAGAAATACCCGCACCGTGCCTTGAGGTTTCTCTTTCCTATGATCCCCCTCCTCTAATCTTCTGGCCCGCTTTTTTTTTTTTTTTTTTTTTTTTTTTTTTTTTTCGCTCTACTTTTTGTCTTCCCCCCTAGGCCTTCCTGCAGCAAGGACCGGCCTAGGACGGCGGGATGGGGTGTGGTAGCAGTAAGCAGCAAAGTGATCCGGTTCCCATGGCGTCGAGACCAGTGACAGCTCGTCCACAATCTAGCAAGCGTCCACCATCGGCTCGTCCTCCTTCGGCTCGTCCTCCTTCGGCTCGCCCACCCTCCGCAAGGCCCCCCTCCGCCCGTCCTAGGTCGTCTGCGAGGCCACCGTCATCGCATCGACGCTCCTCCGGAGGAAGACCTCCCTCCAGTCGATCTGGGTCACGGCATGGGGGACCACGACCGAGATCTGTGGCAGGAAGGATCCCACCAACATTAGACGAAAGCGAAGCGACGAGTGGCGAGGTGATCCACGAGATCTCGACACTGGTGACTTTTATTGAGCAATACGCACTCAACAATTATCCAAGCAGTCAGGAAATCAAAGTGCGCCAAACTATAGCCCGAGTGGTTGTTAAAGATATTTTGCACGGTGGTATGATGATAACATTACCTTTTTTATCCTGCGTTTTGTCCCTTGTTCATTGTAAACAGTATCCACCGACCCACAGTCCCTGCAGGACTACCTTGACGATCAGGGTCTCTTCGCCGGCCAACCAGACTCGATAGAGAGCTTAAGTCAGATCTGTCGTACAGCTGGACGTGTGGCAATAAGAACGGGCAATCACAGGGCGCAGTGGGATTTTGAGTGGGTGGATAATAGAGCCTTGTTTCCGAGCGTGTTTGAGGGTGGCAACCTCGTCATGGGTGCGCAGTACGACTGATAAAGTGTTTGACGATATGGGAACTCTTTGGGTCGATAATCCAGGATATCGTGTTCAGCGGTTTGCAGTGTCGGGGGATCACTAAAACCATCATACAGGCACGATACAAAGCCGAGAAGGTTAAAAATTCTTTCACGTTCTTGGGGTGGGACGGGGTTATATATATCGGAGGTATGAGCGCAAAAACACACGTCGTCCGGAAGGCTACTCAATCTATGCCTACTCTGGCCAAAAAGAAATGAAAAATGTATAATAATTTTCACATATATTTACCAGGGTTCACATTCCCAGGGATCGTACAAGGCACTGTTTCAGGCTGAGCCGTTCTCGCATCTCATTGGTCAGGCTGACGGCGACCCCGTGTATGCATGAGGCTCTGTTTCGGGCTGCCATGACATGTCCAACACATTATCTAGGTCGTTGGCAGGACACCAGCTGAATTTCCTACGCCCAACTCATCGTGGACAAATATAGGAGGCAACAGCGATCCTATCGTGTCTATCAAATGGCTTTCCCCGCGGATATGCGCCGCACCAGGGTGATTCAGCTCCAGCAACCTCAGCGCTCATCTCGCCAACACAAGGATTCACCGCCACAGGACGTTGTCCCCTGATCAAGGAACGGTCGTGGCTCCAGGAAGTTAATAAAAGTTTCTCCAATGAGACGACTGTCGTATCCACAGCATACGAGCTGACCCGCGGTAAGGTACCCAGTACCTGACGCCACGCCAGAAGCCCAATGCCATTCAGGCCCCTAACACAAGTACCCCTTTTTGCCGATGAGGATATATCACCCTCGAAATGCCCTTCTTAGAAGGTCTCAATAGTACATCACAGAACCCCTCGTCTCAACAAAAACCCCACGCGCTCCTAATCGTCGCCAATGGTTATCCCCGACCCCCTGGGCATCATCCGATGCGTCGAGACCCTGATTCGACTCCTATACGATATTCGCCACGCCGACAAGGAACAACTCGATCTCCTTGACTCCTTAAACGAAACCAGAGAGCTAAATAACGATGTCAAACAGACCTACCGCCTCCAAGCACCCCACATGACCCCCACCGAAAGAAACCGTATCGGAAGGATGATACGCAGCACACAGGTGGCTCTGGACCAGATCCAGAAGGATGCTGGAGTCGACGGAATCACCAGCCCGAAGCGTGTGAAGCGCGTCCTGAGCCGACTGGCATGGTCTTTGGAACACAAGAAGGATGCGGTGTCCAGGATGGCACTGGTCCAGCAACGTTCACTGAGTCTGATGATGGCGGACTGCATGATGAGTCAACGGAGTAGTCCCATGGGGAGGGAGAGCAACCACTGGGAAAGAGATACAGGTATGTTCACCTATAATCGACGAAGAGAACGTAAGATTACAACAGTGCATAACCGAAGTAGGCTGGTCCCCACGGGACTCTATGGATCATGAATTGTTTCCGCCTGACGGTTACTTCAACGTCCCTGATACACATGGCACCGCGGACTACGAGGCGGACGGGATCGATAACCTCTCGAGTGTTAGCAAGTGGTTGCTCAGGTCAATCAATCGTACTGTGGAACATAGGCGATCCCTACTGGGTTGCAGCTGATAGGATCAATGTCGACAAGTCCATCAACGTTGAGCTATTTTCTGAACTTCATGAGACCGGATAGCAGAACATTCCACCTTGCTTCAGGGTCCTCTGCCACGAAATATTTATCAGCGTGGTATACATCATTTCACATCCCGGCCTTTCTTATATCTGGGGACTTAATCGAGTCGTTTCCTACCAACGTATATTTATTTCAGCCAAGTTTCACCACACTTCTCACATATTGGCACTTACCCTCCTGCCGCAGGGTACATGAAGTGAAGCCGGGTCAATGACCAAAGTAGATCTGGCCGACTCGCCTTCTTGTTTTGTGAACCAGTTCTATATTGATATCGTCTTAGATGCGTGTTCCAGCGGGAATAGCCACATGTACCACAAGTGGGTACTCGGAAATAACAATAGCATAGCTTTTATAATGTTTGTCATCGAAGAACCACTACTCAACAAAGTATATCTTCAGATAATCTACTGAATGGAAGGTTTTGTAGCAGCGCATTGAACCAATGCACAACCAGGTTGTGGAGCACTGGATATATGTTCGGGAACCCGTCAACAAGACAACGTTGAAAACGCTACCACTAAATAGTAGCCACCCAAGTCGGCCACTAGCCGGAAACTGGATCTTGTTTGAACCAGAAGAAGAGGAACACGGCCAGCACCGTGACAAATAAAACAATAGCCTTTGTATTCCCCCGACCCCCCTTTTCCGCCGCGTGTTTCCCCAGGGCTTTTTGGGACCGCTCGGGATGAGGCAAGTAGTCCAGGAGAACTGCACCGCCGAGCAATCTCACCTGGTTGTTCATTAAGCGATCGTATGGCCATTTCGCGACAAAAAGGCCTACGGCCCTGTAAAGCATCGACTCCATGGCGTCCGATCGGACCGAAATTTTAGACACCATGTCGGTTGTAGCAAATCGTTTCCAAAGGATGTCCTTGTACTCTTTCAATGCTACTTCAACTTCGGCGTCTGTTGGTTTCGTTGTTGAATGACTCATTCGACACAGCGTGTTCGCTATGGCGGCTGCAGACTCGATCGACATATTTGCTCCGATGCCTAGATTGGGTGTTGCCTGCGGGTTATTTGGTTAGCATTCTGCTGGAGGCTAAGTGATATTATTGTCCTGTTCACCCTGAAAATGCTATCACCAATACAGGCGATCCGGCCAAACGACCAGGTCTGGAAGAGGCCCTCATATATCGGAGTCCACGCGGGATCTGCAGTCCAGTCCCACAAATCTCGAATGCAAACATGTTCCCACGCAGGCGTATCGGCCACAGCACGCATACGAGCCTGGACATCCTCCCTTGACCATCGAGGAACGTCAGGCCAGGTGCCTGGTTGATCCAGTTTGAAGATGGCTAGCCAGGTGATGCCCCCGCCGTGGCACGGAAAAACCAAAAGTGTCCAGCCCCTGTGGTGGTGACAGATTATATCCTTGAGTTGGTGGGGAGTCTGGAGTTCCGGTTTCGCGATCCCGAGGATGCACATGTAATGAACTGTCACAGCCCTTTTGTCTTTCTCGGTAATGAGCCCCGGCCGCCGCAGATCCGCCAGGCGCCACATCTCCATTCGTGCAACGCTATGTATACCATCAGCCCCGACTACTACATCCCCTATATACTTCGAACCGTCGCTTGTGGTGACGGAGAATGGTTCATTAGGCTGTGTCTGGTTGATGCTCGTGGCCTTCACCCCGAGCTTTACCCTTCCTTTCTGCTGCAGCGACATAAAGAGCACCCTGAGAAGATCGCTTCGCGCGACCATTTCCACTGGGTACCCGAACCTGGTCTTCATTAGACTGCATTCATTTCTCCGAAGGGAATGAGGAAAGGAAGAGTAGCTACCTTTCTTTAGTCATAGCTGGCCACGAGCTTGTCGATGAATCGCCGTCTGGGAATCGAGTGTGATACAAATAGAGTTCACTCGTCCACATTTTCAGGCTCTCGTATATACCCAGCTGGTCTAGGATCCGGGCGCCGTTTGGTTGCATAGCGATGGCACCGCCAATGTTGGCGCAGACATCGTGGTGCTTTTCGAGAAGAACAAACTCGACGCCCGCCCGATCCAGGCAGTGCGCGAGGGTGAGACCCGTGATGCCACCTCCGATTATGACGACCTTGAACCGACCATCTTTGTGAGCATCCATAGTGGGGGAATATGTTGAGTGAGGCGTGGTGTGAGTGATCAGAATCGGACGGAGAAATCAAGAGAACAGAGATCGGTTCCATAATATCCCGAACGCGGACTCTGGATAACTCCGGTGTCTGATTTCCTCCGGGATCAGCGCCCGGCCTCGTAGATCATGGCGTCAGCCTACCTGTGTGTTGGCCAATGCCCGACGGAGTCATTTTCCTCCGTTCTTTTGACCCAATTAAGGCAAATGCGCCACCGTTCCGGAAAATATCACATCCAGTTGGGCTTGACACAAGTGGAGATGGGATGGTAGGGCATTGGAGGATCTCATGGGTTTTCTCCGATCATCCTTTATCTCCGAATAACAGTATTTTATATACGATGGCTTTAGAGAGGAAACGAGAAGGCATATCGACTTCGTATCCTCGGCTTAAAGTTCGTACATTTTACGCCGCGTTCTGGAAACTAGCGCAAGGCTAAAGATTAACCTTTTTCGTTCACACCGCACCGAGCCGTGAGAATCCTGCCGATACGGCGGATCCCTCATTATTGGGCAGGGGTACAAGCTTGGCCACCGCCTCTCTTTTATTCGTGACTTTAGAGTTCGGCGTCGGGTCGGGACCAGATTTTGTGCGCATATTGTTTGTTGTCCGGAGTTTCGTTGCGGCGAATACGGCCAGGATTCATTCTGTGTCGGCCGATTGGTGTTCCTTATTATGGTAGGATTTGCTGGGCGATCAAAAGAAGAATGGGGCAGGATCAAAAGAAGGAAGAACAAAGGTCAGTGTCCCCCCATCCCGCCGGGGCGGTGCTTGTTGTGACCCCAGCCTTTTCTCTTCTCCTCGTCTCCCAAATAATCAGAAAACACCAGCAAAGGGAGCAAAGAGAAGCAAAATCTTTAGGTGCTCTACCGTACCAGTTCCAACATTCTAGACCCCCCTCCGGCCTCCACAATGACTGGAGAGCCCATTGCGATTGTAGGGAGCGCCTGTCGTTTCCCAGGTGATTCCTCGTCACCGTCTCGCCTGTGGGATCTGCTGAAGAATCCTCGAGTGGTCGCGTCCAGACCACCTTCCTCCCGGTTCGACATCGATGCCTTCTACCACAAAGACCCAACGTACCCGGGAACAACCCACACTAGGGAGGGCTACTTCCTGACGGAAGACCCGCGTCTCTTTGATGCCCCCTTCTTCAGCATTTCATCCGCTGAAGCAGGAAGCATGGACCCCCAGCAAAGACAGCTTCTTGAGGTCGCCTTTGAGTCCATCGAGGCCGCTGGGCTGCGAATAGATAACTTGCGGGGCTCCGCTACAGGTGTCTTCTGTGGCGTGATGGGAGGCGATTGGGCTGACCTCTATCCCACGGACTATAAGGCTATTCCCCGTCATGCGGCCACGGGTGGCGCCCGCAGCTGTATCGCGAATCGAATATCATACTTCTTTGATTGGCATGGGCCGTCGGTGGCGGTGGATACTGCGTGCTCATCCAGTCTCGTTGCGCTGCACCAGGCCGTGACAGCGCTACAACGGGAAGAGTGTTCCGTTGCGCTGACCGCAGGCACGAACCTGATCCTCACCCCTTACATGTTTGTTACCACATCGAAGATGACCATGGTGTCTCCAAGGGGACGCAGCAGTATGTGGGATGCAAAGGCTGATGGGTATGCTCGTGGAGAGGGCATCGCGTGTATTACTTTAAAACGTCTTCGCGATGCCGTGGCAGATGGTGACCCGATTGAGTGCGTAATCAGAGCCACTGGGGTGAACCAAGACGGCCGCACTACGGGTCTCACCATGCCTTCCAGCACCGCCCAGCTACAACTCATCGAAGCCACATATCGGCGCGCAGGACTAGATCCTCGCAACCCGCAGGATCGGTGCCAGTATTTCGAGGCCCATGGAACGGGAACCCTCGCGGGAGACCCACAGGAAGCGGCCGCTATCCACGAAGCTTTCTTTGGCCCCCCTACAGTTCCCGGCAAAGGAGCGAATAGCTCGAAAAAGGAGGACGACGTCCTCTACGTTGGATCTGTCAAGACCGTGGTCGGACACACGGAAGGGGTGGCTGGGTTGGCAGGGATCATTAAGGCATCACAGTGCATCCGGAACGGCGCAATTGCGCCCAATCTGCTCTTTGAAGAGCTCAACCCAGGCCTTGAACCGTTCACTACCCATCTGCAAGTTCCAACAGATGTGGTCCCGTGG
The DNA here is from genome assembly GCA_027569885.1 of Aspergillus diversus. Lineage (NCBI taxonomy): Eukaryota > Fungi > Ascomycota > Eurotiomycetes > Eurotiales > Aspergillaceae > Aspergillus > Aspergillus diversus. Next base: position 186,290 of record JAPDKZ010000046.1, read on the forward strand.
CCACCTCTTCAACCAGGAGCTCCGCGTCGCGTCTCCGTTAATTCGTTTGGATTCGGTGGCACTAACGCCCACGCCATCCTGGAGAGTTATGAACCTCCCCCTCTGACGAATGGAGTGGGCGCCCACCCATCCCTCACCGTTCTACCTTTTACCTTCTCGGCTGCTGCAGAAAGATCCTTCCCTGATGTACTGCGAGGGTATGTGCGATATCTGGAAGAAAACCAATCGGTCGATCTCACAGACCTTGCAACGACCCTCATGAAACGCCGATCTGCTTTGAGACACAGGCTGCATGTTTGCGCCTCTACTGTTGACGACCTCCTGCACAAGCTCAGGGCTGAGGCAGACGTCCCAATTGAGGACCTGTCGAAGCGCTTGATCTCCCAGCGCGATCGGGACTCAAGAAAGCAGAAGATCCTCGCCGTCTTCACCGGTCAGGGAGCACAGTGGGCACAGATGGGGAAAGACGTGATCTTACAATCCCCACGGGCTCGGGAGTGGCTGCAGGAAATGCAAAACTCACTGGATCAACTCCCTAGCAAATACAGTCCCACGTTCTCACTTGGGGAAGAGCTGTCTAATCCCGACGCAAACCTGGACAACGCCGGCCTATCTCAGCCACTCTGCACTGCCCTCCAGGTCATCCTCGTTCGCTTTCTTACCACATTGGGGATCTCGTTTACTGCTATCGTCGGACACTCATCGGGTGAGATTGCTGCCGCCTACGCTGCCGGCTTCCTTACAGCGACCGATGCCATTCGAGTCGCGTACCTTCGGGGTCTTGTGGCGTCGCAAACAGGAGCCAAGTGCCACCAGTCCGGGGCAATGATGGCCGTGGGGATGTCTTCTGAGGAAGCAGTCGCGCTGTGTAATGAGGAAGAATTTCGGGGCCGAGTGGCGATGGCCGCCAGCAACGCTCCGGCGAGTGTGACGTTATCCGGCGATTCAGATGCAATCCACACCCTCGAGCAAAGGATGCGCGACGAAAAACGATTCGCGCGCCTACTTCGCGTCAATACTGCGTACCACTCTCATCACATGGAAGCCTGTTCATCTGCCTATGAGGAGGCGTTACGCGAATGCAACATCCAAATTCAATCCCCAACTGATGCGCGGTGGTTCTCGAGCGTCTACCCTGGGGTGTGTATCGACCTAGATGACCATCAATCATCCCTCGCTGGGAACTATTGGATAGAGAACATGGTGAAGCCCGTCCTGTTTTCGCAGTCTGTCCAGGCCGCGGTCGCGGGAACGGGCGAGCCAGATCTGGTGATTGAAATTGGACCACATCCTGCCCTTAAGGGTCCTGCCCGACAGGTCCTTGCAGAGGCTTTACCTAACGGAGGTGATGTTCCGTATGTCGGGGTGTCGAATCGCGGAAGCGACGGGGTGGTAGCGCTGGCATCCGCCATTGGGGATATATGGGGGTACTTAGGCCCAGGTGCGGTCGATATTTCGGGCTATGTACGTCTTTTCGACCCGTCGCGCCGGCTCAAATTGGTGCAAGACCTGCCCAAGTATCCCTTCAACCATGACAAAACGCACGCAGTCCCCAGGCGCCTCTTGAACCAGCATCTCCACCACCGCGGCGTCCCAAATCCACTACTCGGGGGGTTGGAGCCGACCAACGGGGACGGTGAGTGGCGCTGGCATCATTACCTTCGACAACAAGACCTTCCATGGCTCAGTGGGCACCGTGTGCAGTCGCAAACCATCTTCCCGGCAACCGGATATGTGGCTATGGCGGTGGAAGCGGCCGGTATCATGGCTGCCAACCAACAGTTCCAGCTACGGCTCATACAAATCCACGATCTAATGATCCATCAAGCTATCGTACTGCCTGACGAAGATCCAACCGGCGTGGAAACCCTCTTCCACCTTCATGAGATTCGACCCGACGGCAAGGGGAGCGATACCACCGCCGCGACGTTTCAGATCCACGCGAGCAATGGAGAAGTCTTCCAGCTGCGCGCCTCTGGCCGATTAACGATGACCCGAGGTGAACCGGAAATAAATACTTTGGCCCCAGAAAAGCCCGTGGCGCCGGGGATGGTCCCGGTAGATATCGAAGAGTTCTACACATATCTCACTACACTCGGCTACGGCTACACAGGCCCCTTCCGGGGCATCTCTTCCCTGTCTCGCCAGAAGGACGGTTCTTACGGCGAGATTTCATACGATCCATCCTTATCCAATCTCTTAGTCCATCCCGCCGTCTTGGACACCGCTCTGCAGGTCATGCTGGCTGCCCTCGGTGTCAGCGATGATGGGGAACTTAACACACTCCTTGTTCCCACCCGCATCGGGTCTGTCACCATCAACCCTGCTTTCTGTGGTACTTCGGGCGTCGAGGGAGCCGGAAGCAAGTTGCGCTCGGCGGCAATCCCAATCCAATTCGACGCCGATCGTATCTCCGGCGATGTTGATCTATTTACCCAGGGGGGGGAGGGCATGGTTCAGATCGCTGGAGTGGAGGTAGCCGCTTTAGTGCAACCGGAAGACCAGCGGATCTTTGGCGAACTAACCTGGGGTCCCGCAGAGCCTGACGTCAACTGGCTCTCTTCCCCCAAAGCTGCACCCGAAGCATCTCGTCTAGCTGAACAGGCGGAGAGGATAGTGCTGTCGTTCATGAAGTTTGCCTCTGAGCAGCTTAGCGAGGCCGATCGCGAAGGGCTAGACTGGCACCGAAAGACCGTGGTTGCTTGGATAGATCGAGCGTTGTCGATGACTCGTGAAGGGACCCATCCAATTTGTCGCAAGGAGTGGCTAGAAGTCACGCCCCAGGATCTCAGCTGCCTCTTGCACCAGAACGTCGGTCTTGCAGAGGCTGAAATAGCGCAGGTGGTGTATGACAATCTTGTTCCCTGGATCCGCAGGGAGAAGTCTCTGCTAGAGGCATTGCGCGAGAACGATCTTCTTACCCGGTTCTACAAGGAGGATACCCAGATGAAGGAAATGAACGAGATTCTGGGAGAATTTGCGGGCCAAATTACGTACCGCTACCCCCGTATGAAGATCCTTGAGATCGGCGCGGGTACCGGGTCCGCCACGCGGGCCATCCTTAACAAAATCGAACGGGCATACCACTCCTATACCTTCACCGACATTTCACTCGGCTTCTTTGAAGATGCAAAGGTCGACCTCGTAGCACATGAGGACCGGATCATTTACGAAGTCTTGGACATTGAGAAAGACCCAATTGAGCAGGGTTTCCAGGAACACACGTACGACATGATTGTGGCCTCGAACGTCCTCCATGCCACCAAATTCATGCAAGCGACGATGACTCGCGTCCGTCGACTGCTGAAGCCTGGTGGGTATCTCATGGTGCAGGAAGCAACCAACCCAGATCTGCTTTGCACAGGCTTCGTGGTATGCGGCTTCGAGGGTTGGTGGGCGGGCCACGAGGACGGGCGGGTCTGGGGACCATCACTCACCGTGTCCAGCTGGGATAAGCTCCTACGACGCACCGGATTCAGTGGAGTGGACACGTACCGCCCATCAGCGGACAACCCAACGTTCAGCAACTATTCCGTGATCATCTCACAGGCCGTGGACGAAAACATCCAGCTCTTACGCAACCCCATGGCGTGCACGGAACGGAGTCCCACGGCCTTGATAATTGTAGGCGGTGCGACATACGGCACTAGTCAACTTGTACACCAGGTGGCGAAGCTCCTCGAGCCCCGCTTTGCGCGCATCATCCACGCCCGGACGCTAGAGTCTTTAGACACTAAACAGCTATCTCACATAGACGCCACCGTCTTAAGTCTGGCGGACGTGGGATGGCCGTGGTTCCAGGACCTGACTGAAGAAAGCCTCCGCTCCATGCAAGCGCTGGTTGGAGTAGCGGGGCGGATGTTGTGGGTGACGATTGGTCCAGAAGAGGAGTCTCCCTATGTTGGTATGAGTAAAGGCTGGCTGAGATCTCTTTCCTTGGAAAATAAGCGCTGCTTTTATCAGTACTTGAATTTTGCCGAGCGGAATGCGATTGATGTACCTCTTCTGGCCAGCACGCTCATGCGCTTAGTTCATACCAGCAGCGCTAATGACTACAAACTCTCGACTCAAGTCCACACCACGGAGTGCGAGCTTCTCGTCAAAGGTGGCACTGTGCAAATCTGCCGCCTCCGATGCGACCCAGTGGCAACCGATCGCCACATTGCGGCTCGAAGGCACCTACACCGGCTGGTCGATCCATCCCGCTCGACTGTCCGGTTGGCTCCCGCTCCCAGAGGTCATCATGATCTACACCTGATTGAAGTACAACAGACAGCCGGCGACGAGGCCGGTCACATTCGGATACGGGTGGCGTACTCAACGGCTGAGGCGTTGCCTGTGGGCAAGGGCACCTTCATGCATCTTGTTGTAGGGGAAGATGACGAATCCAATGGTCGAGTTATAGCTTTCTCAGATCAACACACATCATTTGTACGAGTTCCATCCTCCTGGGCCTACGCGGTTCCTTCGGGCATCTCCATGGATCGGGAAGCAGCGTTCCTCCAGGCCACCGCCGATATGATTGTGGCCGAGTTTTTGATCCAAGCGGCGGAACCTGACTCGACCGTTTTAGTTCATGGAGCCAGCCATGCCTTCCGCCAAGTCGTTCGTGAGCTAGCTGAACAGAACGATATTCGATCACACTTTACCACAACCATCGAGGGTCCCTTCGCGGACGACACCACACTCATCTCTACAGGAGCATCTACTCGTGCTCTGGTGTCTGATATCCCTATAGACGTCTCGGTAGCCGCCTGCCTCGGCGTGAAACCCGACGACGAGGAGCTTTTTTCTCGTATCAGTCGGGCGCTGCCGGAGGAGGCCCGTCGACAGACCGTGAGTAGTCTCTACCAGACATTACCGCGGCTCTCGAGGAAGTCTCGGCCGGTCGATCTGCACACCCACCTTCAGGACTGGGCCGTCAGGGCTTGCCCAGTTGTGGCAGAATATGCAGAGGATGAAGCGTCGATGCGAATTCTAAATTTAGAGGATTTGTGTGCGGAGGCCGTATCGCCTGGCTGTCTTGTTGACTGGGGCCAGTGCACCTCCGTTTCTGCGCGTGTTGAGCCCGTCAACTCCCTCGTTTCCCTTTCGGGACATAAAACTTATCTCCTAGCCGGCCTAGCAGGAGATTTAGGCCAATCGATTGTCAAATGGATGGTGAGTCGGGGGGCACGCCATGTCATCCTCGCCAGCCGCAATCCTAAGGTCGACCCGCAATGGATCGCAGGAATGGCACGACTAGGGGCTCGGGTAGTCCCCATGGCCATGTAAGTATCACTTTTTCCTTCAAGGTTGTGTTAGCAACAGACACGGGAATCCAGACGCAGAGAAAGCATCGAAAAAGAAAAGCTGACGATTAGCGCCAGGGACCTAACGAATCGCGCGTCGGTTGTCAACGTCTACCGCACCATCCAGCGCGAATACCCCCCCCTGGGAGGCGTCGCGAATGGGGCCCTTGTTCTGGAGGACTGTGAATTCCAGAAAATGTCACTGGAAATTCTTCAGAAAAACATTGGCCCCAAAGTCCAAGGAAGTCTGTATCTAGATGAACTCTCCGGCCCAAACGTTGACCTAGACTTTTTCATCCTCATTGGATCGATGATGTCTGTCGCGGGGAATTGGAGTCAGACGGCCTACTCCGCCGCTACCTGCTTCCAAGCCAGTCTCATTCATCAGCGGCGTGCCCGGGGACTCGTTGGGAGCGTCATTCAACTCGGGCTGGTCACTGGCGTGGGAATCATCGCACGAAGGGGGGCCGGACATATCCAATACATCCAAAAGACCGTTGGGTCCCAGGCTCTCTCGGAGCGCGGAGTGGACAAGTTCTTTGCGGAAGCCATTCTAGCCGGGCACCCCAAGTCCGGTAGATCGCCGGAAATCCTGAATCGATTTTCCAAAGTTGATCCCGAGGAGGGGGAGCTAGACTGGTTCCGGAAACCTTTACTCTGGGAGATGATCGCTTACCATGCGAAATTCGGGGTAACACAATCCGGCAGCACCCAGGGCACTCTGTCGACCAAAGCACGGCTCAAAACGGCTACCACAATGCAGGAAGTGTTGGAAATGATCGAGACGAGCCTATTGACCAAGATCCGCAGCAAATTCAGCCTCGGCTCGGATTTCAACCTCACGCCGTCAACTCAGCTGTTGGATCTGGGAATGGATTCACTGGTGGCAGTCGACATGCGAAACTGGTTTAATAACGATGTCGGGGTGGAGGTCCCCATCCTGCAGTTCCTCAGTGGGGGAACGGTTCGGGACATTGTTGCGGAGACGGCATCGACGCTGCCACAGAGTTCCATCCCCAACGTCGCGCAATCATGATGATACTAACGAGGTTGACGATGATGATGATGATGGAGAGTTGGGAAGGGAGAAGGACGGAAGGGGAGCGAATTTGGCCGAAAAAGGCAGGAGTGACACGTGACTCAAGGTGTCGCGAAAGAGCATTTGCAACAGCAAAACCAAAAGCACGAAGAGACAGCTAATGAGCTGATCCAGATGGGATGGTGGTTAATGGTGATTTCCGAGTGCAGTTCAGCCCTGCTTACCTCATACTTATGGCCCGTCACGACATGAACTATGAAACCGAACTGTAATAACATCAATTCATAGTAAGGCAGGAATGATGCCATTCAATCAATGTTCTTTTTTTCATGTACCAGCCAGGAGGGCTTTGAACAGTATACCCCACCAGCGACTCGCTCTGAGCTAGGTCAAACGCAACATTAGTGCTCTCCCTATATTATGGCTGTATATTATATTGTATATTTCTCTATTCCTTTAGTCTGGTGCGCAAGGAGCACCGTGAATATTGATGACACTTTCAGATAATCCAATCAACCAATATAATGACACCTCCCCTATCTATCCCGTGGTCCTGCCCTCTTCGTCCAGCCGTATCTAGCGGGTTCATTCTGCCATGGTTGAAATCGGGCACGAGCCAGCCAACATAGCAGGGTATCCATTTCAGCTCCTGTCAGAAGCCAACAGACACTTCAAACCCGTCCTCTGCCTTCTGTTCCTTCAAGGTGACCTTCCGTAGGTCGATAGGGAACCGGGCCAACTTGACGAGCCCTCCGCGGGTGAGCCGCGATATCTCGTCGGGTACCCGCCAGGGCATCGTCTGCAGTAGAGAGACGGGCAAGGGACGTACATATAATGAAGAAACGCAGCCTGGCTAGAATTGAGAAATGGGACTGTTGAAGCTATAGAACTGATTCGGTGGCGGGATGGGCCTGGAATTTAAGTAGAACTAAAAGTTGGTTTGCAATGTTGAGTCTCTGCTGGTGGGTGGAGGATATTGAAAAGATTCCTAACTTTCATACTGGTTAGAAAGGTGATATTGAGAGAAAATTCACAGGAAGGATGCTCCTTGATCGCCGCAGCTTTTGTGAGTTGCCGGTGCCTGAGGACCAACCCGAGTGTCTCCTTCGCACGCTCACTGGCACACAGATATGTCAAGTTGGTGTATTCGACAGGTACCAGAGACTAAACCGCCAAGGAAAAATCTCCAAAGAAATCCTGCCACGCAACGGGAAAGTAGAACAGATTCAACGCCGGAAATTCCCACTCGGAGACAAATTGCTCCGGGACGAAGGAATGAAGTTCGGATTGTGCATCGAATAATTCCCAAAACGGGGCCGATTCCCTCTCTTCCCCGCCCTCATGCACCCTGCAACCTATCAAATCCTCCTGTAACGTTTTCCGATATTTGTCAATGCTGACTTGCAAGATCTGGAGGTAGATCTTGCCGTTGGCGGCGGTGGTGCTGGTGAGCTGGTCGAGGAGTCGGGTTCCGTGGTCAAGAAGATCCTGGCTTTCCGCCCTCCCTTCTGGAAGGAGACGGGAGAGTTTGAGAAGAAGCAAAAACGAAAAAGCACACTTGGCCCAGACAAAATCCATGGCGTATTTGAGTTTGGCGAGATACGAGTTCGGGTCGACGGTGATGAGCCGGAGGTGTTTTCGGGCGCTTGATTTGGCGAGGAGAAGGATATTCCGTTCCACCTCGGACATGGCTCTATATTCCAGGGTGCATCAGGATCCATAACAAGAATAGAATGCAAGGGGGGATGGGAGAGGGGACGGACGCGACATTCTCCACCCCCATCGACCGGAGGGCTTTACAATGGAGCACCATCTCCGACCAACATTTTTGGACTCGAAGAGCGGCCAATAAGGGACGACGTTCTTCGTCCTCCGGTTCCAGAGAGTTTTCTGCTGCATTTAGCTGTTGATCCGTGTAATCCTGTGAAGTAGAGCTCCATACCGATGATTCGTTGCCAGTCACTTCATGCATTAGTCTCGGCTGAGGTGAGACGGTGTGTGACAGGCTACTTACTCAAACCATAAATCGAGCTCCAACCTTGTATCATGGACGAAATGGATGATTTCGGTCCGATCAACCGGTCTCTGGGGATTCAGGGTCTCATTGATGTGCACTAGGTCGGCATCAGCTAGGACTATTCCAGAATATACATGATACCCATCATTCACCTCGGATGACATTCAGCTGTGACTTTCACGTTAGTCGGAGTGCATACAAAGGATCCAAAATCCGACCTACCTCAACCTGCGAAAAAAGGCGTAGATCTAAGGTTGTCGAGGATGGATGATGGAGTAACTTGCGGCAACGTCGAGCGTTCCCCGTCATCCGAATGCCGGGCGGTTTACCCCCATCCACGCTGAATCTACAAATTGAGTCAGGGTTGCCAACGCACTTGGTCACTAGACCAGAAGACAGAGTTCAATAGCCTACATGTGCTCCAGAATCTGAAGCCCAAACCAAGTCCTGGACTTCCACATGAGCATATTCTCCGTGTCTTTCCAGCCAGTCACAGTGGGCTCTTCGACGTCATGCACGGTCAGCTGGTGCGTGAGCTCCTCAAAGGCTTGGTCCATTCCTAGGGCCAATCCCATACGAATCGCAAACGATAAGAGCAGGGATCTTTCGGCAGAGTAGCATGCAGCAACTAGTAAAGCTTGGACGGATTCTAGACAATTCAGTCCCTCGTTTTGGATGACCACGTTGATCTGTTTCTTGAGTTCCGTGTGCAGTATATCAGACAATTGGGATCCAGAGCCTGGAATTATTAGCAGCTTAAACTAAATAAGATGACAACCATTATTAGCGGGCTCTCTACCGGTATCAATACGGCTGCCGATCGCGCATATCGCATTCAAAAGAATGCTACTTCGATTCCGCACGGATTCAAACGTGTCGTACTTGGGATCGAAGACGGGAATATACCTATCCTGATTACAAATCTACGTCAAAATCCATCTTTCTTAGACCCCCGGGGTAATACATACGCAACCTTGAAAGAATCTATGCAACATGTCAGCATTTCCGGTCCGATAGGTGGAGAGGTGGGGATAGTGACCCACGTATTAAAGCAAGCTACAGCGTGATCAGCCGCCATCAAGCCCAGGGTGATGAAATCCAGGACCGGCTCCTCCCTGATCTCAAACCCGGAGCGCCGTTTCTTTATTGGCCTAGGAACCTGATCCCGCGTTGCCTGACTTGAGTCATAGGGCGATAGCTCCGTTGGTCTCGACCGCACACTGTGAGCCACAAGGTCCGGAGAGTGGTTCAAAATCTGTGGAAGTGGCGTTTGCATCTGCCCATCGAGGTGGTGGCTGGGCTCGAGACTTCGTCTGGCACGTAAAAGGTCGTGCATCTCCTCCAACTGTTCGCGGAGATACCGCACTTCGGAGTCGACGGTCTCTAGCCTCCTATTCACATTTAAGCCCCGAGATTCCAGAGCAAAATGATGCGTATGTTGACTTACTCCATCACTGGATCCTTTGGAATCTCGAAGAAGACGCATTGTTTGTTGAGCTTCTCGCATCTATTGCACTTGTTAGCTAGCCAAGTCTACGAGGACGAATTAGCGCGAGGAGAACCTTGTACAGGGCCGCTTTCCGTCACATTTCAACTAGGAAGGAAGTTAGGTAGTACCCTATGGTATGGGTGCTAGACGGGGTAGAGCTACCTTGGACTGACGACAAGCGCTGCAGGCTTTCTGGTGAAGGTGGTTAGACTCCCTCCACTGCGTATAGGGGTGAGAATGAACAGCATAAATACCGGTATGCGCTTCATAGAAGCCGGTGCTGCCACGAATTGTGCTTCGTCGGACCCCATACTCGATATCCTGTCACGATAATTGGGATTAACTGGTCAAATGCAGAACTCGCAGGTGGTCAAGGGCGCAGATCGGCTGGTGCGGGGAAATGACGTGGCGTCGGGCAATCTCCGAGATGCTAAGCCACCGCTGCTCTTCGCCGTTCCCGGGGTGCTACAAAGGTTGGTATTTATTTATGTAGGCGGTATTGGTCGAGTTTGTGTTATTGGAAGTGTCTTTTGCGTTGGCTGGAAATGTTTGGCTGCAGTATGAAATAAGAATTGGCCTACTGCTCCCCCTATCCCGTCAAAAGTACAATAATACCCTAGTATACATAAACAAAATCCTCGTTCTCCCAGTCCGTCAGGTCCTTGAACGCATTGTCGTCCTCGACCCGGGTTTGGGTTTCGTCGCTCTTGTCAACCGGGATAGCACCGATCGCATGCATCGAGTAATCGATGATCTTGGCGCTCTTACCCATAGCCACACGTCTAGCTTCGTGTTTCTTGTTGAGGATGCTGATGTACGCCATGTTAAGACTAGGAGGTAAATGTTAGAATCGTGGATGTCATAAACTAGCCTAGGATCCGGGAGGGCCTACATGCAGAGCAGAACGAGGATGCAGAACATCGCCAAGCTATCGAAGTTGAGGTTAGATACGCCCATGTTAGGAAGGGGGTTATACTGGGAGCGTCAATCGTACTTGGAAAGTAGACCGCGTCTATATCCTGGTGCCTCTTCGGTGGTATACAGATTCGGACCCACAACCTGTTCGTACTTCATTAGCCCTAATTTATAAGCGGAATGTGAGATACCACCCACATTACCAGCACATTGCCCTACAAGAAGAATGGCATTCGTGACCTTCTTCTTCGTCTCCCCAGCGGTGTTGCCCGCAGACCAGGAGTAGATTAGGGGTGCTATCCAATGTTAGTATTATTCAACGCCAAACTCAGTCAAAATCGTACTTATTCCCGGATAAACCGATATCTATTTTACTTGTTAGTATATCCTGTTCAGTTCGTCCATGATATTTAACATACAATGTAGTATCCAGCGAGCAGCGGTCCCTTGTGCGCTGCGTTATGGGGAATCTCGAGTAACATCGCGCAACCGGCGATGGCAGGAAGGCAGAGAAGCGCGATGACAGCTCCTTTTGTCCTCGTCTTGGTTGCGAGCCATGCTCCTCCTAGGGTCGCTATGAGCTGGATCGCACCAAAGGGCATGTTGAAGAGCATGGTTTTCAGTTCATCGAAGCCGAAAGACTGGATGATTAGTGGGCCGAAGGTGGTGATACCGCCGCTGGGGATGCTTTGTGGCTGTTAGCTATACGATGTAGTCTACTAAAATGGGATCCTGTGTACGTACGAAATTGCAAACATCAGAGCAAACCAGAAGAATGACTTGACGTCGAGAAGGGCCTCCTTCACGTGTGCCCATTTCCACTCGTGTGTTTCAATACCTTGTTGGTTCATGCGGAGCCTGCATTCTGTAAGCACAGATCTTCCTATATCCCCACGTCTTCTTTGGTAAGAATATTACCTCTCGATCGCTAGAAGCTTATCCTCCTCTTGGAGGAAGTTTGACTGCATTGGCGAGTCAGGTAGGAGGAAGCTAGACAATATCAGCAATTCATCTTCGGAATATCTTCCCATTATCGAATGGCACCCACAAAACCGCAACCGCAAACACAACCGTGAGCAGCCCGAAGAAAAGGAAGATGACCTCGTATCGTCAGTTGCAACCCTAGCACAACCCAGATACAACTAGGAGATCGAGATAGCTACCTGATACGGTGCGAACAGTGGCGAGTGAATGTGGCCGAGGCCAAAGGCGATAAGACTGCCAAACTACCAGATCACCAGTTAGTATCCCGATCAACGGAGGGCAATAACAGGTCGGAGGGGGCTCTCACCATATTAACAACACCATTCATGGCATACCACGAGCTGAGTCGCATAGGCTGTTCGATCCGACGATACCACATCTGGGTAATAGCGATAAAGGCCGGGGCTTATCAACCCCACGTTAGCACTCGCTCCTTGAAAGGGGAGGAGAGGTAAGCATACGAATTCCTGCTTCAAAAAGCCCCAGAAATATCCGACACACCAACAAACCATGAAACGTCTTGGCTGGCGTCATACACGCCAGGGAAATACCCCAGCAAAAAACCATGCATCCCAGGAATTTCCCTAAACGGATCTTGACGAGGATATACGCGACCAGAGGCTGCGCGACCAGCTGAACGAGGTAGATGACTGAACCTAGCCAGGAGTATTCCTGGCCCTGTAGGTTGGCATCCTCGATCAGCCCGAACACGGACGCGTAGGAAAGAGTCGACTTGTCGATTTGTTGCAGGAAGTAGATTCCTAGGAGGATGGGGAGGAGGCGGAGATCGATCTTGCGGAGGACGCGTTTGTTGTTTTCGGGTGTGAGGACTGCGGGATGGGTCCTGCCGTCGATGTATTCGAGGGCTTTATCCTGGGTGGGAGTAAGGTGTGCCTGTTCGACTGGCGAAGCAAATTCTATCCGTTCCTCCTGGCTCCCTTTCATGGCGGGTACCTCCTGCTGCGACATGTCTCTGGTTTACCTTTCCTTCAGAGCCAGCTGTTGAGGACAAGGGGTTGAAGTGGAAGGAACAAGCAGCGAAAGTGAAGAAAATTGGAGTGCCTATTCAGAGAACCACTGGGAATGAGAAAGAGACCTAAGCTAAGATCGGCTCTTTTCGGGGCATCAGCTGTTTGTATAAAAACCTGGGGCACCCCGTGGGGATGGCTGGAATCTCCCGCATCGGACGAAGCATGCGAAATCCGATCCTCCCGCAATGAGGTCCAGCCAGTGAATCTCCTCGATTTTTGGTTCAGAGTGGGGTATGAAGGTTTTCGGTCAACGTCCGAAGCGTCGTCCAATCGAACGGCAGCATTGGACGACGATCAATCTTTAGGGTTCGGCGCTCGGGAAGGAAAAGCGACGGTATCTAGCTGCATCTGGGCAGCGAGACGCTTTTAGCTGCAGATGAAGCGGCAGACGGCATCTGTATGAGGCAAATGGAGAGAGCCAGTCGGCGATGCCATCCGAAACCCGATCTCGTTCGAATATTATGCCGAAATACAGCCCTTCGTCATAGCTACCCCACTACCGGAGCTGTAGGGAGCGGGCAGGGAGCTATCATTTAAATAATATTCCTGTACCTCATGTCTGGGCAATATTTCAATCAAGAAGCGAGTTTCCCCTCAATCCCCTCTTATCCAAGTGTGTCATCATGCCTCAAAAAGAATACACCCCCAAAGGGTACCAAGAGACCCGGTCTGCGGACTCAAGTCCAGCCGTGTATCTTCACTCTCAAACCTTTAACAACCGCTCATTTGATTTCTCCTTTGAGCCCGTCCGCGAGAACCTCTTCCGGGTCACCTTCAGCTCCCCGGACCACCCTCTCCCTCCCTATCCCAGCGTAGCCAAGCCAGCCACAGACCTTGGCTCCATCCCCGTATCCACCACCAGCACTCCATCCCAGAAAACAATCGAGGTCGCTGGTGTCACAGCCTCAGTCAACTGGGAGAACACCCCTGTCGTCTCTCTATCCTGGAAAGGCGACAGCAAGCCCCTCTACCGCGACCTCCCCCTCCGCTCCTACGTAACCGACGGGCCCGGAATCGCCCACTACACCGAACATGACCGCAAAGCCCTCCACGTCGGCCTGGGCGAGAAATCCGCCCCCATGGACCTCTCGGGCCGTCACTTCCAGCTCTCCGCCACCGACAGCTTTGGCTACGACGTCTACAACACCGACCCGCTCTACAAACACATTCCACTCCTCGTCAAGGCCACCCCCACCGGCTGCGTCGCCATCTTCTCCACCACCCACGGCCGCGGGAGCTGGTCCGTGGGCTCCGAAATCGACGGCCTTTGGGGCCACTTCAAGGTCTACCGCCAGGACTACGGCGGCCTAGAACAGTATCTGCTCGTCGGCAGAACGTTGCGCGATATCGTCAAGTCGTACGCGGAGCTCGTGGGGTTCCCTCTTCTCGTCCCCCGGTGGGCATACGGGTACATCTCGGGCGGGTACAAGTACTGCGCCATGGACGAGCCGCCGGCCCACCAAGCACTCATGGAGTTTGCGGATAAGCTGAAGAAACATGATATCCCGTGCTCCGCGCACCAGATGAGCTCCGGGTACTCGATTGCGGAGACGGAGCCGAAAGTGCGCAACGTGTTCACCTGGAACCTACACCGATTCCCGGAGCCAGAGCAGTGGATTAAGCAGTACCATGAACGGGGGATTCGGATGATCACTAATATTAAGCCGTTCCTATTAGAGTCGCACCCGGACTTCAAGAAGCTGATTGATGGGAAAGGGTTCTTCACGGACCCGGAGTCCGGGGAGCCGGGGTACATGCGTCTATGGAGCAATGGTGGTGGAACGGGCGGGGATGGATGTCATATTGACTTTACGTCTACTGTGGCGTTCAAATGGTGGTATGAGGGGGTGCAGAGTCTCAAGCGGGTGGGGATTGATGGCATGTGGAATGATAACAATGAGTATACCCTCCCTAGTGACGAGTGGCGGCATGCGCTGGATGAGCCGACGGTGGCAGAGGCAGTGGAGAAGCAAAACAAGGATAACACGGTAGGCCTCTGGGGGCGTGCAATGCATACGGAGCTCATGGGTAAGGCGTCCCACGATGCTTTGCGTGACATGGAGCCGAATGTTCGTCCGTTTGTTCTCACCCGCAGTGCCACGGCGGGGACGATGCGGTATTCAGCTAGCACATGGAGTGGTGACAATGTGACCAGCTGGGAGAGCATGAAGGGGGCAAATGCGCTGTCTTTGAATTCGGGCATGTCTCTGTTGCAGGTAAGCTCTCCTTGGTGTAGGTTATGAAACCAAGCTCGGGTGGCTAACCCATTGTTTCCAGTGCGAGGGCCACGATATCGGAGGCTTCGAAGGTATGCCCCTACTGTCCCAAACCATGACCCTTCAGATATGGCTGACTAGTATCTTTGAAAGGCCCCCAACCCTCCCCCGAGCTCCTCCTCCGATGGGTCCAACTAGGAATCTACTCCCCCCGCTTCGCCATCAACTGCTTCAAGACCTCCCCCGACAACAGCACAGTCGGCCAAGTGATCGAACCCTGGATGTATCCCGAGATCACCCCCCTGGTTCGAGACACCATCAAGCGCCGCTACGAGATCCTCCCCTACATCTACTCCCTCGGTCTGGAGAGCCACTTCCTCGCCTCGCCTCCGCAACGCTGGGTGGGATGGGGCTACGAGTCCGATCCCGAAGTCTGGAACAACAAGACCCTAAAGAGAGGCGAAGAGCAATACTGGTTCGGCGATACGATTCTCGTCGGAGGCGTGTACGAGCCCGGTGTCAGTGTCGCAAAGATGTATCTTCCCCGGAAGTCGAATAGTGAGTTTGACTGGGGATATGTCAATATGAACGCACCATATACGTACTTCGCGTCTGGTCAATGGGTTGAGGTGCCGTCTGAGTGGCAGGTGAGTATCCCGCTCATGGCGAGGATTGGTGGTGCCATTCCGGTGGGGAAGGCCGTCCAGACTAGGGTTCCCGGGGATGAGACTGCGGCGTCGGTGGCCGTGCAGGAGGTGGATGATTATAGGGGTGTGGAGATTTTCCCGCCGAGGGGGGGCTCCCATGGGGCCGTTTTCGAGACGACATGGATGGAGGATGATGGGATCTCCGTTGATCCTAAGGTGTCCCGCTACACGATTAGTTATAGCTCTACGGAGGACCGGGTTGTTGTTGGGTTCACTAGGGATGAGACGAGTGGATTTGTTCCTGCTTGGAAGGATCTGGATATCATTCTGCACCACGGCGATGACAGGCGTGTGGTCTCGGGCATTGGGAAGACGGTGGAATATAAGGGGAGAGATGCCCGTGGCCGGAGCGCGTACACTCTTAAACAGTAGATATCAACGCAAGACACTAGTTTAATGTTAACACAAACTGTTGTTTGCTTCATAGATAGCATCAATTCAACCTACATATTATTCTAGGCCATAACCACTCAGGAGACCCAAATCAAAATCCCAACCCGAAGACCATACCTGCTCGCCGCACGAATGGCACACGCATAACAAGGCCCTCCCTTTCTACGGACAATGGCACTCTTCCCATGCTGTGCACACCATGCGCGAGCCACAACCTCAGCCCCCCTCGCCGTCGCATTAACCACAATCACCGTGTCGGACGGACACAAACGAGGATCAGCCTGATAAAGGTCACTGACCGAAATCTCCGATCGTTTAAATTTGAGCCCTATCCTCGGGTGCGCTTCATGGGCTGATTTCTGACCCGGATCACACGGGGGCAACGTCACGAAAACCGGGTTATACTGCATCCCGAACGTAATATCCCAGCCACCTTCCTGTCGGAACATCAGTTCCGCGGCGTACAACCACGCACCCTCTGGATTATTCGGGTCAAGTAGTTTCCATCGCTTCAGGTCAATCGACTTCAGCTCCCAGGGCCTGTCTTCCTGAGCGGGCGGGTCAAGGGTTATCCACTGGCTGGGGTCGGTGAGCTCGATCGCAGCGAGCATGGAATCGTCTGCGAAAAGTGATTCGTCCGCTTTGGTCTCGGATTCGGGTGGACTCAGGGAGTCGTCTGGGTTAAAGTAGAAAGTCGTGACCACGCAGTGCTGTGGTGGTGTCTCATTACCAAGCGCAGTGATTCGCACCGTTGGACAAGGCCCTACCCATCCATTAACCGATACGACACCCGGGAGGCAACCGAGGACACGGCCCAGGACTGAGCGAACCCTCCAGTAGGTGCATTCTGCGAGGACCAGGCCAGACTCATTGCTTGGGGATTGGCCTACTTGTTCCACCGACGGAGAACTGAAAATCAATGCCGTCATGATGGTTTGGGCGAAAGTAGCACCGGGAAGAGTGACAGCATATATCCAGTCCTGTAGAATATACCACGTAGGTTCGTTGTTATCAATCCA
Source organism: Aspergillus diversus (assembly GCA_027569885.1). Classification (NCBI taxonomy): domain Eukaryota; kingdom Fungi; phylum Ascomycota; class Eurotiomycetes; order Eurotiales; family Aspergillaceae; genus Aspergillus; species Aspergillus diversus. The sequence goes on from JAPDKZ010000046.1 coordinate 203,391, forward strand.
GGCCCGATAAGCTTTGTCCAAGCCATCACGAACTTCACCGAGGTACGGCCACTTGATCCGCTCGGCGAAGAGAACCAGCCCCTCTCGTTGACGCTCGTATTTCGTTGCTCGAAGAGCGATTGCCCTCCCCGTGGAATCCCATGCTGCCTCCTGCCTGGTCCGGACCAGAGCCAGCTTCTTCCCTGCGTCAGTCTCCTCCTCGATCGCCCGTGTTTCAGCTTCAAGGGCAGCCTCTGCCCTCTCCCTCTCCCCCAACATGGCAGTCTTTTCATTTTCATTCCCAGCCAGTTCGGCCGCCTGTTGGAACGCATCCCGGGCTCTCACATAATTCTTATAGCCCATGCACGCGCGTCCAAGGATTGACTGCGCGATCGCCCTCGTCGGGTCCAAGAGCCTGAGCACCACCGCTTCCTTCACGGCACCCAGGTAATTCTCGACAGACAGCATGATCTCCGCTCTTTTCCGGATGTACTCGAAGTTCGCAAGATCAATCACGATCGCCTGACTATATAGTTCACCAGCAGCAAAGAGGTCCCCATCTTCAATCTTCTCATCCCCTTGCCGAATGAGGTCTTCCGCCTTTTCTCGGTCCTCCGCCGTCACACCAGCCTCCCTGGCCTCTATAACCGACGGTACAAGCGTAGTCATATCCACCAACTCAAGCTTCGTATTCCGGAGCCACAAGTCACTAATGATAAGCGCTGCAAGAACCTGGATACTGAACCCGCGCACAGAGCCAGTAGAAGGGTAACTCTGCAACCGCAGCGCCAACTCTTTCGCCACCATCATCTGGAGATAAAAGTTCCATGCGCCCTCCGTCATATCCTCGTTGAACCCGGTCGCGGTCTGCGAAAACACGATCAAGTCCGACAGGTCCATGAAGCGGTCACCCTGGTTCAGGAGCCCAAAGAGGATAGTGAGCATTTTCTCCTCGTGGTCGGATGTGTGCGCCGCAGCAGCGGTATACATCTCCGTCGTGCCGAGGATGTCCTTCAAATCGGCTAATTCCTGCTCTCGATCCGGCGAAAGATAATTCTCAATCGAGCGGAGCTCTGCCAGGCGACGGAGTGGAACAGCCGCGCTCGTCATATCGCCGATTTCAGGCATGCGCACGATATCCGGTGCCGGTTGTGCGCGACCATGGACGAGCGTTGCATCCCAGTAGTCCAGGCCCAATCCTTCAACTGTGACGGTCCCGGGATTCACGTTTTCGTAGACGGGCGATGCTTCGGCATCGAGAAGGATATGGTCTTCTTGGTCTAGCGCCTCTGTTGTTTGCCTCTTGATAAATTTTGTGTTGATTCGATATGGCTCTATGATGGATTAGTATGGGCCAATTCCCCAATGTGTGGAAAGGGGCACTAACCAAACGATGGGTGCAACACTTTCACAAACCCTCGATCAGGACAGTCGACGGAATGTATCAACTTTGGCCCCCGTTCACTCCCATATCGGTGGACGTGCGCGGAGACGCGGGGGCTGGAGCTTGAGGGCCCTCGAATGGTGAACCGCAGAGTACCCTTTCTCGTCTCCTCCACAAATGCCTTGGCTTGCGCTAATTGTTGCGCGTGTTCCTCAGTATTCTTTTTCTGATCTCCTGATACCTCCGTGTTCGCAGCATCCACGTTGGGTGCATTCTCCTTCTGATATCCCGAAACCTGGGTTTTCGCAGCATCCACGTTAGACGCGTTCTCGCGCTCCGGTTGATCCCTGCCTTTCCGTCCGATCCCCAGCCGTTTGAACTTGGATTTCAGGTCTTTCATTCTTCCAGTTGCAGTATATTGAATCACAGTGCAGGCAACGCATCTTTCTTTTCGCTCTGTCCTGTGAGCATTCTTTTAAACCCTGAGGGACCTCTTGGGCGAAAAGCACAGCCACACTTCCATTAAATTGTGGCTTCTGAATACGAGACGGCCAACGCTAATGCTCCGCTGTGCAGCACGTGGGGCGTTTAATTGGTCAAGAATATCAAGCGGAGAATGGCACGAACCCAACAAGGTTGGTCCGCTTCGTGTTCTTGCAGAAGTGCGGTCCCCCAGAAGGTTAAGCATCCGGTTCGTCCCCAGATACTCACAAATTTGGAAATGATAACAAATAAGAAAATTGTTCAGGGTCATTAATATCAAAGCCACGGGGGTAAAATAGTTGTGAAAATATATAACTTTTGATCGGACTTTACCCTCATCGTCGAGTCGCTTTCCAATATTGCGCCTGGTACGCATTCCGGCTCAAGCCCCGTTGATTCTGCCCATAAGCTACCTCGACTCCCTGCACTCCGGGCAGACTCGCTGTCCCACATTTAACCTCGCTCTCCTCAAATGAAAATCCAATCTTTCCACTCAGCGAGATAATCTCGTCTAAGGAAAGCTGCAGAAAGGGTCCGGTGCCATATAGCAGCGGTCCCAGGTTAATCCACGTTCCTCCGGGCCGGAGGAGCCGGTGAATATTTTCCAAGTAGGAGACAAGGTTCCGTGCTGTGTCGATGAAGAAGAGGGTCACTATCACGTCGTACGCGCCCGTCTCTTTCTCGAAGACGGTTGTGAAATCGCCCTCTACCATGACGACGCTGGATGGGGAGGGAGGCACCCAGTCGGGGAAGCTGACGTGTCGCTGCATGTCTGCGGTTGTCGCATGGTGTGACCACCAGTCGATGTACGGATGGTAGGCGATAGTATTCGGTGCGTCCAGTTGAGCCAGGTACCGATATGCCAGATTCATATACGCGGACCACTCGTTGAGCGTTACCTCGAATCCTAGCATTCTATAAGTATTGACATTCATGAAAGGACATAGAAGGAAGAAAATCAATCTCACCTCCCAGCGCATCAATCTCGAATCCCAGCCGCCCAACCCCAGCACCCGGGAGTAGCACGCGCAATGGCTTCTCTCCCGACCGATCAAGTCCATTTAAACTATCCAGAATACACTGAAAGGCCTCCCGGCGCTCACTCTGTCCTTCATCTGCCCAGTCGCGCACAAAGTGCTTCATCCCCTGCACCACACTCGTGCGATCGGGAGTCTTTCCCTCCTTTTCACTCTCCGCAATGAACTCATCCAGCTCAGAGCGCGGAACGTTGTAGAATTCCAGACCATTCCGAACAATATCCAGCGCCAGTTTCTCATTCGTCTCGAAAAGATGTTCGACCGTGTTAAGCTTGCGCGTGTACCCGACAGTCGATTCAACCAGCTACCTCGTCGTTAACCACATGCTTTTTAATCCTGTATTTGGCTGTAAAAAGGGAAAACGTACAGATCGCTGCTTCTTAGAAATGTTCTTATACAGATCCCTCCACCGCTTCACCTCCGCGAGGTTTCGCTCCTTGTAGCGCGCGTACGCGTGCAGAGCCGACAGGAGGCGATGGCGCGGGTGGTTGGCATTCCAGGTGGAAGTGGAGCGCTGGAGTCGGTGTTGGAGCTGTGCATATTCGGTCTCCTGCCGGGGATTGGGTTCTTCAACAATTGAAACGTTGGCGACAATTACCCGTGTGATTTCCTGGGCTTGGTGTTAACTCTGTGCCGCATTTTTGCGTTTTGGGATCGGGTGCTGGAGATCGGATATACCTGGGTCCATGGCGGGACATCCACAATTGTTGCCCATGAGGTACATATCAGGGATAGAAGTATCCAGACTAAAGGCTTCATTTTTTTTCACTATTTTTTATTTCAGGCGCAGAGAGTGTTTTTCGATGATATGACTTTTTTATGGTGGAATTTTGCCCACCCCAAGGTCCTCACCTCAAGGTACCTGCCAAGTCCGTCGATAAGAGAGCGTCGGGTGATTCATCTTGGCGTGTAGAGACTTATTTTCAAGCAATGGGAGATGTATTGATATATTCAATTCCAGATACGGACTCCGCGCATCCAAGTTCTGCTCTACGATATTCAGCGAAGATGCCAGGCGAGTGATGCCAGAAACAAAAATGTCAACAACGGATATCTTGATGACGTCATCATTTTTTAGGCCTAGGACGGCAGACAATGCCTAGTCAATTTTCGGTATACGCTAACCCGATCAGGGATGCCGAGGCTTAGGTGCGCCGTTTCTTCAGCTGAAAGTGAGACTGCATCCAGTGCTGACGATCCTCGAGTCTTCAGCTTCCCCAAATAAATCTCCCTCGACATCAACATTCAAACCCATCACATCATCCCCCGCGAAACCATGGCCGATAACACAGCCAGCCAGTTCCAGCTCAGAGATGGCACCGAGGTGTACACAAGGGTTTGGGAAGTGAGTACCAGCGGAGAACCGTAATCTCCACTTTAGCTTGCTGCCTTTGTTTTTATGAAGCCGATGAGACTGACAGCTACCAACCTCCAGCCGAAGCAACCTCCTAAAGCCCACATCGCGTTCCTGCACGGCTTCAGCGACCGCTGTGACCACTACGATGCCTTCTTCTCCCTCCTAGTCGCCAACTACCCCATAAAAGTCCACGCCTGGGACCGTCGAGGCTGGGGTAAGACAGTCAAAACAAAGAGCCAGATCGGCGATATCGGCAAAACACCCCAAATCCTCCAAGAAATCAACGAATCCCTTCAACGCATTGCCTCCTCCATCCCAGACATCGAACAAACCCCCCTGTTTGTCATGGGCCATAGCATGGGCGGCCAAGAGTCCGCCTTCTATCTTCTCTCCAAGACTCCGGATTTAGATGGGAAGCGACCTCCCATCTCGGGGTGGATTCTGGATGCTCCATACATTGGATTAGACCCCGCCAGCCGGCCCCACTGGCTTATCATCACGGCGCTCAAGCAGGTTGGGAAGTTGCTGCCCAAGTTCAAACACGTGCAAAAGCTCAATGTGGCTTTTGTCAGTCGGGACACGAAGGTGCAGCAGATGTATCATACGGATGATCTCTGCCATAATACCGGGACTCTGGAGGGGTTGCAGGATTTGTAAGTCCCCGCGTATTTGATTGACTCTCCTGATATATGCTGACTTTGTCCAGACTTGATCGTGAAGATGACCTGACAACTCTATCCCAATCTGACAAACCCGCCCCCGCCCATCTCAGCACAAAGCTCCCCTGCCCTGTTTTCTGGGCACATGGAACTGAGGACGCGATTACGTCGTATACCATTTCTAAACAGCTCTACGATAGACTCGAGCCGTGTAACAGTGATGCTGATGCGAAGACCTGGAAATCATTCGAGGGAGGCTTCCATCAGCTGCACAATGAGCCGAATGGCGTTCAGGAGGAATATATGCGTGATGTCGGAGAATGGGTGAACAAGATGCTGGCCAAACAGGGTTGATTAACAGCGCTCCAGGTGCAGGGCATGGCTTTTCCAAAATATAAACGATAAATGACACATGGATATATACCGCGACAGAGCTAATTTTATGACATTTCTGTTTCTACCTAATCCTCAATTCATCGCACCGTAACTTGGCCTCCATGATTAACTTGGGTGTTGAATCCTGTCTCCGAATCGAGATTCTGTATTTGTTCGCAACTGCGCCACTACAAGGAACTCAAGCGATCCCCACTTTGTCATCTTCCCCACCTCAACCCATCTTCAATCCCATCCATCCCAGTCCATCAAAACAAGAAAAAAAACAACCAACAAAATAAAATAATTCATTTGAATTCAATAAAATGGCCACCACAAAATTCAAACTCGTCTTCAATGTCCCCTCCGCCGCCCTCGAAGCCTGCAAAACCGCCATCTTCGCCGCAGGGGCCGGTCGCTATCCCGGCCCCGGAAACTACACCGAATGCTGCTTCGTCACCGCAGGCAAAGGGCAGTTCCGCCCAGGCGATGCGGCAAATCCCCACATCGGAAAGGTCGGGGCCTTGGAGCACGTTGAGGAGATGCGTGTTGAGACGTTGTGTGTGGGCGAGGAGGTGACGAGGAAGGCTGTTGCGGCCTTGAAGGGGTACGCTTATCTTTCTCCGTTCACACTCTGATTATCCAGTCATTTTAATGAGGAGTGGTTAATTGGTGCAGGGCGCATCCGTATGAGGAGCCGTCGTATGAGGTGTATCGGGTTGAGGACTTTTAGGAAGCGTCGTCTCACCAAATGGTTCAGCACAGAATAGTTTTACAGAATTCTCAGGCAGAAATCCATCCTCCTTGGCTGTGGATTGTAAATAGGTTCTGCTCTTCTATGATCAAGTCACATTTCATTAAAAGCGGAATACGAGGCTCTGTGGAATCGAGGCTGAAAACAACCACGATTGTCGACATTTACAGCATCGTTTTTTTCTTAACACATGAATTGTAGCCATTATTTGTATATTCTTTTTGTTATTTTTATATCGACTCCCTATTTCTTTTCAGGACGAAAAATCATTTTAGTTATTTTTTCTAACTTTGCCTAAGAACTCGGCCTTGTTATGGACTAATTAACCCTACTAAATTCGAGCGGTCTGAAATATATAAATTAGACTCTCAGCGCGTCGGACCCAATTGTCGAGAGCGGATGCGCCTTTTGACACCGACTAATACAAACCCAAGTGCTATATGACGTCGTCTAAATGATAGAACAATATAAATCATCATTTTTTGATTTTTCGGCGAGTGGTTTTTGGCTTACTTGTCCCTCATAGCCTTGTTCGCCCTGCACCCCTTTCCGCCAATAGAATTGCGCGCCTAACCACCAAGTCCATCCTGTCGTTGAGACCTGCCCTTCCCCGCGTCTCGAACAGCCGTTCATGTTTTTACCTTTGTTATCATGATTCCTAATAGCTGCTCTGTTGTCATCTCAAATGGATGGACTTTCGTCTGCAGCTAGCGTTATTGGAGCCATCCAACTTGCGGGGAACGTGTGAGGATTTGTGGCGGCTACATTTATGAAGTGAAAGATGCACGAGACGACATCATTGCCTTACAGCGGACGGCTGCAGGCCTTGAAGGAACACTTCAGAAGCTCAAAAAGTTTCTGCAAGGATCTCGCGAGGATACGGACCTAAAACTCTCTTCGTCATTAGTCCAAAGCGTTTCCGATTGTTTTTTAGAGCTTGGGGCGCTGGAAAAAAAGATTGATACAGGGACTGGGAAGAATATGATGAGGAAATTTGGATTTCGAGCCTGGAAATGGCCCCTAAAGCGCATGGAGGTGGAGAGAATTATCAAAATGCTCGAGAGCTATCAGTTGTCCTTCACGTTGTCCTTGACGATAGATCAAACGTGTGTCTTCCGTCTGTGTGGCTCCTGGCGTTATGCTTACACCTGTCTAGGTCTCTCATCACTAGTACTATTCAAACCACCGATCGGATCGCTCTTAGCGGAGACCTGAATAAGCTGCCTGTTGCGCATGGGGCTGAGTTCGACTCAATCATGAACCAATATGAGAGTGATTGTTTCCCAGGGACCAGAGAAGACCTCCTATATCGAATATCAGAATGGGCTACTTCGCAGGAGAGATGTATTTTGTGGCTAAGTGGTAGAGCAGGAACCGGCAAATCAACGATTTCACGAACAGTGGCAAAGACTTTCAAAGAAGCTGACATACTGGGAGCAAGCTTCTTCTTCAAAAGAGGTGAAGGAGATCGAGGAAATGCCTCGAAGCTGTTTCCAACAATTGTCAGACAGCTGGTGAGGAGGATTCCCCAGCTAATCCCTGGTATCCAGAGCGCAATCCATGATGACCCTGATATCGCGTCAAGAGGACTCAAGGAACAATTTGATAAAACACTCCTTCGACCCCTCATGGGCTTGAACCCATCCACCCCGATTCCACTTATGGTGGTGGTGATTGACGCGCTGGATGAATGTGAATTGGACCATGAAATGCGACTTATACTTCAAATACTCTCTCAGCTACAGCAATCGACCGCTGTACGCTTCCAGATCTTCATAACAAGTAGACCTGAGTTACCAATCCGACTGGGTTTCTCAAAGATTGCAGCTCATAAAGTCGTTGTCCTCGATGAGATTCCCGCGCACGTGATAGAAAATGATATATTGTCATTTTTGCAGCACCGGCTTTCAAATATTAGGACCGAGCGCTCTTTGCCTGATAACTGGCCTGGAGGTGCTGACACTAATAAGCTGATGGCATTGTCAAGCCCGTTGTTTATTTTTGCCGCAACAGCATGCCGTTTACTTGAGGACCCGCATTGGGACCCGGTGGAAAGTCTGGCTCAGATCCTAACCTTCAGAAACAATGGATTCAATATGGATAAAATATATCTTCCTATACTCAATCGGCTTCTAAACGGACAAAATGAAAAGCAGAAACTGCAACTAGTTCAAGAATTCCGGGAAGTGGTCGGCACTATTGTCATATTATATGCTCCTCTGTCAATAGCGTCACTCTCGAGTCTTACTAGCTTGCCGGAAAATTTGATCCACATTCGATTAAACCCACTACATTCGCTGCTCATTGTACCTGACAGTAAGAGCCTGCCAGTACGGCTCTTTCATCCGTCATTCCGAGACTTCCTCCTTGATTCGGAAAGCAGCAAAGAAAACCTCTTTTGCGTGGATGGGAAAGAGATGCACCAAAAGCTAACTACGCGATGTCTCCTTATGTGCGAGGGCTTGAAAAAGAATATATGTGGACTAGATATTGGAGCGCAGCGTATGGATCTTGATCGCCAGACTATCGACCAATGCCTTTCTCCGGAGCTTCAGTACTCCTGTCGCTATTGGGCACATCATCTGGTGCAGAGCAAGGATCCGGGTGCCCTAATACAGGACTCCCATGCTTTCTTCTTGAAGCACTTCCTCCACTGGATGGAAGCAATGAGTATATTAGGGCTTATTTCGGAGGTGTTGAGCGTCATTAACCTACTGCAGTCAAGCAAAATTGTAAGGCCCCTGAGATCGCGTTAATAACAAAATCACACTAACTTGTACAGTTTGATAAAACCCAAGAGGTCCTTGACATTCTATACGACGCAAAGCGCTTCTTCCTCAAAAATTGGAAAATGGCCGATGAGATGCCTCTCCAGCTGTACAGCACAGGGCTTGTTTTTGCACCAACACAGGCAATAATTCGGAGGAATTTCATCCACGAGCTCCCCAATTGGATATGTACACTACCAGAGGTTGAAGAAGCATGGAGTGCAGAACTGCAAACCCTTGAGGGGCACGCAGATGCGGTTTATTCCGTGACGCTTTTACCAGATGGGCGTTTGGTGGCATCTGGATCATATGATAACACAGTTAAAATCTGGGAAACTGCCACAGGCGCTCTACAGCAGACTCTCGAGGGCCATTCAGATTCATGTAGGTCTGTGGCATTCTCACCTGATTGCAAATTTGTGGCCTCCGGATCCGTTGATAAGACAATTAAAATTTGGAGTTTGAGTGATGGGTCATTACACCAAAGTCTTGAAGGTCATTTAGGTGGGGTTTATTCGGTGACTTTCTCTAGGGACGGCCGACGTTTGGCATCTGGATCAGAGGATAACGCAATAATGCTCTGGGATGCAGCCTCAGGTGCCTTGGAGCGGGTCCTCGAAGGACATCAGGATTTAGTTTACTCCGTGACATTTTCCGGCGACGGCCAAATGCTGGCCTCCGGTTCTTATGATGGCACTGCCCTACTGTGGGATACTAGTACAGGTATTCGGAAGCAGACTTTGAAGGGCCATTCTAACTGGGTTCCTACTGTAGCATTCTCCAATAATGACCGGCTGCTGGCATCTGGATCGAGTGATGGGACAATTATGCTCTGGGATACGGATACCGGCAATCTACAGCAGACTCTAAACGTCGGGGATGGGGTTCAGTCTGTGAAATTCTCACCTCATAACCGAACACTGGCGGCCGGCTCACTTGATAAGACAATCACACTCTGGGACACGGCTACGGGTGGTTTACAGCGGACTCTAGAAGGACACTTGAGTGGCGTTCGGTCGGTGGCATTCTCACCCGATGGCCGATTTTTGGTATCTGGCTCCCAGGACAGCACAGTTCAGCTTTGGGATACAGAAATAGGTTCCCCGCAGCAAACCTTCCGGGGCCATTCACATCGTGTTCGGTCATTAGCATTTTCCCCAGACGGGCAGCTTTTGGCCTCCGGCTCGGATGATACAATAGTCAGGCTCTGGGATATAACCACGAGGGGTCCTCAACGGACTCTTCATCCGTGTTCAGGATGGGTCTGGTCGGTGGTGTTCTCTCCTAATGGCTATCTTCTAGCATCCTGCTCAGACGAGGCAGTCAAGTTGTGGAATATAGACACGGGGGCTTTATTGCAGACTTTTACGATAGATCCACCCGGGTTCCGATCCGTTGCATTCTCTGCTAATGGGAAACTACTCACGTCTGGGTCCTCTGATAAGAAAGTCAGGGTTTGGGATCTAAGCACAGGCATTTTACAACAGTCTTTTGATGGCCACTCGGGTGCCGTTTGGTCACTGGCATTTTCTGCCAACGGGCGGGTCCTTGCTTCTGGCTCGGATGATAACACAATCCGGATCTGGGATATCGTGACCGGGACCCTGCAACAGATTCTGGAAGGTCATTCACGCTGGGTTAGGTCTGTGGCATTTTCCGCCGACGGCCGCCTCCTCGCGTCTGGATCAGATGATAAGACAGTCCGGATTTGGGATATTGCGACGGGAACCCTTCACGAGACTCTGGGGGTGCAAGGAGCACATGAACTACAATTTTTAGATGACGGATCATATCTAGTCAGCAATCTTGGGTATCTGAGCATCCAGCCCAGGCCTGATGATCCCATTCCACGTTCACCTCAAACAAATCCCCAAATACTTCTTCAAGAGCTTCGCTGGATAACCCTGCGGGATAAAAAGGCACTGTGGCTTCCTCCTGATTTTCGGCCGTGGTGTTCAGCATTCCGGAAGAATACTCTTGCCCTAGGAAATAATTCGGGACGGATTTCGATCATTGGGTTCAACCCGCAATAGTCACCAATCCATGCTTCGTAGAATGTTGTCTTTGTGCCCCAATCGCATTATTAAAAGGTGCCTGAGTGACATTCTTAGCAAGGCTTGGAGTAGCTGGAAAAACAGATTCATCTCTCAACGACTTGATTAAATTGGAAGAAGAAATCCACAGGCGCTTATATGACGCACAAAATGAATAAATATAGGGTGGGTGTATTGTGTTGGTTGCCTAAATAGAAGTTGTCATACCCGACTGCAAAGGTGAACTCCTTATCTATGTGCATTTACTTACTTTCGAAGAGAATGTTGACGCCCTCTAACAACTGGGCTTTATTTAATAACGTGATATTCATCTTCATCCACTTTGTCTTGAAATACGTCGAGCGATTGGTATTTTTTGGAGGCGGAAAAAGTGGCGCAGCCCAATTATTTCTTCAGGACAGATTTCGCGAGCACAGCCCCTTTCTGCCCACTCCAGGCACCACTGGATAAGGGGGATTATCTTTCTTGGGGGGAGGGCTCGATGGCTACCACATATTCTATCACGTATTTAAATGATCTAAGAAGACCAAGGCATGATGAACGGCAAGTTCAAACCCCAATAAATGATGATTCTTTAAACTGACTTGAGAAAGCCGTCCGCAACTGGTTCTTCCCTCCCAAGGAGTACAAGCTCCTTGTCATCGGCAACGATTACACTGGCCCAACTACCTTTCTGAGTCAACTGAAGGATGGAAAGTACCTCGAGACCGCTGCCACTGAAGGCCTCTCCATAGAGACTGTTCTCGGTCCGGAAAATTCCCGCTGGACCCTCTGGGCGGCGTCAACTAGTCGTACGTAGTGCCCCGCGATTTATTTTCGCTCATTTCACCCCTGACGCTAAGCTCGATTCTACTAACCTCAACTATCCCCCCTGGTAGACGGCGGCTTTTGGCCTTTGTTCCGAAACTACGTATGGAACTCCGTAGGTGTCCTGTATCTGCACAACGGCGAGGTCCCTGGCGACGGAGACTCTGAGCTCGTCCAACGGCTGCTGTGTGAGATGCAAGAGCATAAGGTTACGAATATTTGGTTTGCGGTGAATAGGGCGGATCTGCCGGAGGATGGGAAGGGGGTTGATGAGGATGCCTGGAAATGGTTCGATGAGGAGATCGCGAAACAGGAGAGAAATAGTAGTATCTCGTGGGATATCTTTCAGTATAGGCTGAGTACGAAAACAGGGCAGGGTGTCCAGGAGCTGTTGCGGGGTATTCATACCATGGCAAAACGGTGTGGGCTTCAGGAGGATCGGGCTCAGTACCCACAGGGGAATAGCTGGCAAACATCAACAAAAATGTAACGGAATCGTTCAAATCTATATGCGCTATGGAACAGAATACCATGCAATGAGTAGCCATAGTATAACAAGGTACATCACAATATCCAATCGTCTAGCTTCTCAGTCGTCAACACCTTCATCTATAACCCCCATTCCCGTCTAGTAATACCCATCGACATATCAATGACGTTTCTGAATATTACACTTGGCCAAACACTGCTCCACCTGAATCGCCACTGTCTTCGGAATCGCCTCCCTCACCTTCTCCAGATCCTCCCCAGCAATACTCTTCCCCAAACTCCTCTCAACCACCCCATCACTCAACGCAAACAGCTCATTCGCAACCAACCCCACCGCAAACTCCTCCGAGTTAAACGCCGCCGTGAAGTTCGCAGCCACACAATCTGGATTCACCTGCGTATGGAACGAACCCGCTGGAAAGATAGTTACCATGCCGGGATGCAGCTCGGTGCGGATAACGCGCTGTTGACCGTTGGAGTCGACGAGATCGGCGCTGACTTCGGGGACCATTTCGTTCATGACGCGGCCGGAATTCAGGGCGAAGATCTCGGTGGCGCGCGGGTGGAGGTGCAGGAAGGACATGCTGCAAGGGGGGAGGGTGCCCATGGAGATGGAGACGCCGATGTCGGTAAGGGGGGCGAAGTTGGCGGAGGTGGCGACTTGGTCGGTGGTGGACTTGAAGTCGAAGATGAAGTCGGAGTCGTTGGGGAGGAGTTTGTAGCGGTCGGTGTAACTGGGGAAATCATTAGATTGGGGTAATTGGGGAAATTCGGAGAGGGGGAGGTTGGGACTTACGAGTCTGCGAGTTTGATTTTGGCGGATAGGCTGAGCTCGGAGTTGGAGTCAGTGGTTGGGTAGTTGCGAGGGGCTGCGCTTGCGGGGAGGGCAAGGGCGAGCATCATAGCAGCAACAGAGTAGAGGGTGGATTGGGGAAGCATGATGGCTTTGGAATTGGATTTGAAGAAGTTGTTTGGTTGGAATAAAAGGGAAGTAGTAGATATTGAGTGTGTTGGAGAGCTGGTGTGTTTGAGTGATGAGGGACCAAAGGAGGAGGGAATTGAGGTCTTTATATACCTGTTGAGATATGCGCCTTTTACTTTGATGTCATATCCCAATTCAACTACCAAGGACTATTTCAATTAGTATTCCAAATAGTTTTTTTCAGCCTGTCGTATTCACAGCGCTAAAGAGTACCAAGTGGGAATGCTGCCAACGAATAACCTCAGCTGTTAGCTCAGCCTCACCCGGCCCCAGTTTCCATGACAGTGATCGTCACTGCAAGAGCTCCAAACCTCCTAGAGCAACAGCCGGTGGGTATTCCGGGCCTCTCGGATTGGTCGCCCTACGGCGCATAGCCGCCGGAGCGTATTATATAATACGCCAGGGCCCTCAGCCCCCGGTAAACACCTGTCATCCACGCTTATTGATCCCAGAGCGTATTCCCCACTGTGGATCTGTCACTTTTCACTTTAATATGGTAGTTCCTCACCGTTAGCGGTCGGACTTTTTAGGGCAGGCCATGTACTCTGGGTCGTGGCTTTACCGGAATTTAGAGTAGCGTAAGTCCTTCTAAAAGTCACAGATCTAGGCCTTGCAAGGTATTTGGAATTATACTGTCGGGTTCGTTTGACGTAGCTACGATACGACATGACGTTATTTTGTTAAATTATCCGAAATATCAACATGACCACCTCAATTGATAGCGAAGAGCGCGAGTATAAAGCTACAGACAAGATGAGGCAATCCCCCTTTTCGGATTATCAAACACCTTCGAAAGCAATCAAATAGCTTAGCACATTGATTGATAACAACAGCTCAATATGGTTACATACCTCCAAAACTTCATTATTTTGATACTCGGGGCTAAGCTGGCCGCTGCCCAAGCTATTACAGCTGCAGCACCACACTCATCAGGCTGGAACTCCAGTTTCGCCCTCAGTCCCGAGCAAATCAAGCTAGCCAACCTGACAGACGATCAGGCTGCCATCATCAACACCATCACCAACTTCGACCACACCCAGCTCGCCAACGGCGGCGCCCACGAGGATGACTTCTACAACGTCCAAAACCTCCCTGAGGACCAATGGCCCACCGAACCTGGCCGGATAATCAAAGTCCAAGAATCCACCGACCCATCGCCCTTCTCCATCCCCGCAAAGACCGCCATGTCCCGCATCATCTACAGCACCACCAACATAAACGGCACCCTCATCCCCGCCTCCGCCTACATCCTCTGGCCCTACCAACCCAGAACCCTGCGAGGCATGAACCAAACCTCTGCCCCCACAGTGCTCTGGACCCACGGAACCTCGGGCTTCTACGCCAACGGCGCCCCCTCCACCCGTCGCGACCTCTTCTACGCAGACATCGTCCCCTTCGCCCTCGCCCAAGCCGGCTACGCCGTCATCGCCCCGGATTACGCGGGCCTCGGCGTCTCCACCTCCTGGGACGGAACCTTCATCCCACACCAATATTTCGTCCGCGAGGCCGGCGCCCACGATGCCCTCAACGCCCTACGCGCCGCTCGCACCTCCTTCCCCACCCATCTATCAAGTGACTACGTCGTAATGGGCCACAGCCAAGGCGGCGCAGTCGCCTGGGGTCTATCTGAAATTCTGGCCCGGAATGATCCCACCTTCCGCGATGTGGCTAGAGGCTACCGCGGCGCTGTCTTCGCTGCCCCGCCCACGGACGCATTGACAAACTTCAATGCGGGCTTCCTGGCTTGGATCGCCAAAGATTTAGATAAGATTTATCCCGCTTTCAAGCTAAGCGACTGGTTCACACCGCTTGGGATTCGGCGCATCGAACTATTGAACGAAATCGAGGGATCGCAGATGGTTACGTTCGCTATGTTTAGTCCTGAAGAGGCCATAATCAAGCCGGAATGGAGTGAGACATGGTCTGCGAGGCTGTTTGCGGGGCTAGCGAACCCCGGGAAGAGGGAGTTCAAGGGGCCGGTCCTGCTTGTCCATGGGACGGGAGACTTTGTGGTGCCGTTTAACTCGACCAAGACGACGGTGGAGGAGACGTGTGAGGTTTGCGAGGGGGATTTGGAGCTTTTAGCTGTGGAGGAGGGCAGTCATTTTGCGGCGATGGATGCGGCGAAGGTGAGTTGGTTGAGGTGGATTGAGGAACGGTTTGAGAGGAGGCCCGTGGCGAGGAAGGGGTGTTTCGAGAGGGAGTTGGAGAGTTTGTGGCCGGTGGAAAATTATCAGGGGCTTGCGAATTCGTTTTTGATGTGGTCTGGGGAGGAGCAGTGGGGGTATGAGGTGCCGACTGCGTTGTAGTTGATTTATAAGGGGGCATTATATGAGGGGATAGGGCTATAGTGGGGTTTGGTGATGGTGGAGGGTTGGCTGAGGCTGTTGATGTCACTCATTTATGCAACTGTTCTTGATAGACTACACGCAATCCACTGATTTATATTAAATAACTAGCTGGCCCGGCGACTAGTAATTTGTTCTTGGTATATTGTAATTAAAATTAATTCACAATGAACTTTAGCGTTTTATCAAGTCGTATAATCTAGCATAAAAATAAGTTCCATTTTATGTATAATATGTACAAATATATTATGCCGTATGCCCTTATACAGTGCGCTTTTCTCCCAGAAACAAACACGCTACACACGACCCTTAAAGAGGAAAACCCATCATCTAGCATAAACCAATAACCTAATCTATAGCTACCCAGGCGTAATCTCCCTCTTAACCAAATACATACTCTCCGGCCACCACGTCTCCCCATTCTCCCCCGCCAACCCCAACAAATTCTGCGTCTTCATCAACGAGACCACCTGTCCCAACTCCCACTCCCCAATGCCTCCAATCCACCACACCCCATCTAACAACATCACCAACACCAACCAATGCGCAAATACATCCATAGCCAGTAAATGTGTCGCACTCAGCGACGCCCCCTCACTCCCCGGCGAGTCATGCAGCATCCATTTCTCTGCCCTCGCCTCCGCAGACGGTGAATCCAGCACACTCTGGACCAGGATAAGGTATTCAGGGGCCGCTTTATTCAGAAAAGACATGATGATTCGTCGGAGGACGTGTGGTGATTCGATCGATGTAACGCTGATCATGTATCGGGCTACCCACGCCGACACTCTAGAGTATTCATCGAGCGCTATGGGTGAATTTCCAGCCGTGTTCCCTTCTCGAGTCGATAGGGCGGCGGAGGCACACTTTTCAAGGACGGAGATTGTTTCCAATGATGCGCGGAGCTCGGCAAAGTTAGCAGCAGACCACCCTGATCCTTCTAGGACAGCCGCTGTATATTCCGCTCTCCGGCGCAAACTCTCCATGGCCCGACTATACGTCGACGCGACGAGCGGGAGAAAGAGTCGCTTCGTATTCTCGGACGGACCGTCTTCTGGTGATAGCACACTCGATAACCCCGCTCGCGTATCAGCTGGACTACTGGTTGCGGGGCTAGCGTTATCCGCCCCATCGACCATATCCTGGAGCACGGCAGTAGACGCCATATGCGCCGCACGCGTGAACGAAATCCACTGCGAGTGCTGCGGAAGGACCTCACTGGGTAGTCGGACACCAGCCTGTTTTGCCGTAGCGGCTAGATGAACCCGGATAGAGTGGCTGGCTGAGGCGTATAAAACCATTAAGGCTGCGTTGGCGAGAACGTAATCATACGAATCCGATTCCATGGCGGCTTGGATACGTCGTAGGGAAGCGGTGTGGTGGCGTTCCGCTAGCGCGAGGAGCTCTCGGATATCGTTTAGAGCGTTGGGGTCTAGTGGGGAGGGGGCTTGTTTAGCCATATCGTGGCACTTGCATGCGGCTGCTAGGGCGATCAGGGATGACATGACGACCTGGCAGCTGAATGCGAGATTTGGGACTCCGACTGAGAGGGCGTAGAGGTCGAGATCGTCGGCGGGGATGGTCTGGCTGGTGTGCGTGAGGTAGTGGGCTAGGAGGCCGAGTTCTGTGGCGTCGAGGGGATGGAGGCGGTGCGAGTTCGGGGCTAGTGGGCGCTCGTCATCTGTGCTGAAAATTGAAAGGGATGGTCGTCGGCCGATGGAGGAGGGACTGGGGACGGAGAGGTGATCGTGCGACAGTGCGTAGGGTGATGCAGGGCCTGGAGTTACGATGCTGGGACTGGGACTGGTGCGGGGAATGTGTAGATCGGGGACCGATAAATGGGCCGATTCGGGTTCCTCCGATGAGTTGCTGTCGATTGTTTGGTTCGGGTATCGACAGCTATATCGGTGCTTGGAGCATCGGGTGCAGCTGGGTCTTGCCTCATCGCACTGGTGACATATTAGAACAATGCGCGAATTATAAAGATAGAGATATGAATACCTTTTTCCTCTGTTGCTTACATCTCAGACAGCCATTCCTGGATTTCTCGTGTGTTCTCCTCAGCCTGAACCCATTTGCTTGCAGTCCCGCCAGCGTGGTATCATTGGGCATCGCTGCGGACCTCCGTGGCTGAACTCCCGACTCAAACACAAAATCGAGCGTATTCCCCAAGCGCCACAAGGCGGTTCTTCCAATTTTGAGGCAGAACCCTTGATCAGATAACCGAAGTTAAAATCCTTCCAGAGTCTCCTTTGAGGCTGAGATTTCTTCAGCCGCGAATACGCTCTTGGGCGGATTGACGCTAACCGTCTGGCTTCAAATTGGGTGGGGAATTTGGGGTACACCGTTTGTGACAGGGCTGTGCCGGGCCGCGTTTCTATTGGCAGAATAAACCGACTAATGATTTCCGCGTCCCCTGAAGAACGGGAAGCAGCTCGTGTACTTATATCGCCGAATAAACCCTGGGTCTTTGAGGAATTTGGAATTATTCACACTTCATCGCCCTCTCCCAACGCTTAATAACGGAAACATCAGCCGCTGCGCCCTTCAGCCGCTCTTGGAGTCACTCTGGAGCCACGTTAGAGGCATCTTGGCATGGTGGCCTTATGTTGCTGCCTCTCAGCTGGGATTTGTCAGCAATACGAGCTTGAGGAACTTATCTCCGAAATCCCGTTGTCGCCCTGGCCTGCGCCTCTTTGGGAACGGACATTTCCGCATAGGGTGCCCGACTATGAATAACTACTTCCGCCATGCTAAGAGATATTTGGAATTGACGGAAAACGAATGACATCTATACTTAACATGGCATCTGGATTGAAAGTGACATCTATACTCGGACGAGGCACTTGATTTCTCGAATCACGTTGTTAGTTCCGAGCTAGAGCGCGGCACTGCAGGGCGTAGTAGTGTACGGATGTGTATAATTTGATATAATATTCATTTTTCCTGCTTATGCGCCTTAATATCTTGACATTGGCTGACGCCATTCTTGCGTTGGATCCTCAAATAAAATATGCGATGATCGAGGGGGCGTTGAACGGTCTCGGGTAAAACCTCATACTTTCCTTTTTCGGACGTTTAATATGATTTGCCCGCAACGGGTATCCGCAGCATAGAAACTTTTTGTGAGTCACAGTCAACCATGGTTGAAAACAAAGGCCCTGGAGGCAAGGAAATACCCCCATCTCACTCACTGAGCCCCGAGTTGTCTCCCTCAAAGCTCCCCCCGATTGTTCTTCTCATACCGTCAACCATTTCCTTTTCGAACTCCCCACCACACCACACCACTCAACATTACTTGTCTAGTTGCATAACCGCTGTGTCAAAATTTACTCCTGTTTCTCTGCGAGGCTATCGAAAGCGCCTCGGCAAGCATCCGACTCCCAGTATTCTACGGCAACGACTTTAACCTCATTCACGCGATCCACAATGGAGAACCTCCCCCCGCTTTATATCCCAAGAAAGAGATGCGGGAAGGACCTGGAAGAGCTCCGCCGCGAGGAAGGCAGGGCAGAAGATGCCACTAAAAAAGCGAGACATGACTCTCGAACAAAAGCTCACGGAGACTTTAATTATCAATTTTGGTTGGGAGCAACCGAGGTTGAGGCTGCGATCCTACATAAAACCACCATAAAGTGCGATATTGCACTGTCAAAGTTCGAGGGACCAGAAGGAGACTGGAAAAGAACTGAAGAAGCTAGAAGACTCTTTGAAAAGCTAAGGGCGCAAAGACGCAGGGTGGAATCATTCTCTGCGCAGAGGGACAAGCTTTCCTTATGTCGTCGAAACTGCAGCTTGAGAGCTGCTTTTATCAAGTACTTCACGACCAGCCCAATGGGGCTTGGTATCAACTCGGGTGCCGGAGACAGACCCTCTAGCGACCAGTCTAATTTCCGCCGCCAACTATTGAAAGACCATGATAGTTTAGATGAATTCGGCAATGTATGGTGCCCAGTTACTGGGTGTTTTCTCGACAATTCGCAAGTCACAGCCTCCCACCTCTTCCCTTGGAAGGCCGGCCAAGACGCCATGGACGCGATCTTCGGCAAGATTCGACCAGCCGAGTTATTCTCCTCTCGGAATGGGCTTATTTTGAACGTTGCCATTGAGAGACATTTTGATGCTGGCGTAATGGTCATTGTCCCCGATATTGCGGACCGGCCACAGTCCTCTATCCTCTGCGAATGGCGTAACAAGGAGGTTCGAGAATATAAATTGCGAATCATAGATAACAAGTGGGCCAAACTTGACCAATTTTTAGTTCCCGGTGTTCGTTTCCGGGACCTTGACGGGAAGAGGCTGCAGTTTCGCACCAACCATCGGCCGGCAGCACGGTTTGTCTACTTCCATTACTGCATGCAGATCATGCGCCGCTCCTGGAGAGTCGGACCAGGGCTGAAGGCGGCAATGTCCCTAGAAGACGAGCTTGGAAAGCCATACTGGGGAACACCGGGCAAGTACATTGCCAAAAACATGCTGCTGGCATTCATTGAAGAAGTCGGGCACGAGGCGGAGGAACTCATGATTGGCGCAGCCAATCGATCTACCAGCTCGTCAGACACTATGGTCAATGTGGTGACGCGTGAGCTAGCGGAAGATAGTGCAGGTGAAGAGAAAGATGATGAGGAAGAGGATGAAGATGACTCTGACGAGGAGGTTTGAAGAGCACCCTGTGTTATTATTTTTTGTATGGTGAAGAGGAAGTTTTTTGTCTTGTTTGCTTTATTGATATCCATACCCAAGTCTCATGAATGATTATGAGTTCCTCGCTGGCCTGAAGAGCCGAGCCAAATGAAGAAACTGTTTTTTTTTCACAGCCCATAGATAATTTCGTAGGTGGACACTCTTCCATCTTTATATTCCTGTCACAGAACGCCCGCGGCACCGCACCTGGTAGTTCTAGAACACCGGAGTTAACGGATTCGTCCTGGGCTGAGGTCCATTTTCGACTGAAGCCCGAGTTTTGACCACAGTCGAAGCGGGAGCCCTGTTTAATAAATATAAAGTTACTCCGTCTGCAGATAGCACGATGCGACTAGAGAATATATCCATAATTGCTGAATCTTCGTGGGACAGGTGATGAAGTGCTATACCCTAAGGGCAACAGTCCGATACTATATGCTAATGAATGACCTAGGTTTTAACCACAGTCTGATTCCAGAGCTCAGAGCTTATTGGAGTATAAATCGGAGGATGGCCGCATCATGTGCGGAAGTGCTCCGCCCCCCAGCATCAAACTGATCACGGCACCAGCAGATGATTCCGACAGGGGGCAAGCTGCGCCTCCTCCGGCTCCTGTCAGACTGCAAGAGGAAAGCCAAAGGTCCCTTTTGAGCAGACGATAATTCAAACCCGGATTCCAAGACGCTCGCCAAGACCTCTGCACGGAGGAGGTTGCTTTGGCCCCCGAAACATACGGGCGATCCTCACCTTTTGGCGCCATCAACGACTCCTTTACCAAATAGCGGTGGTTATTTCAAGCTTCGCCCCCACGGGAAATTCCATTCCAAATCCGGCAAAGAGGTTTATAATTCTTTCATTTCCCAAAGCCCTTACATCTCGTGGTTGTGGCTCGGAGCGATGTTCAAGCAAGCTTCCAGTGGTGATTGGACTTTACGGAGGTCTCAACCCCCAGTTCCGCACTGATGGCGACCACCATGGGTTCGCTGATACGAGCTTCCCGCTTGAAGGAGGGAGTGATCAGCTTGCCACTGATTGCCTGATTAGTAACCTAGATTATTGGATTGCATCTTTCTGGATGCTACACTGGTTAGTCGTTGAATGGAGGAAATGGGGTTTTGACGGCCCTGTCCAGAGTGATCCTGTTATACTGGGGAATATCCAGTGAAGAGTTTCCACTTACCCCGAAAGACAGAATTAGTCGAGAAGATTCGGATGACCCGAAATGATCAAGAAGTATATGAGTTTTTCAAGAGGTTTTCTTATCTTACTGCTAGCGTTGACAGGGCTTCTAAGGCAAAGGCAGCAACCAATATTCTAGTCATGATTTCCTTACTTCGCCTCATTTGCAACCATGGAGAAGCACTACTCTCCAAGTCAGCCCTGAAGGCCGGGAGAACCCGGGATGAAAAGTTACCGAATCGAGATATTATCGAGTCCACACTCAAGCGCTGTACATCTTGCCACTGCGAGATTGAAGATCTTGGTTCTACTGGTTCACTCGTGGATCAGTTGAGCTGTGGGCATTTCCTTTGTGGAAACTGCGTAGTGACGTTACAGAGCTCATCTCATCAGCTATCATGTTGTGAATGTGCTTCAGGTGAGCTAGTGCTTTTTCGTTTGGGGATGATACAACTCCCGTTCCATCCCAAAGCACAGTAAAGGCCCCCTCCAATCCACAATACTCGCCTTCTGCCAAAGTTGAGGCGATCCTTTGGAATGTGGCAGCCAGACGGCCGGCCGGCGGCCCCCATTGGCCAATCTCCAAGAAGTACTATCTCAACATCCATTAACCCTGATTTTTTGTTGCTGACTTTCAGCAGCCTACTTTTTAGTCCTTGGCCAAAATGCTTAACCTGCTAAAATCAACGCTTGGGCAACAGAGTTTGTCTTTCCAGCGGATCGACGGGCAGTCATGATTCATCGCAGGCGATGCAAGGCACACACCCCCAAAACGACCATCGGTTCATCCAATCATCCGAGACACCCGAGCCCTCGAACCATGACCATGGGGGCCAATTCAAGTCCGAATGCAGTGGTACCTTGCGCTTCTTTCATCCTTGACAACTCTACTTGCAGGGAATCTGGGACGCCTGGTCTTCGATGAATTATGGGAACCCATACACTTGATAATTGACATAGGCAGTGCTGTGTCATTAGATCTTAATTGCCATATTATGAAAATTTATATATGAATCGCCCAACAGTCTTTGAACTAGGTTGTATTTGTGTTGTTTAGAAAAGAATATAAAAACCTGGTTAATGTCTATTGAAGACTGCAGGTAACCGCATTCACTATTCCCTTTTCAATCAACTACCATCCAAAGCTCCCACCAATATGCGCGCTACTATCCTCGCTGTAGCCATCACCTCCCTCGCCACTATCGCCAGTGCCAGCCCAGTCGAGGCAAGGGCGGATACTGTCTTTGACTGAATTTCCGATTCGCGGCTCCTCGGAAGCTGACTGAGTTTCCAGCTCGGCGCGCAATATGCTATGAGTATGTCACCTACTTGAGAGGAGAGGGACGGTCTTGTGCTGATCAGCTTAAGGAAAGTTACACAATCCTGAAGATCTACCTCGGTGAACCCGCCACTTGCGAGTTCGAGACCGACGAAGGGAACACGATAACTGTTGAAAGGGGGACAACGTATCTTGATGACCACCCCGTTGGGCTTGTAAAAGGAGGTTGTCATTAGAAAAGAGGCGGAGTAGCAGGCACATTCCTAGTTAGATATCCTTCAGACGTGGAGAGAGTGAGGTGTGTCATTTACGAGTTTTTATCCCCCTTTTGGCCTGGCCGCGGAAGCTCGTGTGGAGGGTTGATTAGTACCGGTGGGCTGGATGGTAGGAATTAAGACAGGTTGCTATATCCCAGCAACAAAAACGCAACCTTTTATTTAAAAAGAATAGTTGAATAAAAAGAAAAAAACATACAACAGTCCGGATTCCCATGTGGTCACCCACCATAGTACTAACAGACCGGCGTGTGGCTTAAGTACGGCTGAGCGGACGGGAAGCCCTGTTCTCCACACCCTGTGGTCGTATGTGCCAGGTACATAGTTGGAGCAGGTTATAGAGAGCATGTTCTTGAGACGAGCCAGGGATATTGCTTTATTTTGGGAATGGTACGCCATTCTTCTACTGATATTAGTGTCAACCCTGATGAAGGGTATCGTCTTGATCTTGACATTATTCCTGTGCAAAGTGTGTCAAAGGGAGAGTGGGGAACAGAATTCTTAGCTCTATCATAACAGAGCGCGATCATAATTAGGTGCTTGTAGTATGAATAGCTGACTCGTCTATGTGCGGGCATCAGCAGCGGCCTGGCGTTTTGGGTGCAGGCTCCAAGGCAACAAGGCAGGAACTCTGAGGGGGTGCTGTCTTTGGAGATGCAGTGCATCAGCGGTTTTGGGGGGAAGCAGAATAATATATAAATACTTATAAAGTAGTTAACTAGTATATATATATAAGCTATAGATTAATAAATTGGAGATAATATAGTGTTATACCTCATGGCGGCCAACATCCATTATATATTCTTGTCCCCCCAGGATTGTTCCTAGGTGAGAGGAAACAAACAATGTTTAGTTTAGTGAGCATCGCGGATATTGGTGAAAGTGAATATCTCACTATCAGCCTAACTTAATAATTATTCTTATTTCAACATTTTAAAAATTTGCTCAAAGTCTTCTTGTTGTTTAAACTTTTGGCCGACACGGCCTGATACGCAGCCTCTAAGGCTTTATAGATATAGCTCGTATTGAAATACCAACAACATGTCTGCCCTTTGTCACAAGGCTGAGAGGGCGGGGTTAAAAAAAACCACCAAAGGCTGCTCGTCGAGCAGGGTTAAATTAGGTGCCTTATTGCTGCCCCCTCCGCCCGATCAAAAAAAGATTGAAGTTTTGAAAGTGTCATCTCCCTAGATGACTCGGGACCTGGACCCAGCGTCTCTTCCCATTTACTTAGCCCTATTTTTTTCTTGATTTCCCAAAATTGCCTCATTTATCAAAAAGTAATGCCAACACAATCTGAACCATGGATTCTGGACCCAAATTAAGGCATGAGGATTACCAGATAGGCTGGATATGTGCGTTGCCGATTGAGGGTGAAGCCGGCCGAGCCATGCTGGATGAGGAGCACCCGCCTTTGGACGACCAGGCCCCTAACGACAACAATACCTATGCTCTAGGCAAGATTGGCAATCACCCGGTTGTTATCGCATGTT
This sequence comes from Aspergillus diversus, assembly GCA_027569885.1. Taxonomy (NCBI): domain Eukaryota; kingdom Fungi; phylum Ascomycota; class Eurotiomycetes; order Eurotiales; family Aspergillaceae; genus Aspergillus; species Aspergillus diversus. The sequence continues at coordinate 227,773 of JAPDKZ010000046.1, forward strand.
TGCCGAAAGGAAGTTATGGAATCAGCAGTGCCACATCTGTCCTGACAAACATGCTCTCCTCCTTCCATGAAATTAAATTCTGTCTTATGGTAGGCATTGGGGGCGGAGTCCCCTTTCCATCTGATGTCCGCCTAGGAGATGTTGTTGTTGGCACTCCAGAGGGACCGTCATCTGGCATCATCGCCTATGACCACGGAAAGGCCGTGCAAGGCGAGCTAGAAATACGTTTGGGCGACTCCCAAGACCGTCCTCTCAAGTATCTTCTCACGGCAATTTCACGACTCGGCGATATTAATAGGGAATTCGCCAAAAAGGTGGAGGATCATTTAAAACAAAACCCAAAGTTCAAGCGCCTTGACACTTTCAATGATTGGTTATTCGAAGCAGACTACGTCCATCAGAAAAAAGAAGAGTCATGCGAGAAAGGTTGTGATATAACACACTTTGCGGCACGATCGACAAGGGAGGACAAGTCTCCGCATGTTCATTATGGTATAATTGGATCAGCGCACAAGGTGGTCAAGGATGCGTTGCTGAGGGACCGGCTGGCGGAACTCCACAATATAAAATGCGTTGAGATGGAAGCTGCCGGCTTGGTGAACATGATCCCAAGCTTGGTGATACGCGGAGTTTGTGATTACGCCGACTCGCATAAGAATAAGGAATGGCAGCCATATGCATCCTTGACTGCAGCTGCCTATGCAAAGTTACTCCTCTCACATCTGCCCGTTAGGAGGCAAGCACTTGTTAAATATTCCCTGAAATTATTTGAAGAGGATGATAAGTGTCTGAAGTTCCTTAACAACCAGCTTCCTGCGGCGCATAGGGATAGCCTTAAGAGGATAAAGGGCGAACGGTGTGCTGGAACCTGTGCATGGCTCTTGAAAACAGATGTTCTTGAGGCATGGAAGAAACTTGGCAAAAGTGCAGAGGAGCTCGCAAGGAATGTCCTGTGGCTCCATGGACTTCCGGCGACAGGAAAATCAACCATGTCAATCTTTCTCACGGAAGAGTTCGAAACGAAGGCCTTTAGAAAGAACTCAGGTATTCTCACATACTTTTTTTGCGACAGTATCGGCAAGACAGAAGAGAGAAAGACCACGGCGGCTTCAGTTCTCGTTAGTCTAGTGAGCCAACTTGCCCAAAGATCACCGCGGCTACAGGGAATCGTCTTGACAAAATATCGCGAAATGGGAACCGCCTTATTTACTTCAGATTTTGCCCTGTGGAATGTATTTTTGGACCTTGCAAAACATACGATTCTGAGTGAAAGGGAGTCATATGGCCAAGGGGAGCTATTCTGTATTATTGACGCTCTGGACGAGTGTGATTATGACTCACAGGATATACTGATGAAGAAAATAAACAAACTTTTCGTCAGGAAGGAGGAGGGGGACGAAGACGAAGACACAGGAGGCTCGGATCAGTTTGCGTTCTTGTCTCATATCCATATCTTGATCACGAGCAGGCCATATAAGCATATCGAGGACGAACTGGAGAAGTTTCCAAACAGAGATTTGAACAAATTCGAAGAGGCAAAGGCAGATGTTGAGAAATTCATAAAGGAACGCGCAGGGGATCTGAAAAAGAAAAAAGGGCTCAATCAGGACCAACATGATTTGCTTCTGGAAAGTCTTCGTAAAAACGCGGGAGGAAGTTTCCTCTGGGTGGACCTCATCCTGCAAAGCTTGAAAAAAACCCTTCCCAGCGATTTCGACTCGAAGATCCGAACTCTGCCTCATGGTCTAATGAACCTATATCAATCGCTTCTGGATGAGGCAATGGCATCAAATACCGAGTCACGACAGGCTATCAATATATCGTTGACCTTGTCGCTGTTGCTCTAAAGCCTCTTACTATTCTTGAGCTTGCCACTGTGTATCACCAATACCAGCATTTGGACATTTCGAACGGAAAGGACCCAAACGAATGCAATTGCGGCGAGGAGCTCTTGGTTATCTCTATACGAAATGCAATAAAGGATTGCGGGCTTCTCATCATTGAACATGATGACTCTGTTATTCTTCTTCACAAGTCCGTCCAGGACTTTGTATTTCGCGAGAATAATAACAGACACTGTGCCCATGCCAACATGGCAAGTCAGTGTATTACATATTTAGCTAATGCACTTGATGAGTCTGCTGAGAGTGCAAGAAAGATTGTGCCCCACGATGCTGCAGTGTTGAGGAACCTTCGAGCAGCATGTGGAGGCGAAGATAGAAGGATTCCAGATTTTACCGGCTTTCTTATGTACTCGATAAGGTTTTGGATGGAACATTCGCATTTTGCCGGTGAAAGATTTATTATGGAGGATGGCCATGAACGCTTTCTGGGAGTTGAATCAAAATTACTGCAACAATGGCTGGATATCTGTAGGTTCACCACATATGGCCAAATTCCCCAGAGGTTCACTATCTTCCATGTGGCTGCCAGGTGGGGAATTCTTCCTCTTCTCAAGCTTAGAATCGGCAAGGAGTCGTACTCGGAAACGAGGTATCTTACCTCAAACGGGACGAGTCTATTAGGTCTAGCGGCAGAACATGGCCACAAGGAAATTGTGAGGTGGCTGCTCACGAGCCCGGAAGAAGAAAAACCCCTTTTCATGCGTACTTTGATCTCCGCGGCGCGAAATTGGGAGAGGGGCGATGAAATAATGTCCTGCCTGCTCCAGCACCCCGCCGCTCGCCTGTCTATTTCCGTGGATGTTCTAAGAAACGCCGCTGAAAATAAGAAGATGGGACATCGGGTGCTGAAAGTTCTCCTGAATCAACCGAACGTGACTGGGATGTGCGATGACACAGTGTTCAGGGCGGCGGTTGAAAACGAACAAAGCGGAGAACTAATAGTTCGACTTTTACGTGAAAAGGTTCCGGATATTGGAACCAGCCACTGGAAACTGGAGTCCGCCGCAAAAAACCGAGAAAAGGGAGAGTTTATCCTCGGGCTGTTGCTTGACGTTCCGGATATTGAAATAACTGCACGCGTGGTAGAGGAGGCCGCCGGAAATGGCAAGCTAGGCCCTGCCCTGTTTGGAAAGCTGCTGAAAAGGCAAGGGACCGTTTCCGAGAGGACCTGGGACATGGCCGCAAAAGATACAGACACGGGGCTAGCAAAGCTTAAGGTCCTGTTTGCACGTCCAAATATGGATTTCACACCGAGAGAATCATTCTGGTGCGAAGCCATCTATTATCAGCCACCTGATGCTATAGAATACCTGTTTGAAAAAAAGGCACCGGGCCCCAGGGTCACACAGGAAGTGATCAATGCATTAGCAGATCGCCTGCCAAAAGATCCCAACGCTGTGAAGCACATACTGGCGACTATATTTTCTGCCCAACCCAACTTGCTTGAGGATAACGACGAGTTATTGTGCTATATGTTCGAGAGCCTTGATGCTACCTCAGTCAAGTACATCCTTCAGAACCACAATTCCAGCATAAAGAGCCGTCCCGAAGACCTATACACGGCGGCGGCTACGAATACTAAGTACGATTTGGAGGTATTGAATTCGCTCTTGGAGTATTTCAGAGCACCAATTGAGGTAAATGAGCAGATGCTCGTGGCGGTGATGGGCGACAGAAGTGGGAAATACCCGGCGATGAAACTCATCCTTGATAATGGGTGTCCTGGGTTTCCCATTACGCATAACATGCTAAATTCCATTGCGAGGAATGATGACACCTGGACTCTCTTAGACATTTTATTTGACCGTGATGGTGGAAATCTGGAGATCACACAACCGATTGTTGATCGCCTCCCCGGCAGCAGCCAAGATCACATAATCCAGTGGATGCTCACAGGGAAAAAATACATTTTGGACTTCGTTCTCGGCGTCATTGAGTCCCAAGGAATGGAATCAAGTTTTTCCCAGAACGAGCGGGCCGTCTTAAATAAACTCCGTTATGAGGTGGGGGTTTCAGAGGCTAAGAGACGGCTCAAAGGAGTTGAGGATATGGACTTTTCTGAGCTGCTCGAGGTTGAACCACACAAGGAGTATGATCTGGATGCCTCATTCAACAAAATAGTCGAGCTGGCGTTCAAAAGGAACATGCATAGAAAGCGGTACACTATAACCATATCTCCGTCTGCCCTCTCCACTTTTGTGCGTGAGCGGTCGCCGCTGTCTCTACAAATTCTATTTCTGGCATGTGGCGATACCCTGTGCGTGAACGAGGATTTGTTGATGGCTCTTGTGCGAGACGAGCCGATCTATTTCAAAGTGAATCTTTGGAAATTAAAGATTGTCTTTCAGTACAAGCCAACAGAAATTAGCGAAGGACTCGTACGCGCGGCGGCGGAAGGTGGGAATATTGATGCACTCGACTACTTCCGTTCCATGGGCTATACAGGCAACCTCCCGTTCACGACGTCGATCATGAAGGCGGTCCTGGTTGACAGAGAGAAGCCTATTTCATGGCTGCTACAGGAAAATGACATCCTTTCGATCGAGAAGGACCTCATTCTAGACGTTGTGGAGTCACAAGGGACATCTTCCATTCGTGCGACAATGCGTTCTATTTTCCGATGCATTGAGGAAGAGGAGAGATTAGAGGTCACCGAACAGGCCATATTGCTGATTATCGAGTGGTTGGAGGAGCATGAGCTCATTGAAAAGGCCCTTAATTGGCCGTCTAGCAAACGGATTATTTTGCGGAAGCGAGTTGAGGCCGCGGCTAAGAATTACCACTGCCCAGGATACATAATCGATGTGCTGTTGGATACCGCAGACGCCATTTTGTCGGACGGCGTTCCCAAGGACGAGAAATCAACGAACATTATCCTTCAGCATTGCTCAGACAGCAGCGTTCGGAGGATTATAGAGGGATGTATCACAGCTTTCATTGGTGCAGGGCCAGTGGGCCTCGAGGCAATAATCTCCAACGACAGGATCCAGCACGAAACAGTCCGCCTACTGCTTCCCCGTATAGCGCATAATATCCCCCTCACTGAACGAGTGATGCGGGCAATAATCCAAAGTCAGTTTACCAGGACTTTCACAGAGTACTTCATGCGCGGTCAACATGAAATCCCTATCACCCAGGGCGTTGTGCAGCCAGACATTGACCAGATTGCTGGTGGTTGCGGGACAAAAATCTCTGAGAAGACGCAGCAAACTATCGGCCGTGGAGTAATCAGCCTGCTCAGTTGGGAAGAGAGCAAAGATCAAGTGAAGGTTACAAAAGACGGAGTTAGGGCAATATTCCGTTGGCTTCATGAGGACGTAGTCAAGCAATTGCTGAAGAGGACCGAGGAGGCTTTTCGAGTTACCGATGATATAATGGACTCAATTGTTCAAAATTGCCTTGGAGGGGAGTCCATACTCAAGTTTCTGATCAGTCAGAGACGAGAATGTTTCTGTCTGACCAGCGAAGGGTGGGTTATGGCGATGAAAGGGTCCTCAGACAGCAAAACACGGAAGTTGATGGCGGAAGAACTCCAGTCGAGGATGATTGGCTCCTCTCGGAGATTAGTACTAGATCCAAAATTTTCATTGGACCTGGCAGGTCTGTATGGCGACATTGGTGCATGTCCAGCAGTCCTCATCCCTGATGCGGTTCTGGAAGCTGTAGACCTCAAAGCAATCGAGCAGGCCATGGAAATTCCCTGCGCAAACAGTCCCATCACCGAAAAAGGGGGCCTTTTGTTATCACGAAGAATTGTCACCTCTGGTGGATCCCAATATGAGGGTCTGGCGTCGCATATCATCCAAAGCTTGCTGAATGGCAAGGATAGCGCATTTTTCTCTGGAAATGGCCACAACCAAGAAATATTGGCACAAAACCTATCCTCGTGGGGATTACAAGCCCTAATAATCGAATGGGACAATAGATTCGAAGAAACTATAACGATTACACCGGAAATGGCAGAGCGGATGGGCGAGTTCTGCAGTGATATTATCGGATTTCTGCACCACGACTACCGTATAAAAGTGGTGGGGGGATTGAGTCTGGCCCACATGATGCCGTTTATTCACTATGGAACTCTCAAAAAGATACTTGGCAGTAAGAATTGGGAAATACACCTGAGTGATTTGCCTTTGACTTTGCCATTAAGACAAGAGTTAACCCCCACGCACCTGCGCTCGACTTACGGACGTCACCCACTGAACGAAGAGAGAGAGGCAAGTGACCCAATGGTCTTGAAGAAGGTATATTTGCTCGCCCAGCAAGGAGAAAGATTACTGCAAGTGAATTCACACATTTTGCGGCTTCTGTTGTTGGTGGAGGAAGCGGTGTTAGCAAACGAAGAAGCTCGCGGGTATCGGAAGAAGAAAACATCAACGGGTGAGGGATTGATCGCAAAGCTTCTCCTGGCGGATATCCATATTACCTCGGAAGCATTAAGTTTCATTATATCCGATTATAAGCCGCAACTGGTGTTCTTGATGCCTGACTACCGGCTCAGCCAAATCACCAAAAACGAAATGATGATTTCCAAATTGGCAGCCAGGTTTGGCGAGCCAGCGATTTCACTACTACTGGACTGGCACGAACAATTTGAAATCACAGAGCAGAATTTTATGAAGGCTGCTGGGGACAAGTATTACGGTGTTGAGACTGTGAAGCGGTTTCTTCTTACTAAACCTCCACCGATGGTCACAGAAGCGGTCTTCGAAGCAGCAGCAGCTAATGAATCACATGCGATGGAATTACTCCAGATCTTGTTCGAACATGTCGGGACTGGAGGTGCTCCTATTGAAATTTCTCACCGAACAGTTATATCTTCCCTCAGAGGCGGCAACGGACGCAACATACTCAAATTTCTACATGATAAAGGTATCCGCGCTCACTTTATCTCATGTACGCTGTTTCAGGTATTTAGGTTTTGCTCCTCGCAGGAAGACTTTGGGCTTGTACTAGCCCTGCGGTCAGAAAAAGGGCAGGTAAAGTTCCATGAGCCATGGATCCTGCTTGCGGCACAACTATTCGGACTTGAAACACTGCGCATATTTCTGGCCAAATATTCCAATAAACAAGTATCTAACAGTGCACTCATCAATGCCGCGGCAAGAAACACTGACTCTAAGGTACTGTTGTACCTAATGCGGTCTAGGCGGGACTGGGTCGACGAGCTGCACTATGAGATTGCCGATCTCATCTTCGATGAACTGGACCAAGACAATAGCAGTAACAACTGGCGGGACGAGGAGAGCACGATTAATGAAGTACGAAGGGAATTTTTAACAGGATATATTCAAGATACACCTGTAACCAAGGAAATGATCAAGTGGGCGCAAAGCGGATATCCATATCATGAATTGTTGCTTTCAATGCTACAGCGAGCCAACCTCACGACTGCGGCGGTGGATGAGATACTCCACATCTCAGAGCAGCGCATGATAACTATTGCCCAAACAGGTGACTGGTCGTCTGTTAGCGGGATGGTAGGTCAGATGGCCTTGGATACGCAAGTAACAGACGGTGTCATACTCGGGGCACTTAAGAATGAAACTTTGGATGGAGAGATGATTATCGATGTTATTCGGAAGTCCAACAGGGCGCCGTTGGCAGTGACAGGGGAGCATATTGAGGCACTTTTTGGAAGACCGACATCCGATCCCCATAAGGCCTCTGAAACTGATGTGCTTGATATTCTGCTGAAGAATCCCTGTGAGGTTCTGAAATTCACCGTAGAGGCTGCTGTTGCAATATTCCAAAGGACCCAGGATGATGGAATTACACAACGTCTTCTTGACTTACTCCCAGGAAATCTATCAGAAGGACTTACAATTGACTTGTTCATGACACATAAGCCATGTGTTGTGCGGTTCCTTCTCCAACAACACGGAAAACACATCCCATGCACTACCGATATTATTGTTGCGTGCTTGACACAAAACGAATACTGCTATATTCAAATAATGCCAGACCTGGAGAAACTCTTTAATGGATGGAGAGGTCTCATTGAAATAAACGAGCCTGTTCTTTTCGCTGCCATCAACAACAACACCCATATGTTGCTGCAATTTATTCTACAATACATGGAGCATGAGGAGCCGCTGGCAATAACTGAAACAGTTCTCAAGGCAGCAGCAGAAAAGAGTGTCGAGAGTTTACAGTTACTCTTGGACCGCTGTGGTGATGGAATCCCAATAACCCCTGCAATTGTGACTGCTGCAGCATCCAACCAGGAAGAAAGCGAACAGGCCCTCCGGGTCCTATTCTACAAGTATGGGGAGTCGACTCCTATTACGGAGCAAACCCTAGTGCACCTAATTGAGGCCCATGGTAATTTTCAAAGCGATGCGATTGGAAGAACAGCGCAGCTTTTACTATCGCGGGCAGGAACCAAAATCTTGACAGAGCGTGTCATTAAGGCAGCCATTCTGAATGGACAAGAGGGGCCCATGCTTATTGGTCTATTTCTCGCCCAGCTCGGGGTACAATTGGTTTTGACCGAAAGCATCATAGCACAGTATCAGGTTCATGATCGAGCTGGTAAGGACAATCCAGTCAAAGGGTCTCCTCCAAGACAGTCCAAGACAGGTCGAGTCAATGAGAAAGCAATATTGGCGCTTCTTCATAGCAGTACAGAAGGGGTAAAGATTACCTTTGATGCAGTGACGCATATCATACGTTATGGCTCCCAGGATATAGCCTTTCTTGTCCTGGATAAACTTTATGGGTCTCTTGCAAATCACGAATTCCTCACAGACAACACACTGGCAAACAGGAAAGAGGATATCCTTCTAGCAGCCGTTACAAGGGCTCTTTCAGACGCTCCAGACATCCTGATGTATCTCCTCAGTCGGCCTACCATTAGCACTTATGTTACAGAGAGGGTTGCTATTGCAGCGGCAGAAAATGCAGTTTGCGGCTTCCAGTTACTACAGATGCTGATGGAAGACGATCAAAATATGCGATTCTTGACCCAAGCTGTTTTGATAAACGCAGCGGCAAATAAAGAATGTGGGAATGCCATTCTAACTTGGGTTATTAACAGTCATTTCCAGAAACTATGTTTTACTGAGGGTCTGCTGATGGCGCTAACGGCAAATCCACCTACAAATCCACCAGAACATTCGTCAACTTCCTGGCCCCAGCTCGACGTCTATGTTTATATTTCTTGGAGATTCAAGCAGCAACCTGAATTCAAGGACCCTGTGGCCCTGGTAGAACGGCTATTGCAACTTGGAAAAGACCAAGTTGAAATAACTGAAACCCTTCTGATAGGGGTTGTACAAAACGGGCGCTATGGCAAGGAGTACTTGGAACTTTTCCTCATGCACCCAACTACTAAAATTCCAAGTCTTCAGAGAGTTGCAATGGCCGCCGCGGAGCAATCACACCCCCACAGCGCATCAATGTTAAGATACCTTTTCTGCCATGGTGTCCGTATAGACGATGCGATTTTAAAAGCCATAGTTACAAACACACGGAGAGGACAGGAGATCATCACCAGCTTACCCTCTAGTCTGCTCGAGACTGATCTTACGAACTCCGATGAATTGAGAGCTGCAGCAAGAACAAATCATGTAAATGGGTTAGCACTGTTGGATGCCCTGCATCGACGTTATCAGGAGTCCAGACCTACATTGTGAATGTCTTTTTTTTCATCGAAAGTTTAATTTCTATACATTATACCTTTTCTAGTTTGGAGACCATGAAGATGGATATTAATGTTATAACAACAAGATGCCCAATCTACCTCCTTGATAGATTCTTCTATACAACCACCCTAGTGTCATGATCTTGATCATGCCATTGCCCCAAGAGCCATCGGATTCTTGACATAAAACTCTTACCGGGAAACTTGGAAGCTCAAAAGAAGTATCTGGGTAGGTGAACTTTTCCACACTCCACACAGGGACAAATCTCGTGCTACATGTAGAAGATGTTGCGGTCGGCAAGAAGCGGGGGCAACCCCAATGGCTTCAAGTGCTCTATATTTTCCTGGTTCGGCTTCAATCCGAGCGGGTGGACCCTATTCTTCTATTTCAAACTTTCCATTTCAAGCCGTTTGCCGAAGCTCTTAGTCAATTTTTGCTTCTTCCCAGGTTAAATCATATCAAACTCCGGAATAAAACCTTCATTTGTCAAACACTAAAATTGTGCAAGCTAGTCAATATTTTTATTCAACCGAAATTTGCACACCGCCGCTCGATAGCGTTCCGCAACAGTTCCGAAACTACACACCTCACCTTCCAGTATGAAGATTGCAATTGCGGGCGCCGGTGATGTTGCGACTTATTTCACTGACGAGTTCAGAGGGTCCTCCCATGAGATCGTGGTTCTCAGCCGCTCTGCCGCAAAAGTCTACGAAGCTTCGCACGTCGAGGTCAGAGCCACCTCTTATGATGTCGAAGATTTGAAGAAGTTCAATGACTGTGATACCATTGACTCAACTCTCGGCGGATCAAACGATCAATACGTTTCCTGCCATCTGGCGATCCTGGAAGCCTGCGTTCGATCCCAGAAATGCAAGTGCTATATTCCGTCCGGATTAACTATCAACACGAGAGATTTCCCCGACCAACTGTTGCACAGCTTAAAAGCACGACTTGCTAATATCAAATCAAAGCATTGCGCAACTAGGACAAAATACAGTGGACTTTTATCTGCAATAGCTGGTTCATGGACTATGTTATGCCGGTATCAAAGCGTTGGTTGAAGGATATTAGAAATAACTGGATCATGGATCCTGCATAGAAACTGTTTGATCTATACAGGCCACTCTCGCACTTCTTCAGGCAAATGATGTCCCCTGGAACGAATTTACTATCTGAATGGTCAGACCCTGACTCCGCGGGAGCCCCTTGCGCTTGTGAAAAAGCACTACCCGGAATGGAAAGCCCGAAGTGCCACACTGACGAACGTGTTGAGTGAGATTTGTGGAGAAATGGGAGCCGAAGAGCGTCCTGTTCTAGGTGCTTTGAAACTCCTGGGCTTCACGACATGCGCTAAAATGCCCCCGGAGAGTGTTTTGAAATGGAACACGGGGATCCCTACAGGCGTATATGGACTTGATGTACGGTGTTTCTTGGAGGGAAGTAATACAAGAGCCGTTCTTTGAATTGGGGCAAATCATCGCAGCCACGGGGGCTCTGGAGTTGGAGGACTGGGCTTGGAGGGGTTATAACTGTCAACTAGCTTGCCCTTTAGATTTACCCAGGTGATAATATTTTGATTACTACGAACCCTACTTATCTACTCCATATAACTTAGTGCTTATTACCCCCGCCAGCTTGATCCGAAGGGTTCAATCGACAATTGGGTAGTTTGATAAGAAGACTTTCGAAGGGCGCTAGTCTCGTATTTGCATGATCCAGCTGGCCAGGGAATTGAATCCTCACTCCTTGCGCCCGTGAATAACCGTGGCATGACGTAGCTTTTGAATTGACGATTCGCGACATTGACGTATGGTGTATTCTTGGCAATAGCTAATCCATCAATCAAGAAGCTTTACTAGGGCTGATGCCGGTGGCCCCTGTATGTACCTTGATGAGGGACATGGGTTAAGTGCGCGCACCTCGTATTTGCACAATCAAGGTAGCCAGTCAATTTGATTCTCACTCTTGACGGCCGAGAGTATCCGTCACTCTCAGGAGTTTCTAAATTACAATTCGCGACGCCAACGTGTGCGAAATGCTTGGCAATAGCTTAAGAGCGAGACACGTCTTCCACTGTGGCAGAGGATTCAGAACTCTTGCGGACCGCATCCGGTTGACAATAACAGCATGGCGGCAAAACGAGCTTCAGATATCGTGATCATTGGCGGCGGCATTGTTGGAGCTGCTCTGGCCTACTTCCTGACCCTACCCAATGATGAAAAGAAAGTGACCGTCATAGACCGTACCTTTGAACAGTTGCAAGGCTCAACTGCCTACGCCCCCTCCGGATTTGTTGGTCAGTTCAACGAGTCTGAGGTTTTGACCCGTCTTGCAATCGACAGTGTCAAGGAATACTTGAAGATCCCTGGTGGGCTTGATCGCGTTGGAGGGCTTGAAGTTGCTACCAGCAACGCAGGACTCGAGACGCTCAATTCGAGGCTCGCAGTAGCAAAAGAAAGAGGTCTTGAAGCAGAGCTCATATCTGCACAACAGGCGGCAGAATTAGCCCCAGATTTGGTCAAGCCGGATAATGTTGCTGCGTTGCACTTCCCTGGGGACGGAACCGCAAACCCTACCATCATTGCTGCCTTCTTTCAAACTGAGGCCTGCGCGAGAGGTGCAAATCTTCTCGAGGCCAATGTTAACCAGATCCACCGAGCTGATGGCCGTGTGACCGGAATAACGACATCCGCAGGATTTATCGAAGCTCAAACAGTCATCCTTGCCACCGGCATCTGGGCCCAAAGCCTCGCTGATTTCGATATTCCGGTCCCAGTGATTCCGGTCTCCCATCCATACATGTACGGAAAGAACCACGAGCCCAAGTCCTATAAGTCGCCGTACGTCAGGTACCCCGAGTATCACGTATACGCACGGGACCAGGGCCCATTCTTCGGCCTGGGCTCATATGATCACAAGCCCTTAGCTGAGCAACCAAAAGGCACCGCTCGTGGGGATTGGGTGGAGGAATTTGACCCAACTCTAGACCGTGCACTAAAGTTGATTCCTGAGAAGACAAACCTAGTCGCAAGGGAGAAGTTCAATGGGATCTTCGCGATGACCCCGGACAATATGCCGTTGGTAGGCGAGATCCCGGCAGCTGAGGGCTTGTATATGGCTGCAGCGGTCTGGATCACCCACGCAGCTGCATCCGCCAAGTTTTTGACGCGATTGGTAAGAGGAGAGGCTGTCGATACGGCAGTGAAAAAAGCGCTCGATCCGACTCGATTCCAGGGGCGTGATTTGGAGAGTCTAGAGCGGGAATCCCTCCACTGCTACAACAGCATTTATTCGACACATGAGAGCACATGATGTGCTGCACAAAAGCCGATTAGATGAGAATAGAACATGTACTTCTTCAAAAAATAGCATTTTATATGGAGGAATATGACGCAATTGAGATGAAGACAGAGAAGTCTTACCTAAAGTTTTATAAGAGATCTAGAACTAAGAACTGAGATGCCAGTCGCCGCATCACCGCCAAGTTACCTCACTGTATTTCTTAGGCCACCACCTAGACCCATACCGCACGACCTGGACTTTCTGCCCAGAGCCAAGCAAAACAATAACCATTGGGTTTATGATGCTTTGTGTAGAAGGAAAGAAATATGGCATGGCCTTTTCTTACCAGTTTGCTTATAGATTTCAATAGATTAAGAACCACATTCAGTGGTTTCTATATTATATTTCCATTGTTCCTGTAGCTTGGCAAATGGGCTCTGCTTTCAAGTCAGGAATGCCCGGAAATCGTGGATTAGGTGGATTTAATGAAGCTCGGATCAAAGATGCATACAGAATGGATCATCCACTGCAAAGGGAGGGTGCTTCATAAAGTTCCCCCGGTCACAAGGCTGACTGGGTGTCAAAAAGCGTTGCAAATTTGATTTGTACGCATTTCGCTTTCGAATGTGGCCTGGCATGTACTGGACTAGGGTTGGTGGTGGAACTATACCAGTCTCGCCACTGCCAGCGGTTATGGAGCCCTGTTGGACTTTTGTTGCCTCAGGGATAAGGGGACCAACGGCTGCAACCCCTTGGTGTCTAAATGGGCGGTGACTTATCTTCTTGTCGTGTGAACGCGCAAATGACCAGCCCAGAGCCTCATCCAATTACAACAGCGCAACTTGCATATCGCGGTGTGGATGCGGGGTAAGCTGAACCCTCATGAGCTCAGCCGCCTTTATCCGGAGATACATCATATATCCCAGGAACCCTCTCGCAAGGGGTGGAGATCTCCTCAATAACGAGCTCCGCTTTCTATATATCCAAAGTATGGATCCGGCAGAGTATAAAACGCGCTGGGACTACGCAAGGGAACAGAATATCAAGTTCCTCGGCCCTGTCTCACCAAACGAATGGCCGGAGGCACACCGGCGGCTCTTTGACGACATTCAAAAAGTGGGCGCGCAGAAATATTGCCAGTTCACCGAAAGCGCATCCGATGATTCAATAGATAAACCTTGGCGAAGGCAAACCAAACAACGGGCCGCACGTCTGGTCAGTTTAAGCCGGATGTGTAGGGATGACAGAAAGAATGAAGCTGGTTGGAGATATGCGATCGAGCCCGAGGTCCTTCATAGATTTACGGTCGAAGTAACCTGGTGAGTCAAGTGGGTGCTGAAAAACAAATAGCTATTGTTAGGCCGGGCTGCTAACCTTCCCCGAATGCGACAAGCCCTAGATGTCGCGGCAGATTATGGCAATCAGAGATTGAGGCAGCAGTCCACCATTCCGAGCCATTTGCTGAATCTTTGGAGACCAGGCGTAATCGGCGAGAGCCTTGTCAATGCTTTGATATTTGGGGATATAACAGGTGCGTGGGTATCGCTCCGTTCCAGGGATGGGGAATACCCGAATCCAACGCGGCAACTCCGCAGAAATAATGTTAACATATAAGGTCCGTAGCGGGGATGAATGCAGTGTGAACATGTTGTTCTCAGACCGTGCCCAGGCGGCCATAAGGCACGATCCACCCCTCCCAATCGAAGCGCGGAGGAAAAACCGGCAGGCTTCGGAAGAGCCGGACAGAGTCTATGGTTTGAGGGAAACTGCCATCTTTAAAAAAATTTTAAACTCGACTGACAGGCGCACATTACTTGAGGGTCCTTCCACTCGTTTGAGAAAATCCTTGGAGATGAGTCCCTTCACTGACGAAGGTGACGGCCTACTATTCCCATTCTTAATATTAGAAGCGAAATCTGGCAAGAACGGGGATATGGCAGCCGTGGAAATGCAAACGGGCTTTTGTATTCAACGACTGCTTAAATTGCAGTATGATCTTCGCCGTGCTGGAGAGAATCAAGGGCCCAGCTTGGAGCCTCTAGTCTGGTTCTTGTCGTGGTCTGGGGAGCGATGGAACGTTGCTGGAAGCTTTGTCGACGACACCGGGGATTCAGTGCGATGGGTGAGTGAGGACGCAATATTATGAACTTGTCGCTTTCATTAACGCTCAACCAGTTGATTGTGAAACTATGGAGTGGCGATATCTTGAGCGAAGATGGGTCGCTGCAGCTTCTGTTGATAGTGGACTACATCTTCGACTGGGCGCGGGACGTGTATCGGGAGTCTATCTTGGCTGAGTTGAAGAACCTGTCCGTGGAGAATGTGAGCGGGACTGACCCTGATATATTTTCAACCATTGAGCGAAGTGTCTCGGTATGGACACAGGAGTTGAACAATAATGGAAACTCCGCCGTAGACAATCGGCCTCAGACGGCTATACCAGACGAACCGTTTCTGAATATCGTCCATACCGAGGGAGTCGTGAGAGACGCGTCACTGATCAAATCCAGGTTCCTTGCGCTATATATCACTGAGGGTGATGTAGAGCAATTCATACTGTCCTTTGACTCGGACGTAGAGTGCCGCGAGACCGTCAGATCGATGGTCAACATCCTGGAGGACTCATGGTTCCTGACCGCAGAAACACTTCGCGCCCTTGAGGAAGCATGGACAGGGATGTCCAGACTATCTCCGTCAGGTCCAGAGTGGGAAGAATACCTTCACGTTAAAATCAACTTTCTTATGTTTGTAGGGTCTGATTGGCAGCCAGTGCGGCAAGTTCTCTGCCTCGCGGTTTCCGAAAGGGCTCTGAAGATCCTCTGTGACAAAGCAGCTTTGCGCTCCAACGGGGGAGAGTCACATACAGGGCAAAACACTCGAGCGACGCCTACATTTGCGCGCCCGGTGATAGAGAGGTTGATAGCTCGTATACAAGACCAGTCCATCATTGACAATCTAACTGCTGCTACCTCGATGCTGTGCCTAACGGGCACTTCCAGTCGATACGCTGGCCTCGTCGAGCCCGAGTTTCGGTTGAGAAACTCAAAGCCCTTTGTTGGTTTTAAACGTGATAATTCCCCGGTTGTACTTGGCTTGGTTTCAACCGTCTTCCAGGCACACAGGATTGGCAGGCGCTGGTCCACAGATCCGTATCTGCGATTTTCGTCTATTCGAAACAAATCCACCCCACAAGGAAAAGGCCAGAGGATGTGGCCACGTCTGGAACAATTGGTTCTGCACGCTAATGGCGCCGTGTTGATCGACAACATACAACAAATTCCCGAAATTCCTCAGCGTTGCCTTTATGTAGTGGACGGGGCCTATCAGGCTAAAGACGCGGCACGTCTAGTCAACCAGGCGTCTAACGAAGGCCGTTATTATAGCGTGTTCCCCCTGACACCTGGCCACAGCCTGGGGCAGTATTCCATGTACCTTAATCGCTCAACACGCGACAATGGATATTGGCAAGCGAATAGATATAGGGAAAGCTTTGGACATTGGCTTGCGGCGTTGAGAGCACATCAGGGGAACGGCCTGGACAACGTGACAATTGTAATTTCATCCTCCGACGAGGATTCGGCGGAGGAAGATCATGAGGATGAGGTGGCAGTGACAGTAGCGTGGAAACATGAGAGGCAGAGAAATATCTGTTGATCATACGTAATTCACCTGATATTTATGATCTTGCCGGGATATTCGATCAGCACTCTCCCACAATATAGAGGATTGGTTAAAAATTATGAATTGTTCGTTATATACTTATTATACATTATCAATTTAGTATTATACAGTTCGTTATTTTTTGTGATGTTGTACAATTCGAGTCCGAAATGCAGAAAATAGCAACAGTCGTGGATTATTAGCATAGAAAAACCGTTTGTCAGAGGGAAATTACAATCGGGACCATATGCGACTTCACTTCGTTCCGGGCTTGAAAGCAGCGGCGATGCAGATCTGGGCCTCGCCATGGACATTTGTGCCGCAGATGATTGTTGCTTTCACATTGCGGCCGTTGACTTCGAGATTGAGCGTGTAGTCAACTTTATAGTACTTTTTCCCTCTTTCATTTACTTTCGGCTCGATCATGTTGGAGGCTCGAAGATCATCAAGATCTCCTTTGACCACTCCAGCTTCACGTAGACCTATGAGACATAATTAGTGAGCGACAGACGAATCAAAACTCCACATTCCAACCTACCATGATTCCTGCGATGGTCGATCCGGTAGTGGTTATAAATTGCCCGGTCCGAAAAGTAAAGGGTCTCCTCAGCAACCATCTCTTCCTCCAGCTCGAATATTCGGTACATGGGGATCTCTGCTGTTGCTCTTTCGCCGAGTACACGATCCTTAGGCATGATTAGGGCAGGGTCCTGGGGGGGTTCTCGCCCTAGAGAGGTCAAGAAAACACTCACCTTCCGAATAACCCAATTAATACAGTCCTTCACGTACTTTTTTCCGTCCACCGGATGATCGCAAGAAGGCCCTGCTTGATGACCCGGGTGTCTTTGGTTGAACTCCTCGGTCGCACAAACGCCGAGATTTAATCTGAGCTTCCGGCGGGGCCCATCTTCCTTGTTGAATGCGCGGAGGACACCACCACGAGACACAGCGGTATCCATATCGCTTGGGATGGTCTTAGTTGTCGCCTCGGGTGATCCAGGATTTTGGATGGGACTTACATATCATCACCCAGGTGAACAACCTTTAGTTCTGGGAATTCTTGCTGTAGGCGGTGCTGAAGGGCCTCCGACCTTGAAAATCCACCAACAAGGAGAAGGACCTAAATATTGTCAGCTTCTGAAATGCATCATCCTACTGGAGCCCATTGCAGGTAGGCTATGGATGAACGCGCCTTGACTTTTTTTCTATCAAATTCATCCAGTTGCTCCAACTGCTCCCAAATCAAGTCCGCGGCTCCGTCGAGACTCCTCCTGAAGTAATTGTCCATCTGCTCTCTAAAGTATGTGAGTTGGGGAGCATTCCGCCGTTCAGGCCCGCTTGGACTCACTTTTTTATAAAAAAAACGGCGCGGCCAAACCCCTTGGACGCGTTCGGCCTCAATCCGAACACCCGCAGGGATATGGTTTGTCCGTTTCTGAATTTTGCAGGATCATAGCCTCTTTTGACTTCTTGCTCGAAAATACGGAAGATTTCGTGCTGTATCACAGCCTCCTTGGAGAAGGTATAATTGCTTCCCAAATCTGTTTCATCCTCAAGTCGGCGCTTGGACTCCTCGCAGAAGGCTTGGTTAATGTAGCTGGAACCACAGTCCTTTCCTGGGGCTATCATCAATCATGCATGGTGAAAGAGGGGGGCTATGATACATACCAGCGGGAGTAGCTATCTCGTCAAATCTGAGAGGGTTATCCTGGCGCATCCGATAGGTGATAGCATCCTAAAAAATTCCAATGGAGTTACTCGTGCACGCACATTCATGGGACTAGGAAAATATATGGCGACAAAAGAAGGATAAATTTACCACAGTGCCACCCCCAGCATCACAGACGATGAAATCCGATTCGGTCTGCGGGCTCAACGGGTTAGCCGAATAAACATGACACGGATAGTCGCCCTTACACCGATTTCTTTTTGCACGTTGTCGTGCCGCAATGCAAAGGTGACAGCAGCCTCCGGTTCGTCAACAATAAAGATTGAGAACGCTTTGCCGCCCATGTTTGTCTCATCAACGACCTGGAGCACAATCTCTTGCATCGTGAGGTGAGCATAAGTCGACCATTTGGATGGCACACACAGGGCTAGCTCCACTTCCCAGCCATCATGGAACCCGTCTATTGTTTCTAACTGCACCCGCGTGTGGCTGAAAACCTCGACAAGATAGTCCAGAATGACTTCCTTGGCAGTTTTACCCACATTAAGGAGAGCGTTCTTTGGTCCCAGTAGTGGATCCTCCGAAGAACCATCTCCCTCGTCGTCCAGCAAAAGTTTAGGGAGCTGGACAATGCAGTTGGTCGAGCTGATGTCTTCCTCAGATAAGGTTCGCAACACTTGCTGCACTGCATGTCCCCACAAATATTCTCCATTCTTGTACCAACTCTCACTTGGGACGCATGCATTACGTGCATGATAATGTCCAACCGCCTGCGGCCAATCCCGCACCGATTTGATGGCACTCGGAACAACTTGTGTGGGGGGGGTTTCGGGGTCGAACGTGATATACGAAATCGATGTGAATGCTGTCCCATAATCAAGGCACATTAGTAGCTTTTGATTCACTTTTGTTTTCGGGGCCG
Organism: Aspergillus diversus; assembly: GCA_027569885.1. Classification (NCBI taxonomy): domain Eukaryota; kingdom Fungi; phylum Ascomycota; class Eurotiomycetes; order Eurotiales; family Aspergillaceae; genus Aspergillus; species Aspergillus diversus. The sequence goes on from JAPDKZ010000046.1 coordinate 246,856, forward strand.
GGACAGATCGTCTCTGGGGTGGAGGGCTGCGGGAATCAGTGTCGGAAGATTGGGAGGTGAAGTCATTTGCTGCGTGGGTGAGCTTGCGCCGGACACGTCTCGGGGGATTTCTTCTTTCAGCCATCTTTGATGCCAATGAAGTTAAAATCTCATCACCACGAGCGAGTGAAGAAATTTTTCCAGTCTTTATTTACTGAGCCTGGTTGGCTGTCAAAGGCAGCAGCCGCACGAGGCTGCGACCAATAGGCACCAGCGGCCCATGATTTTAGACCTGTCGCAGGGAACGCCTTGGCTGTACTTTTTTTCACCTCAGCTGAACAGGGGTCTTATGAAGCTATTTCCGGAAACGATGCACCAGGGCCAATGATAAAACACCAACGTGCGCCCGACGCCGCTCCCCATTCCGAGAGCCATCCCTCATCTCAAATTCGAGATGCATCAGAATTGTGGGTCGTACTTTTCACGATGTGCCCCTGAACCGTCATCTTAATTTTTGACCCCTTTGCAGGAATCAAGGGTGCTCCTTGATCCCATATTAATCCTGCCGACGTGCTCGGAATCGTCTGGGCCCCTGACAACATGGAGAGTGAGTGGCAACTCGGGCAAAACGGTCTCCATAGAAACAGCAAATTCGGTCGCTACGAGTCGATTTTTGATCCCAATTACAAACCAAAGTACGATGTGTCTTTGGAAATGACCGAAGATCACATTATTCCGCGTGACAAGCGCAAGGCTAAACCGCCCCCAAGATTCACCCAGGGTGAAAGAGACATACCGATGAGCGATGAGTTCAAGCACAAGAGCAAAAGGCCCAAATCAACTCCTACAGTGAAGGGTCAAATTAAAGGCCAAAAGGTAAGTCAGCCTTGCAGTATTTAACCATACATTAGAGGCGGAAAATCAAAGCACCCGGCCTTACTGATTCTCTGTGTCAGGTCAGTATTGTTGTCCCGAGTTCCAATATTCAGGATGACTTGGAAGAGTCGCCCTTGACAGACCTCGAAGACCTGTCCGAAGCACTTGGTGATCTCATATCGGATGAATATTTGTCTGATGGCACGCAGCCGCCCGCCAAGAATAGGGCTGTCAATGGTCACCGACGGACGCATGATAACAGCCCGACTGCGAACAAGCCCCATCAGGGGGAAGGCTGCGTGGTATCAACAGACGAGATCCTCTGTTTACCTCAGCACGTTCAAGAACTTGAATTCCATAAGCTTCAGAAAATAAAAGCTCTCGAAGAAGCTGCGACATTGAGAGAGCAGAATAAGGATCTCAAAAAAGCACTATTACAAAAGGATTCCGCACCCAGAGGCTCATCGCAGAGCAAAAGTATTTCGTCATCCTTTAAACAGTTACAAGAAGAAGTAAAAACGCTGCGTCGTGAGCTTTCAAACGCGCTCGATTTTATTGAACTCACCCGCCCCGTTTCGGAATGGGATGCATTTGTTGCATCAACGGGATTCATCAGCAAAGATATGCAGACACTAAACAACTATGTTGCGTATGTAGCGGATTTGCTCTGCAATATCAAGATTGAAAGTATAAAGGCGGGAAACAATGAGACTCTAACCCAGGAGCTCTTCGACCTCATCCGGCTAACCATCACCGATACCAGCCTTTTTTCCGCAGACCCTTTATCGGCCTTCCGGGCGCTCATCTTTGGGTTTATCCAAGATCGTATTTTCGAAGCTCCCCGCATCTGGAGGGATTTACACTGTGGCGGGCTTATGCTGAGGCAGTACCAACAGATATTAGAAGAAAGAAGTATGTTTAGACCCGATTCGTGCACCCTCTAGGCCGATGAAAACCACCTGGCTCACCATTTCATGACCGCTTGGCAGTTTCCGCGGATACACTTGAAAGATATCATCGGGTCGCGGTTCACCTTACTCTAACCAAAAGCAAAGACTTTGAAAACAACTTTATTCTAGAACATACTAAAAAATTACATCGGGATCTTATCAACCTGTTCACTCCTTTCATTTCTCTTGATGGTGTTGATTCCCAACTCGATCACCAACTCCGAATATTGTTTGATCACGCTATCCGCTTACGCGCTACATGTTACCCCAGCAACAATACGCGATACGAGGTCATACAGTACAAACCCGGCCACATCTACGACTCGAAGCTCATGCAAGCAGAAAATGAGCTTGGACGGCCCATAACAGTGCCGGAAGACGGGCAGGTGCGGCGCATCAAGGTCTGCGTGCATGGGTTGATAAAAGTTCATTCCGTCGAAACAACTGTCATCGGGCGTGATCAAGTTAAGGAGCTGAGCCACCCATTTGTTTCAGGAATCGACTCGGATGGGGAACTTATCGGTGGAAAGGCCGCCATTATATTGGAGTGAGCTTCCAACCCCCCGCAAAGGGGTCGGCTGAAGCAGTTGTATAAATATTCTTAATAAGGCATCAGCCAGCAAAGGGCCTTGCCCTAGGGCCATAGATTCTGTGCCATGTCCTACAACCATCACTAAACATGCCGCATTAGCAAGATTGAAACCAGTTATCGGGTTTTGGGCAAAATAGCCCACTGAGAACAGGGTATCGAAGGTGTTATGGTATACAAAAAGTACATCCTGATGGCCGATGTGCCCCTAAACTCATGAATGAGAAGGGCTCGCCATACCACCCGAAGGGATTGCTCATAAGACACCCCATTTCTTCCTTTTTATAGGGTAGCAAAAAAGAAATAAAAAGGAAAAAAACACACAGCAGCTATAGTATGAAAGAGGTCACCGACTGTAGGCATTTCTTAAGCAGCTGATTACCGCCTCTTCACGGCAAACCTTCAGGGGCCTAAATATAACACACCCTAGAATGTTCCTTTGCACATTTGCATGTTTTGGAAAGGAGGAATTGAACTAATTAAAAATGCCTTACTTATTAAGTCTTGATTTCCTTGATATTTATTTCTCCTTCCTTATTTCCTAGTTCCCCATCGCTCTCCTGGTCAGGATATCCCAAGGCCTTGCCAGCCAGTTTTTAAAAGTAGTTAATAGCAGGTACTATAATGACAATGTTATTGAGAGAGCTACACTCCCGCAGACTAAAGCTAAATATTGCTGCAGTCTTGAAATATTTGACATATAAGTCTAATCTTTAAACACGCCTAGAAGCAGGCAGCACACTCAATATTTAGTTATACAAAAGTTTCCTTGAATTCGTGGGCCAAAAGAAGAAAAGTCACCTCGCTGACCATCCGATTCCTGCCTCGACGGAGGACTTTCGGCGGGACTTTGAGGCAGTAATGTTACATTATCAAACGCCAACCCCCCGCAAGTTATCAACGGCGGGATTTCCCCCAAGGACTGGGTAATAATCAACGGAATAGCAAGATATTAACCTGATGACAGCGGCGGAAGGTTGGTGGGGGGGACCGTACTTTTGTCAAGGGGGAATGGAATCCCTGTGCTAGGGCCGCAGCAAATACGTTTGTTCCCTTGAAAAATGGAGCCCTGTTGATTTTTACTTGTTTGGTGCCAATATAGTAAATAAAATGTGGCAATGAACCATTTGCTGCCGTTAATTATTGGTTATGGTCTAGAAGCATATACAGTTCGATCTACCGCCAGTGTTGGCTGCCCCGATAAGTATGACCGCAAGTATGGAGTACTTTGGGCAAGTTACCACCATGAATTTATTATTATGTGTGTATAGCTCCCTTTCCGTCCAGGAATACATGATGATACGGATTCACACTGCAGAATTCAGCCGAGAAAGCCCTTCCAGCAACGAGGTTCATTTATCCCGTCCTCCAGTTTTGAATCTTTCCATAGACCGCTTCCGCCATGTGCCACGCAACAGGTCGCCGGTCAGCTTGAGAAATGGGATCAAAGATATACCGAAAACCATGGTCCAACTGTACCCCAGGGGGGAAGCCTGCTTGTCCGAGCGTTTGTTTATTGGGCGTGTTAAGAGGCATTCGTCATTCCCAATCATCATGGAGCCTTTGAGGTAGCTCGATTTTGAATACTGTTGGTAATTCATATATATACTGACACTGAATCCAGTGTTCAAGGGGCCGCTGTTGACATTGGTTATTGTCTTGACAAAATATCAGACCGATTCTATCTCTGCGGTATGATGGACACTCTTTCCTGGCTAGCGATGAATATTGACAACTAGATTGAGCCCAGGTTGAGAAAGACTGGAGTCTGGGCCAGTGGATCGCTACCAATGCGATTGCTTCCTGTCAAATGCCGCGCCCCCAACATCCTCTTTTGATAAACCAGCCAGGAAAGAAATACCACGACTTGCTATCCATACGGGATAGGAAAAGGAAATACGACCCTTGGATGAATTTAGCTCAAGCCTGGGGTTGTCCCGATTTTTACCAGACTCGAATATGTGTGCAGGGGAGCGAAAGCCCCAGCTCCAAGCTGTTTATGATATTGATAACCCCGATGGCCCTGCCATTGCCAGAGCCAATTACCCTACCTTGTGAAAACGGAACGACATTAACGATCTCATTCACTGAACCAAGGAGGGCGGGAAATCTCAACCCCGCGCTTATCCAGGTACTAAGGCAGATAACGGCGCTCTATCTACAGGCAGTTTGGCCAACATCTTTTCCGCCTGACCGCGACTATATCGCGCTTTTCACACCACCCTTGCCGTATTCGGCGTTGGAACATTGGCTCGCGATGAACTCTGGCCGGCAGCATGCATTAGAAGCTCATAGGAGTGGCCGGCGCGGCTGGAGGATGGGTGTTGTTAGAGATCAAACCCGTCATCACGAGCCGCTTGTTTTCCAAAGCTGGGTAGTGAACGAAGAGGATAATGTGCAAAGAATTGCACTTAAATGTTACCCAGTACCCCGTCGGATGCTGAATCTGCGCGAATCTGTTGGTCCCCATGGAGGTATTTTCCTGGCTGCGGGAACATCACGAGTGCTTCCGGCAGATACATGCATAGTCGATAATCTTCCCTTTACAAGTAGCCTATTTGGCATCCTCATATCGACTGTAATGGAGAAGATAGAGACTCTATTAGTTGCGACATCCCTTTGTCACACGGTTTTGAAAGACGTCTATTTTAACTCTATCCGACATGCCATCACGGCCATTACAGCCCCTTCAGCCAGATCGGGAACCCACTATCAACGGTACGAGTTCTTTGGGGACTCTGTTCTAAAGTTCACAGTATCACGGCACCTATTCTTCAAGCACCTGAACTGGGATGAAGGTCAACTATCTAAAGCCCGAGATGATATCATCCGGAACGCTCATCTCGCGGGAGCAGCTAGAAACCTTTCGCTGGGCGCTTACATTATCACTACACCGCCCAATCCGCGCAAATGGAAGGCCCCATTAATTTCCCACAGGCTGAGCCATCTTCCACAAGATCCAAACCTACCTACAAAAGTTCTAGCTGATGTCGTGGAGGCACTGGTTGGAGCTGCGTACCTGGACGGGGGGCATTCTCGGGCACAAGCCTGCATTCGGATATTTTTGACCGAGCTAGATATCGAGCCCTTGGAATTGGTCCATACCTTTGGTGCGCCGGTGGCTGAGACTTGCCAAGGGGATGCTGATGAAGAGCTCCAGGCAAGCCTCGGATATGTCTTTCGTAATCAATTCCTCCTTACCGAGGCCCTTACCCACGCTTCATGCCGGCACCATGAACAATCGTATGAGAGAATGGAGTTCCTGGGAGATGCGATTCTTGACATGATCATCGTGGATACGCTTATTCATCATCCTGTTGAGCTCACGCAAGGGGAAATGACCACCATCAAGCACGCCGTATCCAGTGGAAATCTATTGGCATTCTTCTGTATGGAATTCGTGACGGGCCGTCGGACGGTTGACACCTCGCCGAATATAAGTGTTCGGCCCGCAAAAAAGGCAAGTGGCCTGTGGCGCTTTATGCGTTACGGAAACCCTACCGTTGGAATATCACGAGATAGAGTTCTAGGTCGACATCTGTTGCTGCGTGATCGCATTCTCCTCGATATCAACTCTACAAACCAGTATCCGTGGCTAGCACTATGCGAGCTTAACCCAGACAAATATTTCTCCGACATCATCGAGAGTATTTTAGGCGCCATCTTCGTCGATTCGAAGGGCAATTTGTCTGCATGTGAGAGCTTCCTTGAACGTCTCGGTCTTCTTAAATATCTTCGGCGCATCCTGACCGAAGGGCTCAACGTCACTCACCCCAAAAACATGGTTCAAGTGCTGTCAGGCTCTCAGGCTCGATTTTCCTTGGGAAGGACCTTCGACCATACTGGGAGAACCACCTATAACTGCACGGTCTATGAAAACGGCGCCGTGATTGCTTCGGTTCAAGGTTGCCTTTCTAAAGAAGAGGTTGAGATCAGAGCGGCATATGCAGCCCTGGGCTCTTTTGGAAGATGTGGTATATCACGACCCAAATTCTAACGATGGTCAGGAGTCTGATTTAAGCTACTGATGTAGCAGGAGCAGAGGGCGGGAAAAGAAAATGTGGATTTTTAGAGACCAGCAGCGGCCAAATGATCGTGCTTTACTAGGCCGAGCCGTCAATGGACCCAAAATCTAGAATCGGGGTTCGTACGTAGTTATAATTAACCCCAACCCCTACCACCAGCGTGTGCACATGATATATCGCATAAATGCATGCCTGGGCACTGGCCAGGCTCACAATCTCAGCATCTTGATGGCTGGAATAAAACCTCACCAGGAAACAAAATATAGATAGCTATTGTATTTTAATTATATGCAGACCTGATACCAAAATGCCTTTTCGCCATTCGTCCGGCCGGCCCACGATCATAGTCTCGAACCCCTGGCGTCCTTTTCTGTTTGTTTGCGTCGAAAGGGCTATTAAAATCCAGGATGGCAATGCAGCAGTATCACATTTTAATTTCCTACGGGTTTGAAAATTGGGAATGTTGAGATAACCCAATGTCAATGTATTGCCATCTGCACTTGAACAAGGAAGTCGGTTATAGGCCTAATAATTTCTGTCTTTCTTCCTTCTTTTGTTTTAATGCCACCGGGAGTTTTTAGGTGATCTTAGCACAGGGGGGTGGAATTTTACAGTGATCCTAGCGCCTGGAGGAAGCGTCTTACAGTGATCCTAGCACAGGGAGGAAGAGTTCCAGTGATCTTAGCATAGGATAAGCGCATTCACACAACATCAAAGATAGGTCTCTTTGTGCTCAGATATCAGTATAAAAGGGCCATGTCCACCCTGTTAGCATTTCTATCCAGTACTATCCCCGACAAGCCGTTCGCGGTTGAAGTGGGGAGCTAATCACTCCTGGTCATTCGTTTGGTACTCCTAGCTCCTTCGTCAAGTCACAGGTAGCAACCAGTCATGCCAGGTGATGCTATGTTGAAGACCGGCCATTTGTTCAAACTCAATACCGCATGCTAGCCGACGCATGCCGAATCAGGCCCTGCTCTGCGGTTAATTGTTACTTGCTCTTCGCGAGCACCGGAGAGGTATGTTATATTTCCTGCTATCAACAAGATATGAGTTGTGACACTACAGCAGTTCACCGATCAAGCGGTTCCCCCCTACCAAGAAACCGGAAGAAGTGAATGGAATGAGCTGTCTAAGCTCTGGCGCATGGATGCCCTCCATTTTCACATCCTCGAACCCGAAAGAGGCATTGATTCAAAGGGGTATGTTATGTGCTCAACCTTTGTACCGACATAATGCTAGGTAGTAACCTTTGTTTTTTCTCAGAAAATGCCTCTCTTAACAATTCCGAGTGTGGATCATTGTCGCTATATTTGAAGGATTCACTGGAGATGTATCAGCAAATATTCGGTATCAAAATGGGAGGTGATGGGAGCTTGGATTTTCCGGTGCCCGCAGGACAGCAAGCAACAATTAACCTGCAAACAGGTCCTGATATGGCATGCGTGGGACAGGATGTGGTATTGGGTGACCGCAAGTCGCTGGTCGTATTTTGTGCTATAACCTAATACTTCCTCTTGGGGAGTAGAGCCATAGTCGAATGTATCACCTGTGAGGAGGAACCAACGTCTCAGAAGTTGTAGGTCTATTTAAGAAGCCATAAGTGTACCCCCAGTAACATAACGTTGGGTTTTCGGTGGGGTGGTCACGTAGAAAAAGGTTCAATATTTGAGCTTGAAGAGAAGGATGGATTATTCGCTGTTGGTTGTGCGCAAAGTTTGGAAAATGCCCCAGCAACGTCCGATCCACCATTGAAAAAAGGTTCGGTCGGCATTGGGTTTAATAACCCTATTCGTCTCACAATAAGATACGATCCCGTAGAAAACTTAATCTAATAACAAAATAACAAAAGAAGATTTAATCTAATTGATCTTGGTAGATTTTGTGGATTGGTACCTGACATTATATCGACAGCTTAAAAACGGTTTCATTCTGCATACAGCATCAACCAGTCATACACATATTACCGCAGCAACAAGGCGAAATGCGATTTTTTACCATCATCGTTCAAAGGGTGGTTCAAATGCCTTCAAGAGCGGGATTCTGCGGCTGGAATGAAAGGGAATTGCACATTCAGTCTACCGAATAGCCCTTCGCATACTAACGAGTGATCTTTGCGGGCATTTCTTATCCCTTGGTGGTCTTAGCATAGGGCGACAGAAGTTTGTCATTGCCAGGTGAGGGAGAGAGATCATGAGCAGAGACTCCCATAAATACCCCACGGGAGTGACCAATTTCAGGCAGTCAGCGAGTACAGTCGGCGCGATTCCCTTGCCAGGTTCAATTATGTCCGATTGGCACACACCACGTCGGAAGGCCCCCCAGCCTCCACGTGGGCTTGGACCGCGAGGTAGAGGGATGTCCTACGCGCTTGCTGTGCGCTCGAAATATCAATATGACCAAGATATTCACCCGGCCGTGCGCAACACTCCTCCTCGGCGCGGCGCTTCATCCACTCCTGTTCCCGGTCGCGGTGGTAGTTCTGGAAGAGGCGCGGCTATATTTCAGTGAGACTCCCCCGGTTTTCTCTTGATGTCACGGCCCAAGGCACTTTAGCTGCCCTTCAACGTAATTTCCCGGGGTAATGATTTCCTTTGCTGACCTCAATTTTCACATAACCCCTCGCAGGCAAGTTCCAAATCCACACTCCAATACTCGGATTCGAGAGGTGGAAGACGCGGTGGAAAAGACGCTGAGGGCAGAGACTGTCACGGCGAAAAGGGAGTCTGGACAGCCTTTGCGGCCAGGGTACGGCACCCAGGGCTCTCCGGTTCTCCTCCATGCAAATTATTTTCAGTTGCTCGTCTCCGGAAATTCCGAATTGTTTCGCTATTCTGTAACGTTTTCGCGAGAGGCGCGGGGTCGTCTGCTCAACCAGATTTTCAACCTGCTACTGGAGCAGCACTTCAGTCGGGACCTGGCCAGCATTGCATCCGATTTCAAGTCCAGCATCATATCCCGAATCGACCTATTACCAAACGAGCTAGAGCACGTGTACCACATATTTTACAAGGATGAGCACAGTGATCACTATCCGGAAAAACCAGACATATACTGCGCAAGAGTCATCTCGACGGGCAAGGTTAGCGTTTCTCAACTCCTTTCCGACCTTTCCTCAACCGACGGCGCCGCTATGCCTGAGGGAAAATTCGAGGTGTTGCAGGCCTTGAACATTGTGCTGGGGCACCGGCCCAAGTCTAGCTCCGATGTCATTTCCCTCGGAGCGAATAGGCATTTTAGCATCCGTGGGCCTGCGACGGACCGAATTCCATTAGGAGCTGGCCTGGAAGCCCTGCAAGGCTACTTTGTGAGCGTTCGCGCCGCCACTGCGCAGCTACTGGTAAACTGCCACGTGGAGGCCACTGCATGCTACCAAGAGGCAAGGCTCGGCAGTGTGATTGCCGAATACCGGCGAGATGTGTCCAAAAACACGATTAGGCTGGAAATGTTTTTGAAACGACTGCGGGTTGAAATTACCCATATCCGCCGAAAAGGCAGAAAAGGTCAACATATTCCGTGCTTCAAGTATATCACTGGCCTTGCCTCCCTCGGAGACGGTCGAGGTGTCTCTCCCAGTCCGAGGATTTTAGGGCACGGTGCCGGCCCTAGAGATGTCCAGTTTTGGCTAAGCGACAGTGGCCGCGATGGGGACAGACCGAGCGGCATGCCTACAGGGAGATACATGACAGTAGAGGAGTTCTTTGGCCGAAGTATTAACCCACAACTCGGTCTACCCCGTGAGAAGGCGATCACTAGAAGCTAATTCGGATTACTCAGAATACCAGATAACCGTTGATCCACGTATGCCTGTGGTTAATGTTGCCACACGGGCGAATCCGAGCTATTTGCCTGTGGAAGTGTGCATGGTCGTGGCTGGGCAGGCACCCCTGGGGGCCAAGATCGGATCGGCGCAGACTCAGGCTATGATCCGATTCGCCGCTCGTGGGCCGACAAGCCAGGCATACTCAATTGTTAAAAACGGAGCTCACGTTCTGGGTATTGCATCCGGCCAACAGTGTCCTCTGGTGATCACCACCCCTCCTCCTGCTGCCCAACCCCAATATAGATTTAGCCATTGCTGACCCCAGTCCGGTAGTTGAATTTCGGTATACGCGTTCCACCCACGCTCATATCCGTTCCCGGTCGGCTGTTGCCGCCCCCAACTGTGTGTTACAGAAATGACGACAGCGTCGATTGTTCAGCAGGGGCATGGAATGTGAAATCAGTTCAAGTCTCGAGGTCCCAACAGTTGTCCAGCTGGGCATATCTCTACATAGTGTCTGCCCAGGAAAGAATACATTTCCAGACCCCAGCTGACCTTGCCCGCCCTCTGGCTGCATTGTATTCAAAGTTAAGTGGGCTTGGGGTTTTTTGCAAACCTGTCGCGGACGGACAAAGAGTCGACGTCACGCGTGCGGTCGATCGTGGGAGATACGATGCAGCGACGCTTGATCAATCTATCGCGGCGGCTATTAGGCTAATAAAAAGTAGGCAGGATATCGACTTGATCTTCACCATCCTACCTTCAAAACGGGTGGAAATATACAGCTCAGTAAAACGGGTCTGTGATGTCGAGATAGGCATCCACAATGTGTGTGTTCTCGCAGAGAACTTCTGCCAGCGCAATGATCAACTCGATCAATATCTTGCAAACGTGTGCCTCAAATTCAACCTAAAGCTGGGTGGCGCGAACCAGGTACTAGCGACGGATAGTCTCGGGATTATCGCCCAGGGGCTGACCATGGTTGTTGGCGTCGATGTCACTCATCCCACCTCAGGGGCCCTCAGTGATACTCCAAGCGTAGCTGGCATGGTTTCCTCCGTCGATAGTACCCTTGCCCAGTGGCCAGCCGATATCAGAGCCCAGGCAGGTCGCGAGGAGATGGTTACTGCCCTCGACGAAATGTTAGAATCCCGTCTTCGACTTTGGAACTTGGTCAACAGGCGGCTCCCTGAGAACATCATCGTCTATCGCGATGGGGTCTCTGACGGCCAACGTAGTCTCGTCATCGCGCGTGAGATTCCCCTGTTGAAATCAGCTTGTGCAAAGGTGTACCCCGGGAGCGATACGAGGCAAGGACTACCGCGTCTTTCCGTCATCATCGTGGGGAAACGCCATCATACCCGTTTCTTCCCCACCCGGAGCACGGACGCCGACAAAACGACCAATCCCAAGAACGGCTTGGTTGTTGACCGTGGTGTCACTGAAGCCCACAATTGGGATTTCTTTTTACAGTCGCACTCAACGCTCCGCGGCACCGCCCGACCAGCGCACTACCATGTGGTTTGGGACGAGTTATTTCATACGCTGCCTGTCACGGCGCCTTTCAAAAATCCGGCCGATGTCCTTGAGCACCTCACTCACAACCTGTGCTATATTTTTGGCCGTGCCACAAAGGCTGTCAGCATATGTCCGCCCGCGTACTACGCAGACTTGGTTTGTACACGAGCCCGTTGCTATCTCAAGGCGCCTGCTGATCCTGACACCTCGTCCACTCGCCTGAGATCAAACTTGCAAATTCATAAAGATTTACGCAACACCATGTTTTATATTTAATCCCAAACATTTACCACCCTATTGAGGACACCTTGTACCACTAATAGATTACTTTACTTGAATTTACGCTTTTTTCTTTTTTCATATTTTGTAAATCCTTTCCTTGTCCAGCTCATTTCGTATAAACATATATCGAAATTCCGGGATTGGAGGCTACATGTGAGACAATAAATACGTGTTCGTTGCGTTGCCTTATACCGTTCTTCCAAATTGAATACTTTATCAACCGGATTTAGAGACTCATTTCTTGCTTCAAAATCGGTGTAATGAGAAATCATTCCCGGTTTGAGGCATAATATATTCATGACTCAAGCTGAATGGCTACAACGGCTGGGTATTTTCATCCTGGATGTAGGACACGGAGATCGAAGTTAACTCCTGTAGAGGGCACGAGGCCATAGGTAGAATAGGAGAAGATAAACTGTAGCACTAAATGACACGGAGCTGGAATCTAATTTCTTACCCCAGCTGGATTCCAAGTGGGATGTTAGGTTCAACCGTTCCCCGCTCCTCCCGAGATATATATATCCAGTGGACGACTTGAAAACCGAGGCCCGACATCTGAGAGACTGTGATCCTCACCAAGAAAAAACCGCGATCCATTAGTTCGGTCAGATCCAAACTGATAACGAGAACGTAGCCAAATAGGACTGAAAGTGAACAAATTAACCACCGCTACGTGGATTTTACGCCTATCGAGTTTTATGAATCCTACAGCTAAAAGTGACCGATGCTAAATAGTCGCAGTAAAGGCCCGGTCCGGTGAGAATAATGTATTGGGGATGACTATTTCAAGCTATATGAGCGGCCCGGATATATGTGTCTAGTGGTGGGAAAATAAGATCCGCCTAATGGTGACATACACTCCACAAAGGATATAGCCACCGCAAATTTAAGGAGAATGGTGAGATAGCAGAAAGCGAAGATGGGTGAACATAGCTAGACTACAGGACCGCGGAGATATCCGTGTCCCCAAAGTTCCGTACGATAGTCTGCAGAGTAAGAAATAAAATTCCCATGATTGAAGGGAAGATGGCCCGGTGGTTAGATCTTCACCCGGATCATCGCCAAGTTGTAGGGAAAAGATTCTTTTTGAAATCGATTCGAATCACCATAGTGTTGTCTTCTGGAGCAATCATCCAAGCCCTGTACCATTACTCTTGCTGGATTAAATAGTCACCAACCCCTCCCTGCCCAGGGAGATACATCTGGCCCTGGCTATCCACCATAGGAATAGCTGGAATATCTAAGGGATTCGGGGGCTGTAATAGACTGAATATTGCCCAGTCCAGTTCGTCGAGAGGGAAAGTGCTGTCTAGGTTTGGGTGGGGGAATGGTACAGAAGTTGTGCAGTTGCTGTCGGCAGGTCGGTCGGTTTCTGAGAAATTCGAGACGGCAGGTATGATTTGTAGCTCTCTGTCAACGCCTCCATGTTCCTTGTGAACCAGGAGCTGATGTCGCTTTAATGACGATTTACGAGAAAATCTAAAACATCATGACTGTTAGTGCGTTCCTGACAACCTTGGGTTTTGTTTCCTTTTGATTAGGACCTAGGTATACCTCGACTGGCAACGGCTGACTGGACAAATATATGGTTTCTCGTTCATATGGGAGCGCTCGTGTCTTGTATGGCTTGATGGCTTTGGTGATCCGTATCAGCATCCGGTTAAGCGTTCATGCAGCTATCGAGGCTGAGGGCATTTTGTCACATACATCAGAGAAAGCCTTTTTACAACCCTCAACTCTGCAAGCATATGGTTTCTCGCCAGTGTGTAACCTCTGGTGTACCTTTAGCGACGATTGCTGATGGAAGCGTCGGTTGCAGCCTTTTTCGGGGCAGGCAAAAGGGCGATTATCCGTGTGTATTTGATAATGCCGAGATAGATCCGCTTTACGCACGAAAGTCTGTCTCGAAGGGGTCAAAAGAGCAAAAAAAAAAGGGAAGGGGGGGGGGGGGGGGGGGGGGAGAGGGTAAAACGTAGTGCCACCTTCTCACAATCTACCCATGGACACCCAAATTCTTGCATTTTGCCTGACACTTCGTGGCGTGCTAAGGGAGCCAATTTGGGGAGGAAAAGAACTTGCGATGTCCGCGGTTTTTGGGAAGTCTTTTTGCCTTCAAGTTGGGCCAGAGGTTGGCGGGAGAGTTATTGTTGGTCATTCCGCACTCACTCATGGTGGAGATTGCCCTTTGCTATGGCCACAGTCTTCAATTCCCAAGAGTTAAAAGTACGAGAACAAACCTCGAAAAATTGGGTTAAAAAGTCTCCAGGCAATCAAGCTGCAGCGTAGGAACTTTTTACTTTTTTTTCCTTCCCTCTTTGGGGAGTTCTTTGTTTATATCCCTGTGCTATAGTCACACGCCTCCATATAGATTGATTTGTTGGAACAAAATGCCATGGTATATGATTGGATACTCTTATCCAAAATGTGGGTCAAAACGCAAGTCAAGTTGCGTCCAATTGAAGCTGGGCTGTCATTCATGCATTTCAGCGGGGGCTTGGGATGATCATTACTAAGCCTTGACATTTTTCATGTCATGACAGAGCAGCGGTTCATACAAGCGTGTTTGTAACTAGGGCACCGTGCAGACTCACCAGAAAGAAAGTTTGCCCAACCCCCACCCTGCGGCAAAATAATGATAGCTGTCCTCGGATCGTCGCCACGACATTTGCTCAACAAAAGGAAAGTAAAAATAAAGTCAACGGTAAACAAAGTGGAGAGCCCGAGGTTTTATACGCAATGCTGATCCTGGGTTAATTTAGTTCGGGCGAACTCTAATGAGCATTCATTCTCTGGCTGTTTCTGGCTGTCGAAAAAGAGTATATCTTGACAACCCTGTGGAAGAATACCAAATAGTGGGAGAAGCTGTCTTTTCTGTTGTATGGTTAGCATCGATTCACCCTTCGCTGATGACATAAATAAAGCGGTTGGAATCATTTATTATCAAATTTGTCACTTGAGACTACTTGTTTACATTTTGGCAAAATACCCTCGCCCTTTAAAGCGCTCACGGGGGTGCCAGCTTGGGACCCTCCAAGTCTCACCTAATGCCCTTGAAATTAACAGTCAGTTCACCGGGCCCATGACTTCATTACTCGTGTTTAGTGTACAGGGACTGGAGTTGGATCACAGCCGATGTGGTGATCCTCGTAGAAGGTATTTCCTGGCATGTTAAACAATTACCTGCTTATAGATGAAATTAAGGTCCAGGTCATTCTTCATGCAAATATTTGGTCTAAGACAAAATAATGATATTCAAGCCAAGTGCACTGGCATGGTAAAGAGTGACACAGGTTAGATCTAATCTGGAAGAGAAAGAAACAAAAAATATGTCATACAGCTGAAGCATCCAACTCAAGACTATTAATCGGGCCCATTAATAGGTTGATAAAGGAACTTCGGGTTGTAAACAACCAAGTATCACACAGAATACAGAAAAAATACAGGTGATCTGCTAGTAGAATAACAGAAATTGCGTAAGATAGCTGCAGTCTAGTCATCATACTCAGATTTAGCCTTTCCACTTGCTTTGCACTGTTTGAATTGATTATATTAGCATCTGTTCCCATGTTAGGACGTAATGGAGTAGCCTACCTCATTGCCTCCACCTGGGCAGCATGCCTGAACACCCTGGCAATGGGTAGTGGGATAGTCCTCGTAGCAGGCGTAGTTGTCATCGGCACTGCCATCTTCCGCGCCGAGAATTCCCTCGACAATTCCAAAAAGACCTGCCAGAGGGAGAAACCCAATTTCCTTCTGAGAATTTCTCTTCTCAACATCGCCATAATAAATATTGTACTGATTACAACAAGACAATATCTGGCCGCCGCACACGTTGGCCTGCTGCTGCTTGATATCGACGTCACTAGTGGGACGGCTGTGGTGCGACTCGGACCTGGATGGGTCGCCGTGGTGCTGCTCGGACTGGGATGGGTCGCCGTCTGTTGGCATAGCTGTCACTGCCAGAGCAAGGGCAAGAAAACCGGTAATTGCTTGGAATCGCATTTTGATGGTAGAGATTTAACTTGAGGTTTGGGTAATTCGGTCGGCTGGAGGCTTTGTGTGGAAAGATAGTCTAAAGAGGATAGACAGATTGTTGTAGATGTGAGAAAGACAAAGGTAAGTGAAGGATTTGTGGTGGATTATATACTTGAGTCAAAGATTAAAGGCTCGGAAATTATTATCATAGCTCCTTTTTTTCGAATAATTCGAAATAGTAGACACCTCCTTGTGGTATTCTGACTGTGATCATAGCACAGGTTATGTTTCTCCTACTTTCAAGACATGTAAAGTATAGATCAGTATTACTGTTAATGCCCTTACTAGTTAATGATTCCTACCCCTACCATACCAGCAGTGATCATAGCACAGGTTGTGTTTCTCTTACTATAAGACATGTAGATCTTTTTAATATAACATAGCTTTGCAGAATGTTTTATTAAAATACCTGTATCTAGCATACCAGGAGTGATCATGGCATATACTATCTATTCTCAAAAATGTAAAATATAGGTTTCTGTTCCCATTTATGGCTTTGCAAGGTATTTACGCAATGGTTCCTATCCCTACCATACCAGCAGCGATCACAGCACAGGTTAACCTCATTCTTTAAGAAAAATGAAAGCAAAATGCTGCTGCAAATTCACCTAGACTCCCCCGAACCTAGTTAGACAATGCAACTATTACATGGCGAAGATGGCTGCAGGATCGTCAAGCCCCTTTCATGCAAGCAGATGTTTATTAGACGGAATATTAATAATAGCCACAACCCTTACTAAGTAAATCTACCTCCATATCTCATTCTTAACCTTAATCCCTTTGTATATAAAGTTTCAGTTTATATAAGAATGCTTCAGAGTAACCTTACTTCAATCAATACTATTCCAAGTAGCAGGTTCCACCCGCGAATTCTTCTCCTAATTAATTATATACTATGTGCATTTTGCACATGTTTTATAAAATATAAAGGTGTTTTACAATCTTCCCAGTACCCTCTTCATTACCCTGCAAACATCCCGAAGTTATTCTGGCTTGATATCATTCTTCTTTGTACAGCTTTGTCTCACGGGTAATAATACCTACCTTCTCGATGTCCTTGGATTTATCTCGCAATATGAGCAGCTACCATCTCCTACCAGAGGAATCGATCAATGGGAAAGCATCAAAACCCGCGGCCGAGAACCGAGCGACCAAACGGTGGGCATACAATGACAATTTTATCTTTGACCCCAGAACCACATCAATCATACTCTTGATAATTTTAGTTCTCAATATTGTGGTTTTGCCGTTATCAATCATACAACTTCAGTCAAAGCCATATATTTCAAAGGACCTACCAGATAATACTTTACATAAAGTGTTTACACAAGATAGAGACTATCAGAGTCTTGATCATGCATATGACAGTCTCTGGTCATCCCTTTCGCTGAACAAGACAGATGGGGGCCTCATATATTTATCGAATAATACATTTGGTCAAAAGAAAGAAGAACTGGGGGTTATCAGCATGTAAGAGATATGAAGAATATCAATTACCTAGTACACAATTTGCAGCTAGGAGCAACAGTTTCAAGTTCACTCTAATAGATTAGCAGGTTCCACCAGTTACACTGCCTCACATCAATGCGCATTGCCCTCCAGGCCGCTGGTGAAGGCAAGTTCATAGGTCTAGATTGGCGTTTTGATCATCATTGGCCGCATTGTATGGATTATCTGGTGCAGGTAAGCACTCCTGACTCACATTGTGGCTAGAATTTAAATTAAGGCAGATGTATTGCAGACAATCCTATGTTGGGCTGATAACACAATTGAAAAGCCGTCGAAACGATCAGATGGCGCTCAGTTTTTCGATGGATCCAATGTCGTCAGGCAGTGTCAGGCTTCCCAACCGCTGTATGATCTATATTCAAAAAACAGCTACTACCCCTGAATAGTCAGGATTTCCAAGCCTTTCTTCTTTTTTCTTTCATTAATCACCGTGCATTAGTCAAGCTATTCAAATCCGTGTTGCCATTTACCCTCAGCTTGGACGCATATCCTCTGCAGGCCTGGATGGTTTCAGTCTTGTGATCCGATCCACTAGGCTATGCATTGCTAAGAACCATGAACATGTATAATAGAATTTGGTCCTAAGACCCCTGAAGTGAGTTCCTGGATAAGAGTACATATGTATAAATAGACAACAGTATAAAAGTAATCTCAACAACCACAAAAACATCGTCAAACCTAACTGCAGCTTCCACCTCAAATACATCATTGACTGTGGTCATAATTAGAGGCACATCCGCGGCTTGGTATCACAGGTGAATCAGCCCACCAACCAAGGAGTTAACTTGGTCCAACATAGGTGCCTTGTTCACGATCATGGAAGCATCAGCTATGATTAATCTCACTAGTACGAACTCACTAATACAAAAGCACAATGAAGTCTATTTATGGAGATCACTTACACATCCTGTCCCCATTGAAAAGAAGATGGAATTATTAGCAACCCCACGTATTTTATCTTTATAAACCTGCCTAAGAGTCCTAACAATAATTACAACTGCTGCAGTCACCCTAGTACCAATGTAAACAGCAATATAAATTTTCCATTTGGTTATGAGATGTGCTCCATTAATATTTTGAGTTTCACAATAAGCTCCTCTATAAGCTTCTCAACATAAAGTATCATACTAAAGAATAATTCTTCCTTTTGCCCTAGCTTTTCAAAAAATGATGTAAAGATCAAAGTAGGTGCAGACATGCTGCCAGGGATGCTGGAGCTCTTAAAGTAGCTGCGGAGCAGGGAATTGTTGCAGATTATATATATGGCGGCGAGCGACGAATTTCAAACATATTCCTGGCGAGTGAATAGATATTTTTAGGGGTCTAGACTTGCATTGCATGGGTATTAAAAGGGATTATTTTTAGTTTATAATAAATGAAAATAACATATATTTGTTGAGGCTGTTTAAGACAGAACGCAAGCTATGAGGGATGAGAAGGTGATTCTCAGCCGAAGTACGGATGTCGACCGTACGTGACACCTAGTACGGCCGAGCTATTCCCATTTAGGAAATAGATGTCTTCGACCACGGAATCGACGAGGGTTATGCCCAATTCCCACCCACAAAAGTGCTTTGCAACGCTCGTTTACCGCATTTAGTTAGATTGCTTATTATCCTACGTGTATTTAAACCCGCCTATCATGGCTAGATTGGAAGAATCAGACCTCTTTTCGGTGGTAAATTTGGACCTAGTACTAGCAAAAACGCGACCCGAGACGGTCCATAAGATTATAGGGTTGGAAACGGCACATCTATCACCAAGGGGTGGATGGGGCCTTGAGGTGAAGACTTGAAGGGCAGGCGGTGATGGGCGCTAAACCTAACAAATCGGAACTGCCGGCAAAAATACGGAGGGAAATTTGGTGAGCTAAAAACATACAACAGTCCGGATTCCCATGTGGTCACCCACCATAATACTAACAGACCGGCGTGTGGCTTAAGTACGGCTGAGCGGACGGGAAGCCCTGTTCTCCACACCCTGTGGTCGTATGTGGTAAAACATGTTCGGCATAGGATTATCCACTACACACGATACAGTATTCTAGTTATAATATGCAATTCTTTCTGTATATACAGTTAGTGTCCATGCCATGTGGTTTCAACCATTGATATCTATCTCGGGCCATAGCAAGCCCCCGAACGGTGCTATTGGCTTAGATACATCGGTTGGCATGGTAATTTAGGTCTACAGATAATAATATCACCACTCGTCGCAGCCACCCTGGAATTTGAGAGTGAGTGCCCAAAAGGCCTCACGCACTGCCCATAGCGGAAGGAGGGTTTGGGCCCAATTGATGAAAAATTTTGAAGGCAAGCTCATGTTGAGTGATGGCGGGGGGGGGGGGGGGGGGGGGGGGGGGGGGGGGGGGGGGGGGGGGGGGGGGGGGGGGGGGGGGGGGGGGGGGGGGGGGGGGGGGGGGGGGGGGGGGGGGGGGGGGGGGGGGGGGGGGGGGGGG
>JAPDKZ010000047.1:0-261250 GCA_027569885.1 Aspergillus diversus
CTATTTATTTATAGTTTTAATTTGTCTAAATTAATGGTGTTGAGGTTTGAAAAGCTTTAAAGACATACATGTTGCGGCGAAGGTGCGTCGCTCGCTTGTGTGCGTCGCTCGCTTGTGGATTACGTTAGCAAGATTATCTAATATTTTTTGAAGTTATGAAACCGGAATGGGTTAGCCACCACTTTTCGTTCTCTTCCCTCGTATCCGCTGGATTCACAACAAACCAGAAGTTTCCCCTCACATCAACCCCAACATCAAACTATTCCCGGTATCTGGATGGCAGACACCGCGATACCAGTCAAGTGCGCCCCAATAGCTCCTCTAATCTACCACTCCTAACATCAAACCCCCAGATGCACCCTCGTCGGGCCCAACAACGCCGGCAAAACCACATTAGCAATTCGCTACACAACCGGCCTCCTCTGTCCACAAAGCCAGCTCCCCAGAGTCGCCGACAACTATTCCACCCACATCACGTAAACCCCCCTCCATTGCCCCATTATCCCTCCTCACTAACCTTTATCTTCCAACCCCAGTGTAAATAACACCCTCTACACCCTCTCAATATGGGATACCCACAGAACAGACGACTACGACCGCATCGGTCCCCTTTCATATCAGGACACCGATGTATTCCTCATCTGCTTCTCAGTCCTAGATAGGCCATCGATTGAAGTGGCAGCGCAATATTTAGCATCAGAAATGCAGCATTACTCCCCTGGTGCGCCGTGGATTCTGGTTGGGATGAGGATTGATGCGAGGGAGGAATGTGCGGCGAAAGCGGTGGTGGAGTGGAGGAAGCCTTCTACTGTGGAGGAGGGCCAGAAGGCGGCGAAGAGGTACGGCGCGTGGAAATATATGGAGTGTTCGGCGGTGGAAGAGGTGAATGTAAGGGAGGTTTTTAAGGAGGTAAGATATTAAACCTATGTATTTGGGACAAGGGATTGGCTAATATTGTGGTCTGTTGGGTAGGCAATTATTGCGTCGCAGGCACCAAAAAAGGTGAAGAAAAGGTCGTTCAAAGGATCCTGTGAAATTCTTTAACTGATGGTAAGAGGTGGAGGAAGAGTTTGATCCGCGGTCTGGTCTGAATGTTTACGGATTTGTTTCTTTAACATCGGAGGGATATTTTGCACATAAGTGTTCACAGCGTTTCCCTAGGCTGGGTCCAAGCATGTTGTTAAGTTTTCCATAGGTATCAATAGATATTCTGTCTCTCTGTCCATCGCTGTTCAATGCACTTTCCCCAGTTTACCCACAGGCAACGAAATGCCTGGGACACCATCACTCCATAGGTCGGCGGCAGCAGCCCAATCTAGAAAGAACAGTAACCGTATCATCAGCAAAAATTGCAATACTACTACCAAATATTGTACTACTCCGCAGTAGTAATAGGATGTAATGGCAGAAATACATACAGGCTAAGAATGCTGTGACCAATCCACTCGCACTCGCAGTGTTAAGAACCGCCCCGGCCCCCGTCATCTCGCCCGTAGCAAGAAAGACCAGCGTGAGATCGGCAAAGACCAGCAGCATGACCAAGACCCAGGAGCTGCGGATCGATCCAGCCAGAAAGATCGTTGTCACGATGGCCCATGCCCAGAAGTATACCGCCATGGCCTGATTGAACTCCCCGGATAACTCTTGTGTGGTCGGGTCGGTATAGGCCGCCGTCACCCCCATCCCGGGAACAAAAATCAATCCATACGCCCCGGTCAAGGCTCCATAGGAGGAAAAGACGGTCGCACCGAACTGCAATCATAGTATTAGCCATCAGAGGCCCGTAAAATATAAATATTGAGCAAAGAAAAATCTCTCTACCGTATCCCCAAGGATGAATTCCACAGCGCCAGCGATCAATTGACATAAGCCGCCGAAGAGGATGAATTCGGGCACGATGATGTTGCTATGGCGAATACCGCGGGGATGAAGACCTAGGAGAGAGACGAGAAATATACTCGTTCCGAAGCCAATGAGGCCTAGCGGTCGCGGGTTTCCGGGTTTGCGGGCGCTCTGGCTGAAGTAGGCTTGTTCGCCCTGGAGGTGTGTCTCCTGCTGCTCCAAGTCTGCAGCACTGGGAGAATTTCTCTTCCCCGAGATATGTTCCATGACTTCCAAGGAGAAGAGGTGAGCTCTTGGTGTGGATTCTCGAAAATCTGATGATGGTCTGTATGGAATATGTTCCGCAATTTAAACCGACCCCCCATAGCGGCGCCCCGCAACAGAATTGAACCACGAACAGTACAGCAGGACTCGGTCCCAGGGCCCACGGACAACACGAGTACGGTGTCTCAATCGGCAAGCTAGCCGGTACGGGATCATATTTAGTTCACCGATGGCTCACGGCGTCTCAAAATGCGGAGAAGGCGCATTAGGATAAACAGCCAAACCATAGGAAGCGGGCCTTAGCGGTCGTTAGCCGAAATTTCCCGGAAGCCTACCCCAACAGCTGTGGATTTGCAGTTTCCGTGAACAGCATCTCGAAGGTTGATCGATTACCCAAATAGATCTAACCGCGGGGTTCGGCTGTGGCTTCCTCACAGGTCTGCTCACCCACACACCCCGCACTCATCTGCCCGTTCGACATCTTTGACTTAATGACGAATTCATTGTCAGCGGCCGCGGGTTTCGTACCACACCACGGAAATAAGCTCCCCAGGATAAACGGTTGTTTCATGCTTACTGTCGACGGCAGCCGTTATACCTCCAAGACACCCAATGCCTCCAACCTCGTTTGTTGCGTGCATCCATTGTCGGAAGATTAAGACAAAATGCCTGCGGGAGGAAGGATCCGAGAGGTGCAGCAGATGCGAGGCCCGATCGCTACAATGCATTAGCAAGGGGCATAAACGCGGACGCAAGCTGGGCACTAGGTAAGCATGCCATAATCCACTAATCCGCCCCCCTGCTCCAAATAATGCTGATATGAAGGTCCCTAAATGCTGTTACCAGACTGAAACCTACACACTGCGTTGGGGCCGCAACGGCAACAAGTACTCTCGAGCTAGAACCTCACGCGAATGTAGTAGCCGCTCTTGTTGATGATAGTGAACAGTTCTCCGGCTCGGGTTCCACCAACCCCGTGGCCGGGTTGTCCGATGGCAGTTTATTTCAATCGCGTACTCGGACATTTCTGCCCTTCTGCCGGCCAACCTCGCGGGCCAAGGGTGGACTTTTTGCCATGCAAGATATCCTAGGTTTAAGGGATGGGGGCGCCGCTAGCACTACTTTAGCTACTACAAGCATCACTGAATCGGGGACCGGGTCCACCGATGACCCTATTCAGTGTGATATCATCAAGCTCCCGGTAGCCCGGTCGCTCTTCGACAGGTGAGGAACTTTTACTTACCAATCTTTCCACCAATGGTAGACGCCGCTGAACCGCGCATCTTTAGTTTCATGTCAACTCTCAATCCATGCATCAACCTCCTCGAAGACCGCTTACACACCTGGGACTACGTACGGAATCGCCCAGTACTCCTCAGCGCCATTCTCACAGCAGCAGCGAAAATCATATATCCGGCTCTTTACTATGACCTGCTCCGACATTCAGAAGGTTTGCAGAAAGAAGCCATTGGCTCACTTGAGAATAGTATCGAGCTCATCCAAGCCCTGATAATATCAATACACTGGAAGAGCCGCGACGATGGCCGCATGAGCCGCAAGATAGGCTATGCAATAAGATCCGCCCAGGAGATAGGATGTCAGCACCACCACGATCCATCGGCCGGAAGCGTGGGTTCTCTTCAATTGCGTTCTCTGCAACGCTTATGGCTTCATCTATTTTTCCTGGATCGAAGGTGTGCCTGGAAATGTTGCAATTCAATTTTCATATCCCATGTTCTAACACACCTCCTATCTTAGCTGCAGCATTCAGTTTGGCCTGCCTTATATGATTCCAATTGATGACTTTATTCAACAGTCCGCAAAATGGCTCGATATTGTACCTAACAGGGCCACCCCATCGCCTGGAGATGCCATGACTGTTGCGCTGGTCCGGCTTCGGATTATTGGGTCCGAGCTGTTAGATCTTGTGGGTGGAAATAAACCATATCTGGAGAGGCCACCTCTGTGTCCCAACAAGGACTGCCTCAACATGCTAGAAAGAAGGCGTCAAGCATGGGACCGCGAGGTGTCGCGTGTTGAAGACGGTTCGTCCTAATCCAATCCGAAAGCCATTCCGCCCATATTATATTTCCGCTGACACCTTTATTCAAAGGCCTATCTCCCACTCAGATATCAATCTTAAAATTATACGGAAATCATTTGCGGCTGCTACTCTCCACAGTCCTCTGGCATAGCTCATACACACAGGGGAATGAACAGCAAACCGCAACAAACCATTGTTTAACCTGTGCATTGGATTTGCTGCACTTGATTGAGAAGCCTGACCCCCCAGAAATCCTATACTACGTTCAGGATGCCTATCATGTGATGACTGCGTTTGCAGCGACGACCGTGATCCAGGTAGGTAGGAAAGAGTAGCCACTTTTCATCCCTCGGTCAGAGTTCCGATAATAGGAGGTTTGTCACTGATCGCTGACCTGACTAATTCCCTCCAGTGTCTAATGTTGATGCCCCGAAATACCACGAAGAAGCGGAACGCGTTAACCGTACTGGCGAACGTCAGCACAGTTTTCGCAGGCCATGGGTCCGGCTACAACAACTGCACACGGCACGCCCAGTTCATCGAGCAGCTCGTAGCACGCTTTCGGCAGCATGAAGCGAGTATTTTGGTCAACCAGCCAGAGCACACGGTCCAGCAAGGATTTTATTGTGCCGGCACGGATAGCGTAGATAACAACACGCTTGATAGTACCGGTGCCTCGCTCGGCTTTTCCGATGTAGGGACTGGAGATATGGGGCCGGGAATCCTATCGCCATTATGGCCGATGTTTCAACCTTCGATGGAAGAGTCCGGCAATTCATCCTTCTCTATGTGGATGGGGCTTTGTTCGGAAAGTATGAATTGGCGTGATAGCGGGATACTAGATAAGCCAATGTAATCGGCGCATTATATATCTATTTATGAAGATTAATGTTTATGGGTAAGTTTCGAGAAATGATCTGCGGGCAAGTCTCCACTTTAGACGCCGGTAAAAGAGACGAACTTGGAGTAGATCCGCGGCGTGTAAGCCCATTAGATCGCCGTGTCGGCGTTCTAGAAGGCCATATCGCTTAAAAAAAACGATGGGCTCTCTTGCTTGACATCTTCTAGTGCCCTTCCCGAATTATAGCACCACTATCTGGTTTCAATCCAATCAAGCCCAAAAAGCGCCGGTTCATAGCCTAGTAGACATATATAAACCGTACCTTCTTCAAACCACCTTCGGTAATGTTCCTCGTCTTTCCCACGATCAAGTCTCATACCTTTACCCCCGAACCACCATGAAGCCTATTTTAACCTGGTCATTGCTCCTGAGCTCCTTTGGCACGGTAGCAGGCAACTGCCAATACCGCTCCCGCCTAGATCTATCCCCACCCCGCCTCAACATTACCATTCCCGCCTCCCAAGACGTCAACTCCGGCTATCTCTTCGTGGCCCCATACAGTGCCACCGTGGACGGTTCCGCAGGCCCCGACCAGCCCGCCGCCTATATTCTCCGTGACAACGGCGATTTGGTCTGGTCGAGCGTGGGCAAAGTCGATGGCTTCGTGGGAAACTTCCACGTCAGCCGCTGGAATGGTAAATCTGTGCTTGCGCTGTTCCAGGGCCGATTGGACCTTGCTCATGGTCATGGATACGGGCATGCGGTTTTGCTGGACCACCACTACGAGAGCATACGGGACATACGCACGAATTCGCCGCATGTGTTCTCCATCCATGAGTATACCAGCTTTGATGGGGAAACTGCCATGTCTGAGATCTTCCAGCAGACTACTCGAGACCTGACGGAGTTTGGGGCCGCTGAGGGGCAGCGGTGGATTGCGGATGGATTGGTACAGGGTATGTGAAATACTAGTACTGAGTACCAATGTCCAGTGCTGGGTGCTAATTGACCTGTGCCCAACAGAGTATGATATCGCGACCGGGGAGGTGATATTTCAGTGGAGCGCTTTGGAGCATGTCAGCCCATCTCGTAAGGACTCGAACCCCTACCTACCTATATATAATGGCCACTAATATCATACGGATGCATCCTTCCAGGGAGCAAGTTATCCATTACCGAAGGCTCCGGCGGTAACGGCAGCAGCTGGCTCAACTCGTGGGACTACTTCCACATCAACAGCGTCGACAAGGACGACGAGGGCAACTATCTCATATCCGGCCGTCACGTCAGCACCATCTACAAACTGAACGGCACAACGGGCGAAATCATCTGGCAACTCGGTGGCAACCAGTCAGACTTTACATACGACGCTGAGCTAGAATTCGCCTTCCAGCACGACGCCAGATTTCGCGGGCGGCAAGGTGACGACCTAGAGTACATCTCGTTCTTCGATAACTCTGGCCGATCACGAGGCCACGAGACGGGAGAAGTCACCCAGATCCGAGATTACTCGTCGGCCAAGTACGTGACGCTGAACAAGACGTCTGGCGTCGCGAGTCTGCAAAAACACCTTATTCACCCGGACAAGCTCCTGGCCGGGTCGCAGGGCAATGTCCAGCTTCTGGCCAATGGGAATAGCTTTGTCAATTGGGGCCAGAAGGGTTCTGTCACGGAATATAGTCTCAGTGGAGCGGTGGTTTTCAACGCGTACCTGGACTCTGGTGTAAATGGGCAGTATACGCAGAATTATCGTGGGTTCCGATTCGACTGGGTTGGTCGGCCGCACGAAAGCCCATCTCTGGTTGTCCATTCGTATGGATCGGGGAAGCATGCGAGACTCGTTTTCTATGTCTCTTGGAATGGGGACACGGAGACCTCGACTTGGCGGTTTTCGGTCAAAACGGCGACGGGGGAATTTGAAAGGCTTGGGGAAAGGAAGAGGCGATCTTTTGAGACCAGCTTTACGTTGGATGGGGGCTTGATGCGGCGTTTCCAGTCGAGCGTTGTCGTCGCAGAGGCAATTGATGCCTTCGGGAATGGGCTCGGTGTTGCTGAGGTCAAGACCGATGATGCTCTACCGGATTATTGTGCTATTTGAGCGGTTTAATGAGGTGTTCAAAATGAAGAGAGGCGACACGAATTGTAATTCTGCGTCTTTTCCGATTCAATTCCGATACTTTTGAAATCTAGGTACAAAATACAACACTATGACTCGCCCTTTGGTGTGCCCGTGAATTTGGCTGGATAGCCCTCAGTCTCGCGCCGGACCTTGCTTAGCTGAAGTGGGAGCAGGACGATCCACGATTGGCCCTCAGGTCCAACGTAATTTGTGCTTCGCCTACTCAGTGGACACTATGGAGGCGGGTAAGCGCCGATCGCCAGCGAGGCTTTTTTCGCAGCTCGAACGCGGTCCCATACACGCCTTGGAGCCTCGTCCAGCTGGATAAATGCCATGAGAACATTCCTCAGCAGAGTGGCCCCTTCTTCCTACAACTTGCCACTACAGATATCTTTCATTTCTCTCTAGTAAACCAACTCCGTAACTCAATTCGGGCAAAGTGGAGGATCAGCACCAGGGGGTTGCCTTCGACTCTGAAAAAGAAAAGAAAAAAAAATGCAACGGCTCCTTCTTAGCTACTGATCAGTGCAACCCCAATCCTTTCCCTTGATTATTATTGGACTAGCCCAACACACGCCTGCAGCAAAAGGCTGGGGCGCTCGGCATGAACTTCCAATAAATCAAATACAAATATGCCCCTAGGCCCCATGTCAGCGCAAAAACATGAAGTTTAAATAAGTTCGCCAGCACATCACTCCCTGAGCCTCGCCTCTTTTTTTTCCCCACCTCCCCTTCCATAGCTCAATCGAACCGCTGGCTCCAATCTCATCAGGCATGGCTGATGTTCCTGTTTACAGTCCCCCCCCCGATCCAGAGGCGGGCCCCATCACATCCGTGCCTACCGCAACAACAACATCAACAACCGGCGGTACGGGAGCATCTTATTCTCGCCTAGGATTCAGTAGTAGCTAAGCCAGATATAGAACCAGAATTCGTGCCACAGGGTCCAGACCCAACATTCCTCATCCCGAGTATTCTGCCCTTTATTTCCTTTGTTGGAGAAGAGCTTTCACTGGACTAACTTTGGCTGGATGAAGCGGATCCTGGGCCGCAACCTTCTGGCGCGTCTGGTACCACTATTGGCACCTTCACTCAAATTACGGCTACCTCTAGCAACACTCCTATATCTCCACCAAATCCTACCACTTCCTCGCCCCCGACAGGAAGTAGCAATGCCACCACGTCCGAGAATAACGCCCTCCCAACAAGCGCCAAAGTCGGCATTGGAGTCGCGGTCCCCGTCGCTATAATTCTTATCCTCGTTGCTGTTTTCTTCGTCCGCCGGCGCGGACGAGCCCCTCCCGACGAACTCGAAAATAAGCAAGCTTCCCCATCCTCTCCTCCCACGGATCCCTTCGTGGGTAAGCCTGAACTAGAAGGAAGTCGAGTGATCGAGAAATATATAAATAAACCGGAGTTGGATGGGAAGGGAATACCAACGGAACCACAGAAGTATCTAGTCGTACCCCCGGCAGAATTACCCGAGCAGCAACCGATCGATTTAGATCCACCGGAGCTTCATGGATCCCAAGTCTCACCGAATACACTTGAGGGCATAAATAACTCACCGGATTCAGAAGCTGTTGGGAATTCAAAAACTTTCTCGCCCGATTCTTGGACGTGGTCGCAGCCATTAGGCGATGATCTGCGGGGTGGGAAGGGGTGAGATGGATGGATTCAGCTGCAGTTTATTCTAATATCTAAGGGCCCCTGTTGGGAAACAACCTTTCATATGGGTAGGGATTGGAAGCTCAGGACATCACCGCCGCGCAAGCAAATTGGAAGGCTCCCTTAGCCTGCTGGGAGCGGCAGCAGGCTAGGAGGCGGAACTTTCATTTATCTACGGGCTGGAGCCATGATAATTGTGTTTATAGCATTGTCACGGACAATATGCTGGCACTCTACCATGTACTGGTATGACCAGCAGATTCTCTCTCGACACAGCGCAACGTCCTGGATTCGTACTACTGATTGTCAAAATGTAATAGTAATTCACTTCTCACGAACATGCCTAACTGAGAAATATCTGCCAGGAACACTTTTACCCTCTCCGAGCGCATAAGTGTAAGAAGGAGTGCATTGCCATAGGTTACCTACGGCAGTATATCGATCGGAAGGGAGTTTTATACCTGTGGTTCCTACAACGAACAGGGCCACGCAAAGGGTACAATCTCCAGCCGCCTAAACCTCAGACAGGCAGTGGAAATTGAGACCAGACCGAGGCCACGAGCTCGGTATCACAGTATGGCCCACAGAATTTCTAGGGTTCCCTCTACTCAAAAGTATACGAGTAGATATCACTACCGTTAGTAAGGAGCTACGACACGGAAACTCATATGTTTAGGATACTTTGTGTCTCATAGCCACCTGCTACTGCCAATTTCTCTGCCATAAAAGCGACCTTTACCGTGAGAATCGCCACCAATCACAGACCAGACATCAGGAAAGGAAAGGTCTTTGGAAAACCACAACCTCTATCTAATAATAGTTGATATGGGCTTTGTATTTGGTTGAGGTGGTGTAAATGTTATGAAGTATTTGATCATTTAGAAGAGACGGCCACCCCACTTACCTAGGCTGATGTCCGACGCTCATCTAGGCCGAAGCACCTGTCCACAGCGGTTTACGGTCTGACCTTGGAACTCTTTATTCTCAAGTCGAATGTTCGAGTGCATGGGAGGGGGGAATGGGTCGACCACGGGTGGCGTGAATGACACTTATCGCACCTTCGAAAGCGATGCGGGTGATTTTTACCAGCGTTCGGCTATTTCCCCAGAACCCCATAAACTGATTGGATCGTTCCGGCATTCTGACATTGTGGTCCCATGGTTCCTATCGAGCGGGATAACGCAACCAGCGATACCACCGCCCTCCAACAGCATATGCTATATACCGTAGTACGTCATACTTAGGTTATCCCCTGCGCCGATGATACTCTAGATCGGGCCACCCTCACCATGAAAAAAAAAAAAAAAAAAAAAAAAAGTAAAACAATAGCCGGCGATAGGAAAATGTCGCAACTGGACAGCTCCGACAGGGGCGGTCTAGGTAGGCCTCCTGCTAGAGCCTAGGCCCTGTTGTCCATGCCATCCCAGAGCAAAGTGTCTCGTGGAAGAAAGCAGGTACCTAGGCGCCGAGTAGAAAAATCGAGGGATAAACCACCCGCCCTGCTGCAACCCTTGGTCTGGTGGCTGCTATTTTAATTTCCTATCGCTGATGATGTAAATATCCATTGCTTCTCAACGACGACAACAACAACGACAATGAGACGGCCAACTCCTGGTACCAATAACAAAAGGAGACCGAATACGAATTCCGAACCAGGCCCCTGTCAATCAGAATATCGGCGCAACCCGCAAGACACGATTGCCTGGATTGTCGGAACCGATCTCGTTTCCCTCGCTGCTGCGGTGTATTTAATACATGATGGTCAAGTCCCCGGGCCGCATATCCATATCCTGGGCACGGACACAGAGCCATCAGATGCCACATCAAGTGTCCTGGGTGAGATAAAATGCGACGATAGCCTGCAGCATGCACCCCTGCACTCTATGAACGGCTGCGTGGAACAGATGTTGTCTTATATTCCAACTACATACCCACCACACAGGTCTCTTCTCGATTCAGTTATGGACTGTGGTAGTATCTCTAGGCCGTCGGAGGACCAGGGCACGTTTTTTGTTATGAAAGATGAATATGACTCTAAGAAGATTAACCATCCAGGAGCCCACTTACGGCTGAAGGAGCGAAAGGATCTCATTAACGTGATGTTAGGCGAGGAACAAGGTCTCGAGTCGGCGAGCATCAATGATTGCTTCGGTGCTCCATTTTTCAGTTCTGAGTTGTGGCAACTGTTTTCGGGGAGGTAAGTCCGGGCTTTGGGATCGGTTCTGGAGATAAAGGATTTCATGAATTAGTTGACTAGATGCAAACAGGTTCGCTCTACAGCCATGGCACAGTGCGGTTGAATTTCACAGACTGCTCAAGAAGTATCTTGGGGATGCCCAGTCCTGCCGGATTAACCACTCCTTTCATGCCGAATATTTACTGTCGGAAGTGGTGCTCAGTCCCATGGGGCGCTATTTACAACAGAAAGGCGCCCATTTTCACCCACAGATAGCAGTATCAGATCTCAAGCTCCTCCCAGGACTTAAGCAGTCCAATATTTATACAATCCAAGGGAGGCGGGGTGGAAAGCGCATTCAAATACCCATCAGGCCCCAGGATATTGTTATCGTAACCCTCGGCTCCCCCTTGTCAGGCTTGTTGGTTGGCCGCAATGGAAACCCTCCACCACCGATATCAGCGCAAGCAGAGACAATTCTGAACGGCTCCTGGTCGCTATGGTTCAGACTGGCCAGGCTCTCATCAGAATTCGGCAATCCTGCCGCATTTTGCACCAATGTTTCTGAATCCAAGATGCAATTTTTCACAGTTACTCTACACAAGGGAGAAAAGTCTATGGCTCTATATCTCTTCCTTCGAGACCAAATCCGCGACGGATCCTCCCTCTATCTGCCCCACAGCAATTGGTCGATATGCCTTTCTCTTCCAACCCACCACCATGCTTTCCAAGAACGCGCCGACCCACTCTGGACCATTTGGGGCTACGGACTCACACCAGATGAACATGGAAACTTCATTCAAAAGCCCATGTGTCGCTGTGCCGGTCAGGAGATATTAGCTGAAGTATTGCCGCACCTGGGCCTGGTTTCTGAGGAGATTTTACCCACGGCAGTCACGGTGCCGGTCATGGCACCGTTGGCGACATCGCCCCTCCTCAAACGAAATCGCGATGACCGCCCAAATGTTTTTCCACAGGGTGTGGGGAACCTGGCCCTGATCGGACAATATGCTAATATCAGGGACGAGACAGCAGGCTGCTTGGAGTATGGTGTTCGTAGCGCCCAAATCGCGGCCTATGGCCTGATGGGGCTGAGAAAGAGGCTGCCGAAGGTACAGATCCATACCGTAGCGGAAAGATATGGGAAAGACAGCACACAAGGCCCGTCTTTATATCATTATGTGGGTTAGTACGATTATAACAATTATTCCTGTTGTTGCCAATAATAAATAGCGAAAATCATTTTGGGTGCTTAGATCAATGCTTGCCCGTGGTGAAGAATTGCCGGCCTTGGGGACCCCGGTCCGATGAAATATATGCATACAATTTTATAGTATTAGTTTTGCAATTGTCATTCGTTCGTCACAAATATAGCTAACCAGAAAATGGCTATTTCGACTTAACATACTTTTAATTTTTGGTTAAATTCTGTTGCAGAGCCTTCTCTTCGCCCTGGCTGCCTCCTAATGTTGGGTGCGTTTGCGACAGTCACGATCATGACCCAGGTACCGTAAAGGGAACATGCAGGAACGTCCGGGCAAGCAGCCACGCCACGATCCCTTTTCACAGTTTTTGTGCTCGGGATCAAGGCTGGCATGCCCATGAAGGTCATGTCCTCACTCCGGCATTTATCTTTGGCCTACGTTTCTCTTCATCAAAAGGGGAGCGAGATGGTTGAACTTTTCAACATTCAGGATCTCGAGACCTTGAGATTGACGAACTGCCCTGGGGCGGCTGGTTGGCTATCATTAGTGGTTCAGTCCAAACCCCAGATCCGCCTTAGGAGGTTTGAATTCGATCTATCACGTTTTCATATCGACTCCGATGATATGATAAACATTACAGACGGAATTTCCGGCTTCCTCCAGCACTTCCAAGGGTTAGAGGATCTATTTCTGGTACTTCCAGACCCAGTTGATTTGGGAACCGGTTGCAAGTGCAATCTCAGGACATTCGAATACTCTCCGGCGGCTTGTTACCCATTACTTGGAGTTTACCCATTACCGGGAGACTGACTATAACCATGAAGACCTCGCAATTAAAGATAGCATAGTAGAATGGGATGCGGGTTCAATGAAGATTCTAGAAACAGAGAACTTGGACTGTCTCGGGATGTCCATG
This sequence comes from Aspergillus diversus, assembly GCA_027569885.1. Taxonomy (NCBI): domain Eukaryota; kingdom Fungi; phylum Ascomycota; class Eurotiomycetes; order Eurotiales; family Aspergillaceae; genus Aspergillus; species Aspergillus diversus. The sequence continues at coordinate 13,076 of JAPDKZ010000047.1, forward strand.
ATTGCTGGTATCATGGTAACAAAGCCCTAGCCCTGTGCTGCCTTACAGAAAAGGCTAATACTTCACAGAAGGACAAATACCAATATGAAGGACTCCCAGCAAGGCCAACATGCAGGGTTTTACATTGCAGGTCAAGCGGGGGGCCGCATCTCCTAGACCCCGAAAACCAGGACACAGCTATAGTACCAACTTTCGGGACAACCCGCTACCGCAGCAGGTGTATTAATTAATCTACATTCGATGGGTCCCAATCACTGACCCGATCATGAAATAAGGGCCGCCATATATACACGCAAGAGAGGAAGTCCTTTTTGCCGACTGGGCGTTTGGACCACATGGACTTCCTAATCTTCGGGTTCTCGCCTTCGGAGATTTCTCTTATGACGGTCGCTTCGACTACACCTTTCTACTATGTAGATCAGGAAACGGCTATAAGGAATTGACACGGGCTGATGTGCTGGGCTGGGACTTGCTCCATAGCAACATAGATATGCTCGCGGCATGCCCAACCCAACCTATCCTGTACTAGCTTCTATCTAAATGTTTTGGGGTATGGTAGTCCAGCATGTATCGATAGAATTTACGGCGCACGAATAGGATAATGCCGCATCCCTAACGCATCCAGGTTTTGGGCTCGCGTGTGGTCCGCGCTTTCTTATCTCGTGGTTTGTTAAAAATAAATACCTTGAATTGAGCTCAGATTCTTTAATCCAGCTAGTGAGCCAACTCTGCCTGAGTTCAGAAACTGGAGCTAAGGGTCGGTTCCCAAAAAGGACATACGCTGCGCCCAGAATATGCAGGCGGGCCGTTGGCGACTTGTCCTTGAATTCCGTCATTGCCCTGCCAAGAGCCACCTCCACCGGCTCATATGCTCATCAATTAGTCTTCGGAGAAGTGAGTGACATGTTCCTATGCTTTAGAGCGCTTAGCAGTTGCTAAATCTCCGAGGACCGATGATCGACACTCCAACTCGAACCTGAAGTACCCAGCACTCTGGCTCGAATATTTGACACATGATCATTACCCCTGCCTATATCTGCCCCTCTTAATTAACCGTCAGAGGATCATTGGTCGTCACTACCCTTGGCCCCAGCACGCTGGTGTGATCGCGAGGCGTCCACCAGTGTCCCCAATGTCGACATCCCTATTTCAACAGCCTGATCCCCAATATTCTTCATATTCTCTCCGTAGTGCACCTCAACTAAAGCATCATGTCAGCCCCAATAGTGCTTAGTGTCGGGGCCTTGGGTCTCGGTATTTGCAGCCATCTCCTCCTTTTCATTCACGGAGAGTGGGAGGCAACCGTCCCCAGACTACCCCCCATATATGCCACAATCGAAGCACTCCTCGTGGCATACCTCGCCAGGCTTTTCGGCATCGGCAGTCTAGACACATGGGTATACTTCACCATAATCAATACCAGATATTTTATGGGCCTCTTTGGCTCCATCATCACACACCGTGTTTTCTTCCATCGGCTCCGCGACTTCCCTGGTCCCGCGGGTGCTAAAACAAGTGTCTTCTGGTCGGTCTATAAAACCGTACCGGACTTCCAATTTCACAAAGTCGTCCAAGGCCTGCATAAACAGTACGGCGACTTTGTCCGCATCCGTGAGTGTGCTCTTTACCAAACACACTCGAATAACTCCCAGCTAAACCTACCAGGTCCACGAGAAATATCCATCTGCCATGTTGATGCCGTCGCAGACATCCACGGACCAGGCTCAGTATGCTCAAAAGGGCCGATATATTCCGTTAATGCTCCCGCACGATCCCTGCAGCAGACTCGCGACAAAGCGTTTCATTCCCAGCGTAGACGGGTTTGGGACAAGGGATTTACCTCCAGCGGTACGTCCAACTAGATCTTCTGTCTTCTTTAACTAGTTAGTCTGACCACCCATAGCATTGAGCGAATATCAACCTCGAGTTACCGAGCACTGCCTCGGGCTGATCGCGCAGTTATCCGCCCGGCAAAATCAGCCCGTCAATATCACCAAGTGGCTTCATTGCTTCGGTTTCGACGTCATGGGAGACTTGACATTCGGGAGGTCCTTTAGGATGGTCGACACAGAAGGTGATCATTTTATTCTCCCGCTTTTCGGTCAGCTGCAGTACGCGTTGGGGGTGTTGGTGTGCGTCCCTTGGTTATTTACCATTTCCCAAAACACGCCGGTCCTCAATCAGAAACGAATTGATTGGATTAGTTGGTGCACATCCCAAGTTCAGGGGAGACGGAAGGTAGGGGTTCCCCACATCTTCATATGAGGCCTGTATATATTACTGAAACTTCTCGCAGATGGGTCCCTCCCGGAAGGATCTGTTTACGTATATTCTTGGCGATAACGTGGATGGCCAGAAAGGGAGCGATATCAACGATGACGACCTTGTATTTGACTCCGAGCTCGCTATCATCGGTGGTAGTGATACGACTTCGAATACCCTCGCGGCCTTGATTTACCTTCTTGCTACGCATCCTGAGAAGCTTGAGCTACTGCAAGAGGAAATCGACGGACTGTTTCAGCCCAGCGAGGAGATTTCGTACCAGAAGCTTATCAAGGAGACACCATTTCTACAGGGCTGCATTAACGAGGCATTGAGACTCTATCCCGCCCTTCCAAGTGGTCTCCAGCGCTTAACTCCCCCTGAAGGTGCTAAGATTGCCGGACGCTGGATACCAGGAGACACCATTGTGACAACCCCGACTTACACTCTGCATCGAGGTTCGTAGCATTCCCGCTGCTATAGTGTTATGGAAATGCTAACAGGGAGCGCGTAATTTACAGACCCCCGGTATTTTAAACAACCAGATGAGTTCATCCCAGAGCGATGGTCTTCCCGCCCCGAGTTGATTCACGACAAGAATGCTTTCAATCCGTTCCTGGCTGGATCGTATTCCTGCGTCGGAAGGAGCTTGGCCTTCCTGGAGATGAGACTGTTGATGTATTTCCTGCTGAAGACCCTGTCGTTTAAGCTTCCCGTTGGAACGGAGGAGAATGTGAAAGGTCTTTTTGATAGGCCTGAGGGGGTGAAGGATTTCATGACTTTTAGGGCACCAGCATTTGACCTGGTTTTCTCGCGGAGGGATTCGGCAAGCTGAATATAACCAATACATCTACTACGCTGGGAGCTCAGCAGAAATCTTATCTGATCTCACTACTTCACTCCATATCATCTTCTCAACACAAGTAATCGATTTCATCATAGTTTCAATTTCAAAGGTTGCCAGTGCAGGCTAACAACTATTCGTCTTCCAGATAACAGTAAACAAACAAAAGAACACATATACTAGTACATCAAGCCTCAAAAACTGCCTTATTCCTCTCCACCCACTCAGAGAACCTCGTAGGCGGCCGCTCCAAGTACTTCTCAAGATTCCCACTGGCTCCCTGATACACCGGCGAACCAAGTACTCCCCCGGGAACACCAACCAGCCCAGACATTTGCGCAATCAACGTCTTACCAATAAACTCCGGCACTCCCCCTTTGGTAACCATAACCTCCAACCCCCTATCCTGATCGACCTTGATCGCCTTCGCCTCCTTGCCAATAACCTTCCCAATCGTTTCCACCGCCTCATACATCGACAAACTCCCCTCCGGCCCAACCAAATTCACAAAGTTCCCCCCTTCAAGATCCACAGCACCAACAAGTACCCTTCCGCCCACAACCCCAATATCCTCCGGCGAAATATAGTCAAACTTCAACTCCGGAAACGGCAACTCAACCACCCCACTCTCCAGGATCTGAGCCCGCCACCAACTCGAGTTACTCGCGAAGAACGCAGGCCGGAGTGCCACGTACCCCGTCACCCCGAACACCTCCTCCAGGCTCAATTCGACCTGCGCATGGCCGTACCCAATAAAGTCCTCCCTGGGTACGGCGCGAAGGTCACCAGTAATGGATAGGGTGCTGAGGACGACGACGGATTCGATGCCCGCGGCCTTGAGGGCTTCTGCGCTGCCTCGCATATGGTCGCTGGAGCCTTGCAGTGCGGTATAGATGAATGCGTGCTTAGCGGAGGTTTTTGTTACCGCGTCGCGCACGGATTCCGGGTTGGTGAGGTCGGCTTGGACGCGTGAGTAGCGGCCGGATTGCTCCTCTGCGATCGTGAGGCCGGGGATGGTCTTGGCGGTATCGCGCATGGCGAGGATGACTGTTGCGCCCAGGGAGTGGGCGGTGCGGGCTGCTGCTGAGCCGACTGCGCCTGTTGGGCCGAAGATGATGATTCTTTTGGACATTTTGGGTGGTTGTTTTTGAACGAATTCAATTGATTGGGATAGTAGTGGATTGGATAGTGGGGATTGAGTGTGTTGGAAAGGTAGATATTTGACAGGCTCCTCTGCCCTCTTTATATCCTTTCCCTTTCCTTCCTTGCTATCCATTCTGATATTGATCCTTTGATACTCGTCGGGGAACTTCTTCGCCGTCCCGCTGACAAATGCGTATCTCGACCTCGTATTCGGAGCATGCCACTGGAAATCCTCGTCGAACTACAATACGTCATTGGTCATCTCCTGTCGGTGGTCGGATAGCCGATCACCGATGAGGCAGACAATTAGGTTGTGGCTGGCCTCGTATTGATGTCATTGGAAGAAGTAACCAGTTACAGGCCTCCCAATCAAAGACGGCTCCCACGTTTCAGCCATAGTCAGGGTCCAACAAGGGACAAGAGTAGATATGTCGGAAGTAAATACACCTTTGACCGATCATGTCTATCATTTCACGTATTTGGTGATTATCTTTTGCTTTGCCTTAGTTATCAGAATCCCGAACTTGATTTCTCAGCAAATTATAGACCAAGAATAGAGCACGGGTACCTATCCTGATATCGGTACGTCGGGACTTGGGCTATCGTGGTGCATCTATTTTATCAACCTTCATTGTGTCCACTACTGCGCTGCATCCGTATCACAATATATAGAAACGCAAGGCAGGTAAAGCATCTCCCGAGTGGAGTGGAGGTATATATTTCGACGACTGCTATTATCATCAAAACATTTGCCAAAATAATATAAAAGAATACTTAATTAGGAATAAAAATAGCAGTTGCCTATACTAATCGGATAATAAGGAAATATGTGAAAGCTATTATAATCTTCGGCATTAAGATCTAAATAATTATCCATCACCCGAAACCCAGCAACGCAGTCTCAACCAACCCTAACCACCACATCTTATTAATGAACAGCCACTGCAGCATCTCCGCAAAGCGGTGAGCTGTTATAGACACGTTTCATCCCGGATTGGCTAGATTTGTTGGCGTATGTTAGCTATCGTAACAGTGGACAATGGAGGATTAATAATAGAAAAAAAACATCAAAAATATGTCCCGAGAACGTGTGGAATGTGGCTCGGGAATGGAGAAGCAAGGGAAAAAAGGCCGGGAATGCGAGGCCGACCGATAGGATTTGATAGGGCGGCTGATTCGCTGCCTGAGGAATCCCTCGCTTGATCGGCCAATCAGAAAACGAGCCGTTTCCTGCCAGTAAATCCGGATATACCCGACCACACCTGAGGCAGCCACACCTTATGCACACCTTATCCCTTGCACAACATTCAGATATCGCCAATGGCTGGCCTAGAGCTCTAGATGCATGGCTTAGACTTAGGTATCCTGTTCTCAACGAGTATCCAGTTCAATATATGAGCACAGTTAGGATACTTGATTGAAAAGTATCACAACATTCCATCCAAACCTGATTTCTCAGTTTCATTGCTTATATTTGCGGTGCTTTGCTCCCCGTCCCTGTCCTTACTTCTATGCGTCTAGGGTTTTATAAACAAAGGAGTTTCGTGTAACAAATTAAATCCTTACTCTCATAACATTCTAGGCGCTAGAAAAAAGTAATCCGCCTGAGCCCTGATCACTGGCAATTTCTATGGCTATGGTATGTTGCAGCTAACCTGTCGGCGACAACTATCTATCTGGGGGTACACTTCATCCACATCGCGCATACTTTGAGAGACAGCGCTCCTCTAACTACTCCTCCTGCATAAACTCATGTAAGGGCACTGCTGGGGCCTCCTAAGTGCGCTCAAGATGCACATTCTCCACAGACAAGTGGTGAAAACTAAATAGGAAGGTCGGTATTGGTGTTTCATCTCCCCTATTTCATGTTCCATGCTACCCGAAAGCATGGAGAAGTCTTAGTTGGACCTCAGACCTGTTATCCAAGAATAGAAGTACAAAATATCTCATACTATTAATGCTTAGGCACCCAAGCGGTCAATTAAATTGTCATTATCCATTAGAGTTACTCGTTATAGCTATCTACGTATCACTGGTGCGACTTGATTACCGGAATCCACTGACACAGCTGTTTCACCTCGCTCTTTTCCGTCGCCCACGATGTCACGATCCGAATCACCGTGTAACCACCTCCTCGCCTCTCCCATTCATAGAACTGGATGCGTTCCTTCAACTCGGCCAACATCTCATCCGGCACTAGAACAAACACCTGGTTTGTCTCCGTCTCCGCAGCCAAATCCCAACCCATCCGCACAAACCACTTAGAGATCTCCCTCGCCATCGCGTTCGCATGTCGCGCCAGTTCAAAGTACAATCCATCCTGAAACAACTCTGCGAACTGCACCCCCATAACCCGCGATTTCCCCAACAAGGCCCCCCGCTGCTTGATATGGAAGGCAAACCCCTCATCTAGGTTTTTGCGAACCACAATTGCCTCCCCTAGTAGCGCACCCATCTTCGTACCCCCAATCCAGAAAATATCCGCGTAGTCCACCAAATCTCTTAGGGTAAGATCATTCCGATCCGCAGCCAGAGCAACACCCGACCTCGCCCCATCAATCAATAAAAGCAACTCTCGTCGCGCACACACATCGGAAATCTCCTGCAATTCCCGTCTCGAGTAAATCGTCCCTAGCTCCGTCGCATTAGAGATATATACCAGTCTAGGTTTCGCCATATGCGGGAAAAACATATTTCGCTCTATCACAGCCTCGAGATTCTCCGGTGTCATCTTTCCCCGAATACCGGGGACCTGGATGATTTTGTGCCCGGTTGCTTCGATAGCTCCGGCCTCTTTGTCGATGATGTGTCCTGTTTCCACGGCTAAGATGGCCTCGTAGGGACGTAGGCAGCTGGCAATGGAGATCAGGTTTGCTGCTGTCCCGCTGGGGACGAAGTGGATGGATACTTCATCTTCTGTGGCTTGGAGATGGGAGAGGAGGATTTGGCGGGCTTCGTTAGTGTATTGGTCCGTCCCGTAGCCGGTTTCTTGGGTGGAGTTTGTGCGGAGGAGGGCTTGGAGGACCCGAGGATGGGCGCCTTCGCTGTAGTCATCTATGAAGCTGTAGGGGGCGGCGGGTTTGATTGGCATTTTATGTGAGGTGGTGAGTTTAGGGGCTGTGTTTGGTTGTGTTGCGGAAGAAGAGGGAGTATGGTTGTGTGGTTGAGGAGAGGGATTTCGTTGAGTCTTTAGGCTTAGGATCTTCGTTTTATACACGTTGGAGTGATCCTGACATGTCTCAATGATTTGCAAGCTCTAATGCACTTGAATTAAGATGGAAGTTGAAGGATGCGAGGAAGGCCGTGGTCTGAGGGTGGTGATGGGGCGAGAAATTATTCCCGAACGTTGTTGTATTCCCGATCGGGAATAATCAGTCGCACCGGGAAGTCGCAACCAGACACTGTAGACACCTCCCAACAAAAGAACCGGTTTCTCCTCCCTCTTGTCTCCGATTGTGGGTATTGGCAACTACTCGACATGCTGGCCTTGCATTGTGTAGTGGTTATTGTCGCTCCTGCTGTTGAATGAGCTCCCCATGAAAGTTTGCTCTCTATTGCCGACAGCCGTTAAATTCATTCGGTGAATGTGCACAGGACATAAGTGCGACCCATTGTTGGCATTTTTGATGTTTGTATATATCCTTCTGAGGTCAGGGGTATTCATTTCTATTTGACTCGTGCTTTTCTTTCGGACACCTGCTTTGGGTGGTAGTCACGATAGGCCACCGGTGGAGTACTGGTAACACATGCAGCAGGGGGGATATATTTTCCCGGATGGTAGGATTGGGCATTAGGTCCACCCCGCCATTTTGATAAGAAACCTAACTCAGGGCAGCACCAGAATCCCTTACTGCTAAGATTGTTGTTAGTTGGGAAGAGGGCCACAGCCTCAGCCACATTTCAGGGCTGACATTCCATATGCATGCGCGGTGTGGCTGAACCCAGGGACACATTAGGCATTAATTGATAGCCTCGGCCAGCTATGGGCGTTGGATAGCGCCTGGCTAGTTATTATATGAGAGGATGAAACTTACAATGGTTGGTCTATGGGGATTTATGCGTGGATTAATTGGAATGATATGGGAAATATTTTAAAATAAGATGTTATATATATCGAGCTGTTCCGACTGGATCCCTGCCTGGGTAAATCACCTCCAACATAACGCCATAACACCATAACACCATATTATAAACTGGCGTGTACTGAATGGTATGGCGTTTGTAATAGCCAGAAATATCCGTAATCTACTTCTTCTTAGTTGGGTCTGTACCAATCTGTTGACCAAAAGACTTGTCCTCAGCAGCGGCGTAGGCCGAAAAGGTCGGCCCGTCACTAAGACCCGGAACCTTGATTTGCTCATTCAGGGGTACTCTAACGTCGATCCCATCCAGACAGTGTTAGTAAACAATCAAATGGGGGAGTGGGGGAGGGTTCGATTGGATCTAACTTACGGCTTATAGGCGACTTCCGCGAGTACATCACCCTTGTTATTGAAAATCGGGTTCTTAAAGAACAGTTCCCCGTTGCCCGGGTAGACAAACTTGCCGCTCGTTTGAAAGAGGTCGGCCATATTCTGCTCCGCGGCGGCAAGAGAGTCATGTATCTTTGTTTTGAGGTAGGTCTTGACGTCCTTGTCCCATGTTGCGCGGTTGAATAAGCCTCCTTTGGTGTCGCTGGTGATCTGGGGGTCGACATCTTCGGGACTATTAGAGAGAGATAGGGAGAGTTGACCGTCGTCGTTGGTGGACATTTGTAGCTTTAATCCCCAGGTTGCGGTGTAGTGTGCACTGATATCCGGTCAGTCAGTTGAGGGGTTTTAGGGCTTCGGGGGGATGACATACTAGGATACAGGTTCGGAAGCCTGAACTGTACCGGAGCTGTCAGACTTTCGGTACTCCCATTTATACTTGATAGTTCCAGAGAGGGAAATGGTGTTCACGCCAACATCAGGTAAGGCTGTGACATTGGTTTCGGCTACCGAGCAGGGAAACTGCCGTTAGGACAACATTGGAAACAACTCCCGACTAAGGTTGAAACTCACAATTTTGAAGTAGGGATGCCCAGCCGTGTCCGTCTCTATCGTCCGGGTACTGATAAAAGAAAGCCGGATCCGGCTTGTCATCATGGGAGGTAGACCAGCCATAGCCAATGCTATCCTTCAATGGTGTCATTTGGAAATATGCATCGTCAGGGAGGGTATGATTGGCGTTGTACCCGACGCTAGAACTCCACCGGGCGACGGGATACGGCATCAGGCCCTCGGTGGTCTTCACCTCGTACTCGTACAGGAAGGTTTCGGTGGGAACGATCTCCGAGGCCTGGTTTAATGGGCGCAAGTGTGGTTCTAAGAACTGGCCGAGGAAAATAGGCATGCTGACCGCAAAGGTTCCATCCACAGCAGGGGCCGATCCGGCTGGGTAGCACCAGTTGCCGCAAACAGTACTGATATAGGGATGGGGTGGTGCAGTGTGGTCTGAAATCTGCTGGCAGTACAAAAGGCAGTTGTACGCCGGATTGATGCTGGTGTCGCCGCTATAAGGGAAGGCCTGGTGGAAGACGCTGGTCGGGACTTGAGTGGAGGGAGAACTTCGGTCAGTCATCACAGTCATCAGAGAGTGGGAAAGGGAAGGGGCTTACCATAGGTGGGATTTAGAGGATTTTCTAACACAGTGATGAGGCAAATGTTAGCCAGGTCACCATTGGTTTCGTTGATCATTCAATGGCTGCGACTTACGTTGCTCCTCCGAAGGATATTTCAACTTGATGCCCAGTAGGTTCATTCCCGCATCTTGCTGGTCACCTGTCCAGCTGGTCAGGAAGTTTGCCAGCAGTCGCGCGAGCTTTGGGTTCTTTTTCTTCCAGGTATTCCAGGGGATGGGTTCCCCGGTGTTTGGATCCGTCCCACAGATCGATTCGGACGGGTTGATATGATTCCAATCCGCATCTAAACTCGCCCTGTCAGTCAACCAGAGACGGCCATTGTGAAAAGATGGGGACTCATACTGGTGATGTCTGCATAGAGCCCGGTGATCGAGTAGTCGTCAGGGATATTATAGTTTTTGTCGATAAAATTCGCTAGGCCGTCATCAAGGTCCTCCTTGGGTTGGCTCTCGATCGTGACATTCACCACCAACTGCCAGTCCGTGAGATCGACCGAGAGATCGCCCTTGTGGTTTTGGAGTGTTCCATCTTTGAACCTAGAGGAAGGGGGTTAGACAGTCGCTGCGGAGCTCAGGGCTGCCATTCGCTGGCCTTACCTGATGTAATAATTGATCTTGACTCCATTCTGGATGTCCCCGTCGATGAAAATTTGGCAGGGCAACAGGTTTGCCTGCAGTTTACCGATGTCTTCCTCGTCCGAACCAGGACCGCCCATATCAATTTTCTGGGCATCGGGATACTGTTCCCACAAACTCTCCCAGCTTTTATTGATAATGGTACAGCTCAAGGCCATAACCTGGTCATAGTACTCGGCCTCCAGGGTCGTCGTCGTCGTTTTGAGACGGGATTCCTGGTCCGCGGAAGACATGATGGGTTCCCAGAGACACTGAGAGAAGACAAGGGGAGGGATTGAAAGACAGCAAGAAAGGGGTGGCTGGCTAGATGGAAGGAAGGTAGAAGGTGAAGCCGCTATGATTTATACACCCCAGCACTCCAAGACCGGGTGGCGACGGTGTTGGATCTCTCTCTGAGATGCGGTCGTCACACTGGCTGGCTGAGGGCTCAGCCAGCCATGCATTAGCGGTATGGTCCAATACAATACCAGTCGGTACCGGTATGTCACGGTAATTACCCAATATCACTGGCAGAGGCTGGCTGGAGTTGTTGAGATGCACTATGACGAAAAATTAGTTAAAATGCCAAGGGTTGTAAAGTGTGTCGTTACTGGCCTACTGGTTTCCCTGGGGGGTGTTGACCCCGCTGCATCATTGGAACTGTGTCTCGAACACCTACGCAAGTCAGTGTCGGGTTTCTGTAACTTCAAGGAGATTGATTGGTGTGTATGTAAAGGTTAAGTAGATGCTTCGATAGATGTGGAGATATATTCCCAAGTCAACGATCCCGCAGGCACGGAGAAAGGCACACGGCGCAGAACAGTAAAGGCGGGTGGGTATATACCCATCAGAGAGGTATCAGGTACACGAATCCATTATGGCCGGAAAAGGTCCCTGATCCCCAGGTGACGCAACAGAGTTCCACATCCCCAGTGGCCTTGTTCATCACAGGCCCTCCGCCAGGTGGCCTGGGGACCCCCAAGTGTCCCGTAGGCTATCATTCGGCCCCCAGGAGGCCTGGTTCCCGTGTGGTTGACAGGATCCTGGCCGAGCCACTCGTTCAGCGCCATGATCTCACCACACCCGCCACGTCTATGCTGAGCACCTCCGGGCTGGCGAGGGGTCTCTCTTTGCGGGATGTCAAGAAGGTCCGCGAGGCCGGGTTGGGCGTATGTGAAGTCTCCTGCCAGGGCTGGCCCCCCCAAACGTTTGACCGAGGACGCGAAGATTACAATATCGTCCGCGCCCGCTGAGAATGCGAATGCAGCCATGATGGCTGGCAGTTGATGGGCTGGCTGCCGGCCGTGCTCCCTGACCATCTCATCATACGCGCGCTGAGCGTGACTTCTCAGACGGACATCGTCGACCCCGCCCGGATACCTGACCACGGCACTGTAGTTGTGAAAAGTACTGTCAAGGTGGACATCGCGAGTGATCCGGCCTGGGTGAGGGTGGTCCCGGCCTGGGCGAAGGGGCCGGCCCTGATTATCTATCTCGCCCGCTATCTCAGGAGAGTCGATCCGGTAAGAATTCCGTCTCACGCCGAGGGGTTGCCCGTGAACGTAGTCCCGCGGTGGTCTAGGGTTATTCCCTCCTCCTCTAATATTTCCTCCCCCTCTATTGCCTCCCCCGCCTCTGTTATCCGTTTCATTCACTCCCCTTCTACCAGGGCGCTCGCCTGGCCGCCGACCAGATGTCCCTTGGGGGTCAACCAAGTTAGTTGGATCGTTACCCACGTAGCAATACACATTGAGGCCGTCTTGCACACCGAGCGGATCGGGAGATGTCCACCGACCAAGCCATGCGGCGTAGTACCGCGCTCCGCAATGATAGAGGCCAGTTTCCTGCGTGTCGCGTGGATAGCCCGCGAACCGATATTTAGCAGGCGCGTCGACCTGGCCCGTGACGGCGCGGAACGTCGTCGCCCCGTACGGCGAGTACTCCTCGAGGGAGATGACCTGTCCTAGATCGTTCACCTCGAGCCCATCGTCGATGAGATACCGGACGAGGGTTAACGAATGCGGCTCAGCCGATAGGCCGTGCAAGCCGGTCGTCGCATCCTCCACAAGCGCGACCGGCACGGACCCTCCGGCTGCGATTTGGATCGTGTTCTTTATGGATTTGACTGCTCCGGCGCCTGAATATTCTCGATAGATTTCATGGCCGCTGAATGAACCGAGGGTGTATGTTTCTCGTAGTTTACTCCCCTGGGCTTGATCCTGGGCGGCTCGTGCCCTTTCGGTGACTTTACGGACCCTCGCCCCGTTCGCATTGTAGACATACCAGGTTGTTTCGGGGACGCCTTGATTCACACGCTGCGAGGTGCTGACACGTAGTCGCTCCAGATGGTCCCAGGCCAGTTGAACCGTGCCAGGCATTGATGTGATACAACCCCGAGTGTCGTAGGAGTATTGCTCCTGCTCCCCACGCACCACGGTCCGGCTGAGCCGATTATTTTTGACATCGGCCAGGGGACTCTGCTCCTCGTAGAAATAGGCCCGGGACCATCCAGACACCTTGCTATCGCCTGAATCGTGTTTCAGGGAGATGATATTTCCCGCTGCGTCGTATGCGAGGGTCTCTGTGTATTGGCACATCTGACGCCCATCACCAGGAAGCACGGCCTGGCCGGAATATGTCGGACCATACGGAGTCAGTGTAGAGCTTTTTGCGTTGATTTGCTCACGGCCAGTCGCCACTACTAGCTGGCCTCGCGCATCGTAGGAATACTCATTCACAGGACGCACGACACTATTGCGAAAGTAGACGGCCTGCTGGGCGGCATCCTCGCGGTATACCTGCCGGCCAAGACAGTCGTACGTATTTTGGAGATCGCGCAGAATCGGGCCACCACCCATCTTCCAGGTTTTCTGCTGCACTTCCACGTGGGTCAACGGGTCATATGCATACTTCGTCTGCAACCCGTTGCCGTATGTGATCAACTCTCGTTGGCCCGCGGCATTGTACGAGATGTCGCTAACATACATGTTCATCACCGGTGGACTGTCTGCGCGAGCCAGCGAGACGGACTTGAGGAATCCACCGACATTGTAGGTCTGTAGGGTGATGCTTCCATCAACGCCAATGGCACGCACTGGCCGATTGTAGGCATCGTACTCGGCCTGCTCGCGATGCACATCTTCCTCGAGAACTGGGCGGGAACTATCGGAGACCGACCAATCCAGAACCCCTTTGTAGTCTACGGCAAACTGGCTATCGCGGGTCACACAGTTCCCCTTGAAATCGTAAGCTGCATTCCGCGACACCCCGGCCTGGTCCCACGTGCAGTATAGCTGGTTGCGCAGATTGTGGGCTGCAGCATTGGCCTGTGTCTCGCCATACTCATTATAGATGATGAGGCGTTCGGACAAGTCTCCCGTCTGCCCTCCCTGCAGCCATACCTTCACTGCTCGCCCTATGCCGTCATACTCCATGCGCATGCGAGTTTTTGCTGCCCCGTCGTCCGGTTGAATTGTCCAACGCAGCCAGTCTCGACCGAGAGCGTCGGGACAGAGCCACGTCGGAGAACTGTCCATGCTAGCCTCGTAGAGAGTGCGACCACAGAGGTCTCGCTGGCTTCTCAATACTTCTCGATCAAGGGTATCAAACGCTGCAGTAGCGTTCCCAGCGACATCCAGATGCAATCGTGATGTCTGCCGTACCGGCGACTTATCGCTCATGACCCAGCCCACTGTGCGCCCGGCAGCATCGACATAGTGTAGATCCGGAGTGTTGGTGTAAATCAAGGACTTCCGAGCCGCCGTCTGGTCCCGCGCAGATGCCGTAGCGCGGCTGTGCGTTGCGTACCAGGTAGGCAGGTAACGAGCCTGATCCATCGTCGCTGCCACGAGCCTGCCCACATCTTCATCAGCTGCCATATCGTCCACGAGGACGGTGTCTCCGGCATCACGTTCTTTGACCATCCAAGGACTGAATGTCGTAATTTGCCAGGTGTTATTGGGTTTTAGAGTCGCGACGGCTCGGCTAAGTGCATCATACATCGTGACAGAGGAGGGCGGTGAATTACTAGTGGGACGCGCACTACGAGGGCGATAGTTGTGATCCGAATCTAGGGAAGGCAGGAATGTGAGCATCGGCGTATTCACCATGCTGCTATAAATGCTCCATCCTCCTCTCCTCCACTGAGTAGTGTACGAGTCATTGGAATGTAGGATCGTAGACTGGATTTGGTGTCCGCGACCATCGAAATAGGCGATTGAGATGGAAATCTGCGCAGGGCCTTCAGGAAAAGAAGCAAAGACATGCTTCTCACGGCGCAGTTCAGCCTCGAAGATCGGTGCCTCTGCGCTCCATTGACGCTTGTATATTCGGCGCCAACTAGCAGCGCCTAGGAGACCCGGTGCGGATTCAACCGGATTCGCCAGGAAGGAGGCAATATCGTCAGTGTTCAAGATCTCGGAAAAGCCGTCTAGCGAGTCCCCAAGGCCCTCACCGGGCTTCCCTTGGACGGCCGCACCGACAGCGGATCCAAAGCCGTCATATGCAACCAAGACATTATTCCCGTTGGCGTTGGTGATGACACTGGGCTGGAGACTAATGTAGTCAGTCTGGTACGAATTGACGTTGCCCACACCGTCCACCGACCTGGTAGTCAGGAGACAGTATGGGTCCAGGCATTGCTGAGCTACATGACCATAAGGATCAACCGTGTACGTGGGGATATAGAATTGCGACCGTGCCTTTCGCAGCTCGGCGCCTGGGTCATACGATGCACTGGGCGACATAAATCGAGACTGCGGACTTGGAATCCACCAGCCTCCGTCATTGTCGAGGTCCACGTATGCACCGTCTTGTGCGGACCAACCGCTCTGCAGGGATCCATCATCGCTACTGTCACCGAAAACCCGACGAGCAAGGCCTGGAGTCACCGCAAACGTGTATGTCTGGTCCAGTGTGGAGTACGATTCGACTTGGCCCAGTGCCAGACGCCCCGTCATGTCGGAGGAGCGGTAGTAAGTGCGGCTATTGGAGATGAGAACCTTGTATGCTTCCGGTCCTGAAGCACCGGGACCGGGGTCCAACTCATAGGGAGTCTCAATGGCCTTTTTGAAGAATGCAGAATTGTCCGCGGCAAAGGTGTCATATGAGAACAGCATCGTTGGAAGCTGGGGAGACGGCACACCACGGAGGCGATAGCGGCGTTCCTCCGCGAGAAGTGGCACGAACATAACGTCATCCTCGTCTATGGCATTGGTGTGGCTATATTCAACGTACTCGAGGATGGTTTCCTGCTGTGCAGCCTTGGTCTTCTCGTCCAGCCCTGCAGGAGGGTTGAGACATCCGTACTGAATCGAGGCCTGTCTTGTGCACTGGCCATACTGATTTACAGCCAGGCACATCTGGTGGTTGAGCCTGGCGTCAGTCACGTCTCCATTGCCCTCATAAGAGATCTGGAGGGATTCCCGATCAAGGACGCGAAATCGGCCATGCGGTTCCTCATAAATGATTGCTCCGTCTCTCTCGTCGTCGCTGTGTGTCCCACAAAGTCAGCACAGGACGAGATGAGTTTACTTTCAGAAACCGAGGGAAAGGGTAGCACCTACGCTGGACGTTGAATTCCTTGTTCCATCACCACAGTGTAAGTGTGCTGCTTTACCACTAAAGGAATCGGGGACGATGAGCTACTGTCATCCGCATACACTTCGCTCCGCAGCACCCTTCCCTTCATGGAGCGCACGGCGTCATGGACCTCCTCTGCGGTGTCTGCATCGGCTGGCAGAGTGGACGGCGCCAGCTGTGCTGCTGGTTCCTTAGGTGCAAATCCCATATCAGACGACAAGGCTGGCGAACCAGTATGGAACCATGTCCTCGTGTGTCGAGGGGGGCAGTTTAGCCTCTCCAGGCCGGGATTAGCCGCTAAGTCCTCGCTTTCCCACTCATCGACGAGACCAAACCCGTGGAACTCGCGTTCGACATGGTCGTAGTAGCCATCGTGATAGGCATAGCGCGTGATTGACTTTGTCTCCGCCACCCGATCTACAACGGTTTGACTTGCCACACAGGAGACGGGAAAGGGAAGTCTGGTGCTCCACTGCCGTCCGTCGCGCTCGTCCTGGAGATAAAAGTGGGTTGATGGAAGATATTCGAGAGTGGCCTCCGCCCCAGCCCCATTGGCATACCAGGTGAGCAGTCGTGGTCGTTGTTTCCCCATGACGTCGAGATAGTACAGACGTGCTGGCCCTGCGCCGGGGGTTTGCATCAGGGTCCAACAAAGGCAGGGAAGACCACGGCCCAGGATATCGACGACCTCGACGCTTGCGAGGAGGCCCATTTCCGGCACCGCGGGGAGCGAGACGGCGTTGGTCCACCCGTTGCCGCACTCGTTGAAGTAGATGGATGCGCCACCGCCGGGGATAAAGTAGACCAGGTCTGCGCAGCCAGATCCGTCTACGTCGATCAGCCGCACCCGTGACACGTCGAAGTCACCGGCAGGGCCAAGTCGCGGGTTATTATCCATGCGCACCATCGGGCCAAATCTACCGTGGCCAAGGTTGGGCCAGTATACAATGTCAGCCGCGCGGATATGAATCACATCCGTTAGGCCATCACCAGTCACATCGGCGAGCATGACAGCCGCTGTTCCACCCTCATCCCGGGGCAAAAGCGGGCCCGGGCGTGTTCTTGCATTGCCAAATCCCTCCAGACCCAGCGAGGGATACCAGCGGAGGCGGCCGGATCCGTCCTGCATGAACTGGACTTGATCCTGCCGGCCGCTGCCGGCGAGGTCCATAGAGAACGTCTCCGGCTCGTCTTCCACGTCCGTGGGCACGCTCGGCAGCAGTACCCAGGGGCTCCAGCCTGCCTCTTCGTTCGCCGTGTGGTGGCGCTCAGAGTATCCAGGGATCCCATGTCGTGGATTGGTATTGGCAAACTGCAGGTTTCCATCTGCGGCGAGAGAAGCAAAAAACCCAGCCGGGTGTAGCATGGCGCTCGGCACGTCCTGCAATCTCCGGGGGGGACTGAATGCCGCCCCTGGGGAGTCTGTATCTCGCGCGCTCTCATTCCGCATATACATCCATTCGCCGCTGGAGAGCTGGACCAGGAGACCTGGGGATCCCTCCTTGTTCAGATCCAGCCACTGGGTGGCACGCTGCCCTTGTGTATGCGGGAGGTCTGGGAATTCTGCCGTGTCGATACTCACCGGCTGTAGGACCTCTCCGCTTGCCTCCGGCCCATCAGGCCGTAGTGCTGGTTGGCTGTATTTAAGCTGTAGGGCGGGAAGTGTCTCATCCGTATAGCCAGATTCGGTTCCGCTCGACACGAGGCGATGCCTGTGGCGAGTCACAGCCACCAAGGTTGACCCGTCTGATCTCTCCTCGTAGTCCAGCACGGTAGATGATACGAGACAGGCCTTTAGGCCCTGCTCAGGGAACCTGTGAAACAGCAGGACCCGACGGCAGAGTCGGTAAGTGCGCACCTCGAACCCCGCGGCGCAGGACGAAAAGGGGTCAGGCCTCACCGGCCAGGGGGCGTGCTCCTCGGGTTCAGGCATGTCTTGATCGTGCTCCCCGTAGTCAAAGACGACCTCGAAAAGGTACTCGCTCGCGTCTTCTGGTACTGGTTGTACGCTCCAGGTATCGAAATCCCGGTTCGCGTGACGGTTCCCATAGCGGATTCTTTTCAGGTACCTCGCTGCCGCTCGGCTGCGAGTTGTGCGATGTTGCTCGTGCGCACAAGAGGTGTCAATATTGACCGAGTCCTCTGCTTTGTAGGTATAGACGCTGCAGTTGCCTTTGAGATTGTAGATTGCATCCACGAGCCAGGTAAACGTCCTCTGGGGGTTATCAGGATCGCAAACACGCGCCGCAGCCTTCCTGCCGTAGAGAGTGACGGAGCCCGTGGGCGAGATCGTGCGCCAAAACTCATCCGTCGGGTCTCCCGCGTTCATCCACCGCTCAATCCGCGCCCAGGAGTCCCCCGTCTGCACGCGAGGCCCATACTGGCGCACAAGGTAGCCGTCCTTTGTCGTCGTCGTGGACCCCGGGCCCTCGAATGGCACCAGATCCTCTGCGCCGGCCAGCACGAACACATCGGCGTCATCGTACCGGGGTACATGGCGGCTGGTCTTCCGCGAGATGGAGCCAGTGGTTAATGACCAACCGATACCAAACGGGCCATTGCCAGCGTGGGAACTGTAGGCCAACTCCAAACTTGGAGTTGATCCGGAGTCACGGCTGGGCGAGACATGGATCGGAATCGAGAGCGATGCGGCACCGGTGGCCGCCTCCACACGCAGTGCTGATGCTGTTTGTTGAGTAGCCTGCCGACCGAAGTCGCTCAGGGAGGATTTTATTGCAATCGGAGGAAAGCCTGGGCTGGTGGTAGTGCTGGGACCCGAAGAAGAACCCCCAGCCGGCATCGTGGTTGATGATCCCGCTCGCGAAGGAGCTTGGGGATGCCACCGTTTATCGAACGGGGTCTGTTGTGACATGATTACTGATCGAATCGAGTGTATGGAGGACCGGAAAGGACAGCCAATATGCGAATCCCCCTATGTATGGCCTCGTTCGATGCCCACATTCAAATTTCTATATCTAGGTCGATACTCTCGGGGACTTGCGACACGTCGCTTCCACTCCACATCTGACTTCCTATCCCCGGTATGACGGCGGGACTCCTCACGCCCCAGTGTGCCTCGAACGGTGTGATCTTACTCCGTCGGTGGCTGGCTGTAGTGCTGCTCTCCCTCGCCACGTACCGAGAGAGGTATTCACGAAGGCAGGCTGGAAAAACAAAAATACACAAGCCATGTATTGAACTTGGAATGGCTGTGGCCGCGAGTATCCAGCATCCCATTGGCTCGCTAGGATGGCAATCCTTCCGCCCAGGATTTGGCTAACAGGCACTACGAGTCATTGACACCCAATCGGCGTCCACACCCACGAACAAACACATGGACCATGCAGTCCAGGTGAACATGTTCGCGCTGGTGCTGCATCTTCTGCAGGAAGCCGTCATGCTAACGGCCGAACGTCTGACTGGGCCAGAATCCCTCCAAAAGCGGGGGTGTCAGTCTGACAGCTCGCCACAAAGCGAGCGACAACGTCTAGAACGCGTTCTTCGTCCCACTCGGAAGGGCCTAGACGACGGAACTATCGTGCACACCGAGATGGGTAAGAAAAGCCGGTAGTATGGCAGCCAGCCACACGAGGTGCTGTCAGCGTGCGGGGGGCAGTTGAAAGCCCGCAGTGACGGCCGATAACGTCAGTTCTTAGTTCTCGATCTCCGCAGGGAAGGTCATCCCGAGCATCTCGCACGGGAGCCAGGTTAGTTTGATAGCCGTGGCATAGTGATCCCAGGCTGTGACTAGCCAGCGTGGTCTGCTCCAAATACGGACTGCGCAAGGTTCTTTGGCCCGCCACGCCCTTAGACTCGGGCGAGGCCGTTGCTATCCTCATCCACTTCGTTCATGCACAGAGGACCACGAGATAGTCAAGTGGCGTTTCGGTGAGCTCCAAACCACACTAGTTAGACAGGGATATGGTGTAGTGGCGGCCTTGGGAGTTACAAAACAGGTTCGATTCTGGCGCCCATCCAGCACACCTCCCCGCTTTGTAGCTGTGGAAGGCGGCCTACCAGTGTTACTGTCGTGAGATCCTGCTCCACCTCCCCTCACCTGGGGATTTGTGACTGAAGGGATTGTCGAACAGGATTGGCCAGGTTCGGTTTCTTCGTCACCGTGTGCGAGAATCGGGTAATGGACGCGAGGGAGTCGGGGTTCGCCAGTGCTGGGTGGATTGTCGTCAGGAGGACGCCACGTCGATCGCTTGAAGGAGGTTGTTCGTCCTCAGCCAGCCCAGTATCCTTTCCTAGATGGATTTGGATCAGGGTGAGATGGAGGTCCGACGTGGCTTGGTGATGATGAGCGATCAGGGGAGGGGTCAGTGATATCTGGAACAGGAAATCACCAAACCGTACCGTACCAGGTATTTCAGTCAGTACCGGTACCAAACAGGCCCGTACGGCTTCAGGTCAAGTTCTCAGATACGAGTAGGAGTAGGAGTTAAGATAGTCCAAGGCAATTATTCTTTTATTATTGGCCTTAGGCGGCGAGATGACAGGTCGCCGGGGCTGCTTCTTAAACTGCCAAAATACACAGACATTTGGAAGTCCTCGCACCCTTCATGATATTGTCGTAATCTCACTGCATCCGAAATGACAACAACCTCAGATCCCCGGCTGCTCCTGCTGCTCTTGCAGCGCTTTCCTTCCCTGTCCGCTGCGTTGAATCGGGCATTTAATCGCACCCAAGAAGAGGAAGGAGGAGGAGGAGGCCTCACGCAGGCCTTGACGGAGGCCAGTGCCCAGCTCGACCAATCTGATGCACAGCAGCTCCATTTCATCGATCAACTGTTGACCAGCACGAGCCAAAACATCCAGTTGCTATCGAGCCTACTCGCAGATTCCGAGATAACCAGTCTACGGGATGTGGCCCTTCACGCTTGCCTCATAAGCTGGGAGGGCTATCCCCCAGAAGTCTTGCGACACCTGCGCGTCCACATGCTCGGGGCCGAGCCCACTGCGACATTGTATGGCTTGCTTGGACTGGGCCATTTCCCAACGACTAACAAGGTCCGCGATGGGGCCCGCAGAGTCCTGAAACGGCTGCTCGATGCCAACGTGAATATCTCCAGGGACTCGGTTCGTGGCTACCTCCGTGATCCCGGATATCTTGGGCTGGTGCCCGAGGAGGACCAAGCAGCAGTCACTGCCCTGATTGCGGTCCTGCAACGGCTGCAGGCGGTCGTGAGTGACCCCAACGATATGGCTTCTCTGATCCGGGCATCTTTCTACTCGGCGGAAGCGATATCACGTCTATCACCCCAATGGTTCATCATGAAAGTGGCCTCCGCCGGACTGTCGGAAGAATCGGCACGGGCGATCCATCAGCAAGCATGTCTCATCAACATGAGGAATGAGCGCCTCTGGGTCACGGCGTTGCGCGCCCGAAACGAAGTGCCGATGGCCATCGCCGGATCAGCCCAAGACCAGCTAATAATAGCAAAGCAAGACGGCGACACCAAAATCAACCTATCCACCCTGTTCGACAGCGTGATCCAGACGACGGAGTGTGACGACTGCTCCTCCGTGACGAGTCCAGCCGCCTACTTTGTGGACTTGTTGCATCAGCTGAGTCGCTGGCCCCTGAATCCAAAACCCAGCGACAGCTCCCTGCAAGAGAAGCTGTTCGAACGACGACCTGATCTCGGGGATCTGCAGCTGTCGTGTGCCAACACCAACGTGCTCATCCCGTATATTGACCTGGTGCTGGAAGCGCTGGAGTCGATCGTGGCTCACTCCAGCACCGCACTGACTGACTCATACAACATGGATGACTCGGACAATACCGACGATGACCTCGCAGCACCCCGCCATGTCTCATACGACGTGTATCAGAAGGCGCTCGCGCCGCTGGTCTTTCCACTTGGTCGTTTCCCATACAATCAGGCCGTTGACACTATCCGGGCCTTTGTCGAAGCTCTAGGAACGCCGCGCACAGACCTTATCGCTGCCCTTCGCTCGGAGCAACGGCTGGTCGCACTAGCCTCATTACCACCGGGTAAAACATCGCTCGAGCTGGCCACGGCGGTGCTTGACAGGTTTTCCGCTGTAGAGGTTCTCTCGCTGCAACAGGAGGACTACGTGGTCATTACCCACGAGGCGGTCCAAACGCAGGAATTCCTCGGGATCAATCAAGGGGATGAATACCGGTGCCGGATCGGAGTGAAGTCGGTTGCAGAGTACTGGGGGTACCAGTCGAGCGATGATATGATTTCCACCAGTGAGACGGGCATCGGGCTCACCCTCGTCAAAGCCCAGTTTCTGCCCCGCGCGGAGATGACCTTCACGGAGTTGCTGAGTTTGCTGACGTCCAGCTTTGTTGGTCAGCTGTTGGTGATCGAAATGTTTGACGGGAGTCAGAAGTTCTCGGGGGACCTACAGGACATGCGGCTGCGCCAGGTGGCCCGCGCCGGGGATAGCACGGCTGGAAGTCTGTCGGAGGCGATGTGCGATCGGCTGCAGTCGTTCATCCGTCTCTGGAAGAAGCTGCAGTGGTCCATCAAGCTCACCGATGCGGCTATAACTACCCTCGCCGGTCCAGGAAATAGCACCGGGGTGATCAGCCCCGACACAATTACCAAACTGGCGGGTGTCAGGCAACTGTCCGCTATGGTGAGCATCGATGTGCTGGAGTTGCTGCCGTTGTGGGGGGATATCGACACCAACGGGCCGGTGTCGTTGTACGCGCGCCTATTCCTGTCAACTAGGCTGGAGCCAGACAACGCAGTTTTCAAGCCAGATGACGACGGCAAATATCTGACCGACCCAAACCTGAAGCTGTCCGATCACCGCCGCGTCCTGCAGTCAGCGCTGCACCTCACGGACGCCGGCTTCGATGCGGTCCTCGCGACAGCCAAGGTGCCGGACAGACTCTCTCTAGGGAACGTCTCGCTGGTGTACCGTGTGGGCCTGTTCTGTAGATTGGTTGGCATCAAGCCAGAGCAATTCAGTGTGTTCGTCTCGCTCTATCCAGATGCTGACCTCTACTCCAGCCCGCAGGCCACGATTGATATCATCCAGCGATTTAAAGCCCTAGTGGCTGACGGTTGGAGCCTGGATGTGCTGAATCTGACGACCCAGAAGGCAGTTGATACGCAAATTCAAACACACACAGACTTGAAAATTGATGAGATCGTTTCGACGGTGGTCAGGGTCATCGCCAGCAACACCCGCCCTAGCCTAGGCAGCGACGACGATGGGTCGGGCGAAAAGGAGACGCAGAAAACGCAGGTGCTGAGGATTTCTCAGCTTCTGCAACCATCATTCGCCGGTCTGAGTGCAGAGATTCTGCAGTTCATGCTCTCGGAGGTGCTGAGCGTTGGCAACGGGGACAAGGCCTTGACGGCGCTTGCCAATCTTGTTCCCCCGGCCATTGATACTCCTTGCTTCGATGGCTATTTCCTTCCTCCAACGACCGATATGTACACCTTTATCACGTCCAACGTGAGCAATACGCCGGATCTTCTCCTCGACGGTGTCAGAGTCGACTTCGCACCGAGCCAGGATGGCAAGACACGGCAGTCATTGTCACCACGGCGATTACTAAACGGGCAGGCGTATGCCATTCATTGGAATGGATCCCTGAAGGCCGAACTTACCTGGCAGACAGTATCCTCAGACCCTACAGTCTTTACTCCGGACATGGTTATCGATCGGACCTCGGTCGATACCACCAGCGTAGTCTTTTTAGGGCTCTGGCGGGTGGCCCAGCTAGTCCGCCTCTACCAGCTGGAAGTCAACGAGATCCATTATTTCCAGACGGACTTGCCGGGTTTCCACTTCGACACTCTAACATTAGGAAACCTCGAGAACATGCGTCTCTATGCAGAGCTGCGTAACTCGTTTCCACGATCGAAGGACCAGACGTCCTCTCTCCTAGGCCTTCGGAAATGGCTGGCCAATCCCGACGATCCAAAAGCCCTTGCCTCACGTCTAGCTGCGCTAGGCCACTGGAATAGTTCGCTCGTGCAGCAGGTGTTGGACGCCCAGTACCCCGGACTAGATGCCAGTTCATTGGTGCAGCTCTTCGAAGAGGATGACCTGGCTGCCGTGTCGCAAATCCGAACGGCCCTAGCCGTGGTCTCGCGTCTTGTCGCCGTCCCTGGTGTACTCCCGGATCTCCTCTATAAGCTGGCCCAGCCAGCCATCAAGCCAGAGGATATCCCCTCCACGGACTTTTCCAACGCGGCCGAATTACGCCTGGCCATCCACGCGGAGCGCACTCCGTCCCTGCGCGAGGCCAACGACCGGCTTCGGGAGAACCAGCGGTCTGCGCTCGTATCGTACCTTCTACGGCAGGATTTCATTCGTAAATGTGGCATCGAGGACGCGGATGGACTTTATGAGTATTTCCTCATCGACGTCCAAATGGGGCCCGGCATGAAGACGTCACGGCTCCAGCAGGCCATCTCGGTGGTGCAACTCTTCGTACAGCGGTGCATGCTCGGGCTCGAGAGGGACAACGGCGTGGCCAGCACGGATGTGAGCCGCGACGACTGGGAGTACATGCTCCGATACCGCCTGTGGGAGGCGAACCGCAAGGCCTTTCTCTATCCGGAAAACTGGATCGATCCGACTCTGCGGGACGACAAGACGGAGCAGTTCATCGCGCTCGAGTCGTCTGTCATCCGCACCAAGCTGACCACAGACTCCATTGAGGAGGCTCTGAAGACGTACATCTATGCCTCGGATGAGGTGGCGGATCTCGAACCCCTGAACTATCTGTGGGAAAAACGGGTCGTTGGCAAGGGCATCGACACCGACTGGGGCAGCATTCACCTGTTCGCCCGCTCTCGCACCACGCCCTATCACTATTTCTACCGTCGAGTGGACTTTCGCGGGCCCGGAGACGATGTGGTCGTCTTCTGGAAGCCGTGGACGAAGCTGGAGGTCGGGATCGTGCCGCAGGAGGTCGACGAGGACGGCCGCAAGCTAGCGAAACCAGGCACATATCTCGTGCCCACCGTCTTCCGGGGCCGGCTCTATCTCTTCCTCCCCCATTTTACGCTCAAGACGGTCCAGAACGGCAAACAGAGCGGCCAGACCTTCCATGACATGTCCGATAAACAGGCCGACAGCATGGACGCCACCTGCTTCTGGGAGATGACGATGGGCTGGACGGAGCTGCGCAACGGCAAATGGACCCCCAAGCAGGTCTCGCAGGGCGTGTTGGAGATCGCCGGTGCCGCTGACACGGATAAAGGGTATCGGACACCACCTCCTGGAGACGTGTGGTCTCAGGCCCAACAGCTGCCGCATATTGGGTCGTTCCGATTCTGGACCAACGTGCGCACGGGCAAGTCTACCTTCACCGACGAGACATTTGATATCCTGCGCGTGGAGGTCGAGCGATGCGTGGGCCCCCAGGCAAACGGCATCCCGGACATGTCAGCCTACTTGGCCTATCCCCTGGGCAGTTACGAGCTGCGAGCCCAACGCCTCGTGCTAGTCGATGCGGATCCGGGTCTGGCGTGGAAGAAGACAATCCCGACGGACTTCATGCGGCTCTCGTTCCAAGTCAACCCGGATGACGACTACACTGTCCCGCAGACGAACAACACGATCGACCACGGCTCGGGCAAGCGGATCTATCTGACCTGCACTGAATCTCCTCAACAGACGGCCGAGTATACTTGGACCATGTCCTGGGACGAGGTCAACTTCGACCGGCCCACGGGGTTCCTACTGAACATTGGCACCGATCATGAAGGGCAGACGTTCCTGGGCTATCCGGAGCCGCTGCGGAACTATAAGAAGCAGGACCCCTACTATGACATCCCCAACGATCGAGTCCAGTTCTCCAATAAAGTCTCCCCCGCGATGCTGGAGACCGCCACGTTTGGCACGGGATTCCTAGATCTCTTCCAGACCCTCTCGAGTCTTCCCAAGGATGGCTACATCGATGCCTTTGGCCAGTACGACCGGGACGCCTATCACGAACTCGCAGACCCGAATGCGCTCTACAGCTGGGAGATCGGCGTGCACGCGGTCAGCGTCCTCATGGAACGTCTGCAGGTGACGGGCCAGTACGAGCTGGCGCTGACGGTGGCCCGGTGTGCGTTCGACCCGACCATCGAAGGCACCGATCCCACGCGCTGCTGGCTGTTCCCCCCGTTCCGCGACAAAGCAACCACGGTAGACCCAAAAGGAAACCTGGGTGACTCGTGGACGGACAAGCTCGCCCTGGCCGAGTGGAATGCCAACCGAGCCAGCGTGCATGCGGCCGCCCGTGGCCATCCCGTCGCGTACATGAAGCGCTTGGCCATCAAGTATATCGAGATCTTGCTCGATGCCGGAGACGCGTTCTTCCGGCAGAATACGCTCGAGATGCTGCCCCTGGCCATGCAACGGTACATCGAGGCCTCGCATGTCTTTGGGCCTGCGCCCGTACCGATGCCATCGTTGGGCAAACGGACCCTCCTCACCTATAACCAGCTGGCGGCCCTCAACCTCGACGATAACCCGGACCCGGATGTCGATCTGGAACTCGACTTCCCGTTCCAGTCGGATCCAGCCACCCGCGGCCTGTCGGTGGCATCGAGCCCGGCCCCCATGCCCTACGTCACGACAGGCTACTTCTGCGTGCCATCCAATGCGGCCATCCTCGCGCTCAAACAGCGGATCGATGACCGAATGTATAAGATTCGCAATAATCTTGATCTGTTCGGGAACCCGCAAGACCGCGCGCTGTGGGAGCCACCCATTGACCCCGGTGCGCTGGTCCGGGCCACGGCTGCCGGCATCAGTCCGTCCGTCTTCGCGGGTGATCTGGCCAGTCCGATGCCCAAGTACCGATTCCACGCGCTGATCCGACAGGCTCGCTTGCTGACAGAGGAGCTGAAATCTATGGAGGGCCTGATTATCGGGATCCGAGAGAAGAAGGACGCCGAGGCCCTTCTAGTCCTCACCACGAGCCACCGGAAGGCCGTGCAGGATCTCGTTTTGGAAACAAGGAAGCTCCAGAAAGCCGAAGCACAGAAGGCCATTGACGTGCTGCAGGAGACTCGGCTCACGCACGAAAGCCGCCTGGGCTTCTACCTCACCCTGACCGGGGATAACAAAGATCACAGCATCCCTGGCCCCGAGGATGACTGGGAGGATATCCCACAGGCGCTCAACACCGTCAGCACGGACGACCTGCGGTTGACGCCATATGAGAAGCTGGAAATGGACGACATGCGCCAAGTCATGGACGTGGCCAAGACGGCAGCATCCCTCGACACAGCCGCGGCGGCCTTGCTCGTCGTGCCCCAGCTCACCATCAACGGCCAGCCGCTAGGTGTGGGCGTCTCGACGGAGATCGGGACGGGTCTCGTGGCGCGCGCATTACAAGCTACGGCCATGGGCATCCGGCAGCACAGCGACCTCCTCCGCCACCAGGGCGAGATGGCTGGGCGGACGGCACAGTTTATCCGGCAGCTGCAGGAGCGGCGGGAAGCAGCCAACCAAGCCGGGCGCGACATCAAGATCGTGGACCGTCAGATTGAGGCGCTCCAGGCGCAGATCACACGGTGTGAAAGCGAGATCACGGCCCAGAAGAAGGAGATTGCCTGTGCTGCGGAGCTCCAGGAGTGGCTGCAGTCCAAGTATTCCAACGGGCAGCTGTATCATTGGCTAGATAACCAGTATAGCCAGCTGTACCAGGACACGTACCGGCTGGCGGTCGACATAGCGCAGAAGGTGCAGATTGCGTATGGCTTTGAGAATCCGCGGGACCAAACGGCGTATCTGCGTCAAACCAGCGCGGGCTACTGGGATAGCAGCCACGATGGGCTTCTGGCAGGGGCTACACTAGCCTTGGATCTCCACCGCATCGAGATCGCGTACATGAATAGCAAGCCGTTCGACTTTGAGATGGAAAAGAGGGTCTCGCTCCGACAGCTGAACCCCTGGGCGTTGTTGGACCTACGGGATTCGGGGACAACCAAATTCAGCCTGCCGGAGATGCTCTTCGACATGGACTTCCCCGGCCACTACTGCCGCCGCATCGTCTCCATCGGCGTGCAAATCCCCTGCATCGCGGGCCCCTTCGAGAACCTCAACTGTACCCTCACCCTCACCCGCCACCAATACCGCATCAACAGCGACTGCAAGACCGTCGACGAGTATGTCAAGCAGGAAGGCTCCGACTTCCGCACCAACGTCCTCCCCATCAACGCCATCGCCGTGACAACCGGGCAGTCCGACAGTCGACAGTTCAACCTCGCCTTCCAAGGCGAGAAGTATCTCCCCTTTGAAGGCGCCGGTGCCATCTCCGACTGGCGCCTCGACCTCCCCACCACGGTCCGCCAATTCGACTACCGCACCATCTCCGACGCCGTCATCAACGTCCGCTACACAGCCGTCAACGGCGGTGATACCCTCAAGCAGGTCGCCAGTGACGCCACCCTACAGCACCTCAAAGCTGCATCTAGCTCGTCCCCGTGTACACTCATGGATATTTCCACCGACTACGCCTCGCCCTGGATCCTGTTCCGCGATGAATTGGCGGGAGGGGCCAAGTCACCCGTCACGTTGACTCTGACGGATATGGATCGCCTGTTGCCGTTCTGGACGAGAGGGTCGACGGTAACGGTCCGACAAATCTCGGTTATGGTGCAACCGCCCGCCGCGGAATTGGACCTGAAGACTGCGCTGAGTATTAAGGAGTTTGATGGGCTGGTGTGGGCGGATGGGCGGCACGCTTACCAGGATACTACTGTGATTACTGCGGATGGCTTGGAGACGGTCTTGCCGGCAACGTGGACGCTGAGCGTGGATAATAGTGGGAGTGTGCAGTATAAGATGTCGAAGATGTGGGTGATGGTGATGTATACTGTTGGATAATACACTGGGCATTTATTGTGTATATATTCTGTATATATTCTGACATCTTCTGGCTTATTCTGAGTCATTTTGAATATCAATTCCATCATATAATCCGCCAATGCGTGTGGGACGATCGGCCAATGCTGTACACGGTTCCGAAATATTCACTCTTGTGGACTATATCAAAACTTGTACTCTCAAGCGTGGAAGCCCTTTGATTGGAAGCCTGAGGCTTCTAACCATTTATTCCGATGACATCATCAACATAAGGGAAACGGCTCGCTTCCTGATTGGCCAATCGTGCGATGGAGTCCTCAGGCAGCGAACCGACCAACCCATCACACGCTGCCAGTCGGCTTAATAATATTCCGGCCTTTTTTCCGTTACTTCTCCATTCCTGGGCCACATTCCACTTGCCGGTGTTAATATCCCAACCCATATTATTATACTCTGTAGATCCGAGCAGGCATCTGCGACAGGATCCAAGAGTGTCAGCGGGATAAGGAGGAGATCCATTGTAGGGGTATCCGGGGGAATTTCACGACCTCGAAGCGGAGATGTTGCAGTGGCCGTTTATTGATCAAATGTGGTCGGTAGGATCTGACAAGGGGTTTGAGGCTGAGTGGCCGGGTTTATGATGTATTATCATTTCCACCTCAATAATGAAATATCATGATGGCTTTCACTTGTCTGCTTATCATCCCTCTTGATATAAAGGAAATAAACTTTCACCGAAGCCTCGGAGCCGGACCCATTTTTAATTTTTGCTTTTTGTGATTCGGATTATTTTTTGTGGGGACGTCAGGATTCTCGGTGATAAATCGCCGTCTTGGCACCGCTGCGGTGTTTGGGTGTCCTCCATCAGAATAAAATCAAACCCTTTCCAAATATATTAGAGTATATTAGAGCATTCGCGGTATAAAATCAAAGGGGGTTGATTTCGTTTTATTTTGGCGATTGACTGATGGATATTGTAGGTTTGATGATGTCGCTCTTTTGTTGGGAGAGCATCCACCAACCTTTATATATTTTCCACTAGGGATCCCGGTTGCGCCGAGGCGCAAGTAGACGGAGAAGTATTTTGCGAAATTTTTTAGTTACTATCAATCAACCCAATATGTACAAATATAAGAAACCTAACGCTAAGCATGGCTGGCCTCCAACTCCTCCACGTATTGCTTGGTTACAACATTTGTGGTGATATCCATCGTCTTCCAACCGACAAATTTTGTCCGTCGGAGGAATTTATACGCCACAATCCAGAAAATGTACAACACAATGCCGACATAACCGACGACGAATCCCTTGGCGTTGAATTTAATGACGAAGTTGGTGAATCCTGAAATCCAACTTTGGTTAGCGTCTACACTGCCAATGTAAAAACATCAAGAAAGGAAAGATGTCCGGTACTCACCACTAGTAAGAATAATGAGACACGTGAAAAACAGAGTCACTGACGCTCTTATTTCCTGCCACTTCCCAGAGAATGGGAGCACGTCCCTACTAATACACTGCGCCTTCATGGCTTTCTGGAAGAAGAGGTAGGATACCAGGATGCTGACCCAGTTGAGCATGCCGAGAATCGTGGATAGAGACACGAGGTAGCCGAAAACCACGTTACTGGCCGAACTGACGTTCAGCAGGGCTAGAAGGAAGAATGCTGATGCCAATGCGACGGACCAAACGGGGATCGAGCGTTTGGTGAACTTGAAGATGGATGGGATGTAACCGTCCTTCGAAAGGCCGTATAAGGTTCGAGAGGCGATGTAGATATCTGCTCAGCGTTAATAGCATGCTTCAACTAGCTAAAGGAGAGTAGGTAAGCGCTTGACTTACCCGTATTCGCAGCACTCAGCACAAACACCAGCAGACATCCGTTGATAATATGGGGCAGCACCCGAATACCAGCGTCGTTAATAGCAACAACGAACGGCGAGGCACCTTTTTATATCACAGTTAGTACGAACACCCATTAAGCATTCCCGTAGAATAGGGATCTCACCTGCACCCGTCTTCTGACCTGTAGCATTAATCAAATCATCACTAGACGACGACACAACCAGACCCAGACAGAAGACACCTCCAATGTAGAAAAAGGAAATACGCCAGAAAGTAGCGTTAATAGCCTTGGGAATCGTTTTCCATGGTCGCGTGGCTTCACCGAATGTCATACCGACCATCTCACTGCCCATGTACGCGAAAGCGGCATTGGTGACGGACGTCCAGAAACCCAGGAACCGTCCGGTGTTACCCTCGACAAGATACTCTTTGAAGGCACCGGGGTTGTTCCAGTATCTGAACCCGATACGTCCCAGGGGGCTGCCTCCGAGATCGATCACGAGGCAGAGGATCATCAGACCGACGATGGTCACGGTCTTGATGCAGGCGGCGCTGAACTCGACCTCGCCAAAGTATTTGACTGGTGCAAACTGGAGAAAGGATCGCGTTAGTGTCCACCATATTCTCCGCTTTTTGGTTATAATGAGGCGAAAATGATGGAAGGGGACATACGTTGATGAGTATAATGGGAACTGCGAATGAAACTACCCAAACGGCCACATTGAGATCAGGAAGCCAGTACTGCATAATGATTCCCGAAGCTGTCAGATTGTTGGCCAGCAACACGACATATTTCAAGAAATAGTTCATTCCGGTAGCAAACCTGGAAAGAGACGTTTAGTACAAGACATTCGATCCGCAAACATAATAGAAAATACATACCCAAAAGCCGGGTCAACCAGACGAGAGGCATACCCGCTGAACCCCTGATCCATAGGCATATAGACCGCCATCTCCCCAAGTGCAGACATGATATTCAAGACCAACATTCCCACAAACGAATAGGCAATGAAGATGCTTCCCGGCCCTCCCCTAGACAACGCCGTACCACTACCCACCAGAAGGCCTGTCCCAATCGCACCAGCAATCGAGAACATGCCTACATGGCGAGACTTCAAGCCTCTCTTAAGAGACTTCCCATTCTCATCAAAAGGGGCCGCATCGCCACCACGCGCAATCTCGATATCAACGTTATCATTATTAGCTGAAAAGTCAACACTCTTCTCCTGAACGTCTTTGGCTTTCGTAAACATGCTGGGTCGGGAAACACAAGTGGACTGAGTGGAGAAGAGTTACTCCCAAACCCGCCAGAAAGGTTTGATGGCTGGGTATTTATGTACCCCAGATCTGCTGAGGGACCCAGGCGAGCTGTGGGGAAACGCGGACCCCCCTTTGATAACGCAGATAAACGGATCAAATTACCAATACAATCAGTGTGTTTCTTTGGGTCGCACGCGGAAAGCAGATAGGTGCTATGAATGCTATCCACTTTGACGCGGTTGGGATGGACGGCGTTTCGGGATTTCGGATTTTGGGTGTCTGGAGAGGGTGAAGGAGTGGGTATGCGATGGGGCCACGGGCGCCAGAAAGGGAAATCATAATCGAACTAGAGGCGAGGATGGGATTGTGGTGCCTACGGAATCATGGATCCGGTGGGAACCTCGCATGGCTGAATATTGGTGCGGTTCGGATCTGGGGGTTTACCGATTGTGTCCATGTTATTGTTCACCAGCATTATTGTGCTGGGTTGTCTCTGGCTCTATCATTGTTATCGGCGGGTGTGAACATTGCCAAGGGCCAAGAATCGAAACCAGAGGAACGGGATGATGTTCAATGGGGTTGAGGGATGCAATTGGTGAGGAGCCTTCATCCTTAATAAGGCTTAATCCTCAACAGTTCTCAGGGTTGAGAGTCAGATGGTCCGATCATTTTTCTCCAGCGTTTCCTCGAGCAAGAGGCGAGTTTGGTGTCTGGGGACAAAACAACGCAGAACACAATCATTGACAAGGGTAGTGATATTATCCCCTTATCGAATTTCATTTCTCTTCCAGTCTATAAAAGTAATTCCTGCCTTATCGTCAATTTAAGTAAACTTTGTTTCTACAGTGTGTCCTCGGAAGAGGCGCACGTGACGAACTTGGTGGCGTTTGAAACGCCGAATAGCCGAAAGATTCCGATGACAACAAAAACCCCGAAATCGCCGTCCTCACCAGCACGAGTGGAGATTGCACTATCAACGATTATCCCAATTATCGAGAATCCATTGGTAAAGGAAAAGGAGCAGGGTGATTAGTTCAGATATCGCGTTCAAGAGTCCGGAAAGAATTGTGGGCAAATGCAGTCGCGTCACAAGTCTCGCAAGGCCTGTGCTCTCTGCCACGAACGGAAGATCAAGGTGGGCGCATTCCATCCTGCACATTGACCCCCGGCTGATTCTAGGAATATCTAGTGTGATGGGTCAACACCTAGCTGTCGGAACTGTCTACGCGCTCAAGTGACATGTAGGCCGCATGAAAGGCGACGCCGTGTCACCGATGGTAGGTCCGGGGATGGGGACGCCCATATCACCGAACTCACCCAGCGGCTGGCTTGGCTGGAGGATGAAATCCAGCGAGTCTGTAAAGTTGATGTCCGTCATGTGAGGACGGGTGAGCCTTTGGATATTCTCCTGCATGGCCAGCGGAGTGAGCAGGGCGAAGATGAGTCTACGCACGCCGCAAACGTCACCCGGTCCCAGACACCTCGTTACCCGCACGCGGGACCGATGCAGGAGGACCACTTTGAACGAGTACATGAAGTAGACCCTGATATCAGTCTGTTGGCACTCAATGCCACGGGTGAGGTGCGCTACTTGGGTGCATCGAGTGGTTCTTTCTTCGCCAAGTATCTTGCGAACGTTGCCCAATCCTTTTCGCCTGGCAACACGGGCTTGGGGTTTGGCTCAGACAACCGCGACGCGCCTCCGACTTCCAATCCTGAGAAGGCTGGCTCTGGAGCTATCACCCCGACTACATGGAGGATGCCAGAAACGTTTCACTTCCTCTTGCGCTGCTACAGAAGATGGGTCCAGAGCATATATCCGTTGTTTCCACCTTCTTACATCGACATGTTGCAATCAATGAGCGACTCGAATGGCATACCACAGGACAACAGCGACACAAGTGTTATTTTCTACCTAGTGATGTCCTTGGGAGCCACCCATGCTGAACAGCCGCATCTCCTTAAAGACCTCCGTGGGGACGAAGGCCTGCCGGCATATCAAACTGCGTCTGCACAGGGTCTGTCCGCGGAAACTTTATACTGGAAGGCCATGAACATGCTAGAGTCCGAAGTGAAGGGATTGATGCCTCGTATATCGCTGGTACAGATTTTAAATCTGATATCGATCTATGCGTCCCATCGCCCGTCGGACAATAAACAATGGCACGTAGGAGGAATGGCTATGCGAGTAAGTCAAACTCTGGTCATCTGTAGATATGAGAGTACTGAAGATCTTCCTCAATAGCTGGCCATAGAGCTCGGGCTCCATCGTCACAATAGTAATTGGAAGCTCGCCCCCGAGGAGCTTGAGCTACGGCGGAGGGTATTCTGGACGACCTACGCAATCGAGATTACCCTAGCGTTCAATCTAGGACGACCAGCTAGTATTTCGTTTGACGACGCCGACGCGCCATTTCCGGACGAGACAGAAGAAACGATCATGCCTATTCACCACATCAGGCACCGTCATATCCAGGAACAGATGCTATTGAAGGTGTATAGAGGGAGGAAGAACCCCGCCGTGATGGCCATAGAAGCAAGCCAATCCGTCCTAGATGAGCTCCAAGACCAACTGGACCGATGGCACCAGGATCTTCATAGACTATACCCGCAGTCCACATCACCTTACCCTGTTGAGTATGTCGACCACCCTCTGGAGTACTACTTGAGAAAATACCTTTGCTAATATATCTAGGTATTGGGATCGGTTCTACTATTCAACCTCCGCCGCACTCTCCAGACCCACCCCACTCATCCCCCGACCGGGACCTCAACTACACGAAAGATGCTTCTTCTCCTCCGGAAGCGTAATCGACATCCATTACCAGCTGATCCGGCAATTCTCCCTCCCCAACTCCTGGATGCTCCTACAAGGCCTCATCCTCTCCGCCGTATCCATGATAGTCACCGCGCGGACCAACACACACCTACTGTCCAAGAGAATCGGAGCCGAACAGCTCCTAGATAACATGAACAAATGGGTTCGCAAGGTCTCCGTCGTCATGGCCATAATGCGGGAAAGATGGGTTGCCTTCGCGACCAATGACCTGGAAGACCTGCTTGACAGGATAACCCGGGATACCGTGCAGCGAATTATCGGCGTGATGCGGAATGATTCCTCCCCTGGCGTACCTGCGCAGTCTGGGCCGGGGCACGGGGCAATACAGGCATCTGTGTCGGCTCTACCCGGGGCTAGGCAGGGCCAGGACCATACGTTGACGCCGTCCTCCGCGGCTCCGATGGAGCATAGTCAGTATGATATGATGCATGGTGCTGATGGGTTGATGGATCTGGGGACTGAACAGTCGGGGTTAACGGGGCCGGATGCGCTCATTACTCCGGGGTATCCGGAGTGGGATTCTAATGCGGTCTGGGAGGGATTCGACAATTTGTTCGAGACGAGCGAGCTTCAGACGTTTTTTGGGATATTTCCGGGGCAGCAGTATATATAGCAGTTGCTCAGACCCCTCCGGATATGGCGAGGATATTGCTGCCTCAGGTAGCAACCTCGGAGCACGGGAGATAAGTCTAACCGGATATGGAATAGTGTATCAGATTGCGGTTTGGGATCGGAGATATCGGAGCTCCGGACGGATCGGCCGAAATGTCCGACTGAACGGAGGCAAAGCGTTTCGGGTCGTCGCGAGTTTGTGATTTTGCTTTGCGCTCATTCATTCCTCCATGTTCTACCAGGCTCCTCGGATTACAGGAGGCCATATAAATGGATTCTCCTCGGGTCGTCCGAACTCGCCGACGCCCAGCATTCTCCTGCACTGAATGCCGTCGTCGTAAGGTTCGATGTGACCGAGCGCAACCGTGTTCGCAGTGCACCGCGCACAACGTACCCTCATGCACCTATGTGGAAAGCTATGGTAGCCGTCCGGCTCGCCATAGGACAAGCTCCGCCGTTGATGGACGATTAGATGAGGAGCAGCCAGCGCGAAGGGTAGCCGAACGCCAGTTCTCTAGCATCCGTTCACCGTATAATGCACCCCCCGGAGACCGGATTCATGGCACTATCTCCAAGACGCGGGTGTACGGGCAGGGACACTGGATGAATGCAATGTCGTTGGTATGGTTTCTTCTTGTTGGCGGTTACTGTGGGGATCCTTATATTAACTCTCCGACTAGGTAAAAGGGCTACCAATGCTGGAGCCTATGACGGCATGCTTTGCTTCGATTTTCCAACACACGACCGTGGACCCGAATGACCCGGTTTCGCATACGGTAGCCCAGTGCAAACAGCTGGCGCGCGATATCAAACGACAACGCCCGAGCAGGAGGTGTCTCCCACCGGACATCCACCTATCATTCCCCGATCGCCAAGTAGTGGACAAATTGGTGCAGCTATATTTCACTACCTTCGAGCGCTGCTACCGCATTCTATATCAGCCGTCATTTCAGGTAGAGTATGAGCGATACATAGACGACCTAGAAACCGCCAAGAGCTCCTTTATAGTGGAGCTGCTACTTATTATGTCTACTATAGCCTTGCTGCATACTGATGCCAACGTTCGCAGCTACATTGCAGCCAGGGCGCAAGACTGGATCCAGATATCGCAGACGTGGCTGTCCGCACCCATGGAGAAGGACCGGTTAACGGTAAAAGGGATTCAAATTCACTGCATCCTCCTCCTGGCCCGCCAGGTTAACGGGGTGGGAGCGGATCTAGTCTGGATATCAGTAGGCTCGCTCCTGAGGATAGCCATGCAGATGGGGCTGCATCAAGACCCCGACCACCTGGGGGAGATGGGATTGGAACAGAAAGAGATCAGGCGGCGGCTGTGGTACACAATCCTCGAGATGAACGTCCAGGCTGCTCTGGACTCGGGCATGTCACCCATGATCACAGAGGAAGAGTATAACACTTTGCCACCGTCCGACCTGAGTGATGGGGTACTAGAAGGCGGCTCCCAGGAACAACCTGCACATATCCCATTTCAGCGTCTACTAGCCACCTCCCTCCCTCTCCGACTCCGCATATCCCGCGCCATCAACAGCATGCAAGACGAACTTCCCTACGATGAAGTGCTCCAGCTAGAAAACGAACTCGCTTCCGCCTGCCGCACCGCCACCCAGCAGCTCAACTCTAACCCCTCTACCACCCACCAATTCGCCTACAGCCACTGCAGCCACCTCCTCCGCCGCCTCACCCTCTGCCTCCACTTCCCCTACGCCATCAAATCCAAGAAAAATCCCCTATACATCTACTCCCAAAAAGCATCCCTCGAAGCAGCCCTCGACCTCGTCTCCCTCCTCGACGATCCCCTCTACAACCGCCTCCTCCTATCCGGCGGCGGCATGTTCCGCGATATCATCACAAGGGGTGCATTCGTGATATA
This sequence comes from Aspergillus diversus, assembly GCA_027569885.1. Taxonomy (NCBI): domain Eukaryota; kingdom Fungi; phylum Ascomycota; class Eurotiomycetes; order Eurotiales; family Aspergillaceae; genus Aspergillus; species Aspergillus diversus. The sequence goes on from JAPDKZ010000047.1 coordinate 50,432, forward strand.
CCTCGAACTCAGCTCAGATCTTGACGCGAACAGTTCGATTTTTGCTCGGGAGCGGAACCGCGCGCGACAGGAGCCGTTGCTAAGATATGCGCGGCGTACGGTGGAGTATGCCCGGGAGAGAATGGCGTATGGGGAGACGAATGTCAAGGGGTATGTGTTTATTTGTATGGGGGTGGCACAGGTTGAGGCTATGCTGGAGGGGAGGGAAGGACGGGGGGCTGCTATGGATGCCGCCAGGGAGAGTTTGGATGCTTGTTTTGATATTTTGAAGAAGAGGGCGGGTGAGGTGGGGGAGGTGGCATTTAACGGCGGAATTGGGGCCTCTAATACGGTCTCTCCGGGGTCGTTCCTTGACGCCGACTTTGACTTCTTGGGCAATGGAGGGTTTGATTTTGGATTGGAGGGATCGATTCTTACTGGGCAGTTCGAGGAGGGATGGGATTAGCAGGGTATCGACATATCGTTCCTGCTTTAATTGACGGGAGGAACGGATTATGTAAAGACAGGTAATCTAATAAGGATATATTTATATTTTCGACTGTCGCAGCGCTAGAGCATCCGTAGGAGACAACAGACTGTCCTTCTCCTAGCCCGTCGGCTCTCTTCTCGCTAGATCTCAGCGGCTCCCATCTCCTCCCTTCCGACTGGAATCCCCCTGTGAAAATATACGTGGAGAGGCGGAAGACCCCAGCTCCGACGATGATGATCTGGGTGTGGTTGTCGATGTTGCACTGAGAGGAAGGGAAGGCATAGGTGGAGGGATGCACGAATGGCTGGCGTGGATTCTTGTGATAGCGGCGATGTGGGGGAGCCGAACCGTCTCCGTCTTGGCGCAGGCGGCTCGGATGGGGGTCCGGTGGTGCAGGTGGTCACACATTCGGTGAGGAGCTTTATCTAACGGTAAAACAAGGGGATTTGATATGGAAATGGGATGGAAAGGAGGGGAATTGGTTACTTCTGGTAGTTGCACCCTTGTGTTTGCTCTCCCCGCATGTGGTTGTTGTTTGGGGGGGAAGATGGTGGGAAAGTGCAACTCCAGCTTGGGAATTCAACCGGTCTACTAGCAGGATTCTTTTCCTACCTCTGTTCCCATCTCTTGATCACGAGAGTAAGTACGTTTGGAGATATGTCTAGAGACATAGTAAGTGGATGCACCCCGTGGACAATAAAAATTGGGCCAAATATACAACACATTCCCCAATTGTATGTACAACATCACATCCCCAACCCCAAAGTAGCCAACTATTCCCATCACCAACCAGGCACATCACGGCCTTTGTAACTTCCGCAGACCCCTAAGGACATACCGGATCCACCTTTCTTTTCCGTAGGAAGGACACCATCTCCCCCCAAAAGCTCACCGGCGGATCCCTCAGCGCAACCCCCTCCTCATACGCCATAACATCCGGCGCCTCCCACCTCAAATCCACCTCCTCCGCTTTTTTCACCCTCGTCCCATAGAGCACCTTCCACCCAACAAACAGCACTCCCCCAATAATAACCATCGTATAATGGGTGAAAAACCCCGTCGCATCCCACGGCGTAAACGACTCATACCCATAACAACACACAACGAGCACCATCCAGCCCAGCCCGATATACGCACACCACGGCTGGAACCACCCCCTATAAGGAAGCGTAGTCCGATCAAACCCCTGGGCTATACATGCACGGTAGAACGCAATGTACGTGATACACATGACGATGTAATCGATTATACCGGCTGCGGTGGTTAGACTCAGGAGCCAGGTGAGGACGTAGGCGGAGTTACTAGATAACTGCAGAAAGGAGAGGAAGGGGAAGAGCATAGTCAACGCAAAGGCGTAGATTGGTACACCTTTTTTCGTACATTTCTTAAATATAGCCGGGGCGCGATTATCAAGTGCCAAACCATATAGTGTGCGTATAGCGCAGTAAGTATACGTATTCCCCGCAGAAAAAATCGTAGTCACCAGCAAAGCATTCACGATATGAGGCAAGATCGCAATATCCAGGTTCCTCATGGCGATTACATACGGCGATGCGGCTGCCGTTCCGGACCCGCCGCCCCTCAGAGTCTCAACAAGGGTTACGTCATTATGCGCAACGACGATACCAGTGCAGAGGGCGCCACCGATAAAGAACACACCAAAACGCCAGTAGACGGTCTTGAAGGCGCTTTTAATGTAGATCCGCGGGTGTTTGGCTTCGGCGGCGACCATGGAGACGTACTCGGGTCCGACGCAGGTGAAGGAGGCAGACCAGAGGGCGGCGAGGAAGCCTTCGAAGCGGCCGAGGGAGCTGGTGCTGGAGTATATGGCGAAGGCGCCGGGGTGGTGCCAGTAGCGGAAACCGTAGGCGTCGTTCTGGGGATTTCCTCCGACCATTGTGACGAAGGTGAAGGCGAAGAGGAGGGTTATTAGGAGGACTTTACCGCTGGAGAGCCAGAATTCGGCTTCTCCGTAGGCGGCCACGGCGAGGATGTTGAGGCAGCTGCATCGGTTTTAGCATGTGGTATCTACCTTATTGATAGAGGGGTGGGACAGTTGTGGTTTAGGTTGAAAGCATACGGGTTTGGGAACGGCAGAGACAGAGAAAAGAAGCTACGGGGCCTCACGCATAGAGTACAATACAAGCAGCACAAACAGCTGCGGGCGGAATATTCGGACCCCAAAACGAGAGAACCAGATTCAACGCCGTAATCTCAAAGGGAACCAGAAGGGCCTCGTAGAAGTAAAAGTTCCACCCGGCCATGAAGCCAAAGGCCTCGTCGACCCATTTGCCGGCCATGCGGATAAACCCTCCGCTGATGGGCATGTAGGTCGACATCTCCGCCATGCAATTGTTGACCAAGGAGAGCATCACGCTGTAGACCAGGTAGGCCAGGAGAAGGCTGCCGGGTCCGCCCTTGTTGAGGCCCTCTCCGATACTGACAAACAGGCCCGTGCCGATGGAACCGCCAATGGCGATGAGTTGGATCTGTCGGTTCCCTAGTCTTCGCTGCAGGCCTGAGGCGGTTGTGCTGCCCGCGACGGAGCCGGATTGGATGCCTGTTTCTGGCGGTGAGGACGCATGGGTTCTGGAGGTTTTTTCGTTTTCCTTGCCGGGGATTTCGGTGCTGGGTCTGGAACGGGTGACTTGAACCGGCTGCATGTTTCTAGATGGGCGGTGGAATGTGGTAGGGAGGCGGGCGGACGGCAGGAGGAAGGTGTAGACGCATTATCCTCGTGCAGGAGAATCAGGAGGCCCATCGCGGGATTATAGACAGTCGAAACCGAGATGAGAATAGCTTTCAATTGTCTACTCTGCTTGGTTTGCGGGGGACTTCCCCTCTCTGGGGTCGTGGGGTTGAGGGTTGGATTTCTCCTCACTACCCTTGTCAAAATAAGATAAAAGGGACCTAATGCCCGTTCTAGGTAAAGATGTGTCTTCCAACCTTGTCCTTTGTTGAAACGAAGGCGTGAAGCTAAAGATATCTAGAGGAAGTCAGGGGATCCGGTTCGCGGACGGCTGATCGGCATACGAACCGTCTCCGCGCCACCATCTCTGTAGCTCACATTCTCACGCCAGATTAGACCAGGACAAGGACTTATCAAACAGCTCCCGCCGGCTCCGGCCCTTGCCGCAGGTCTATCTGCAGGTCTAGGCCCCTGATGGAGCCCTGATAGCGAGCAGCAGGCGTCTGACTCGATCTTCTGATCGCAGCCTCTACGGCTGCACGGCGGAAGTCAGCCGTCTCCCTGCCTTTTTATCACAATGGGCAGCGATATGGGCTTTCGTTCAGGAATAGATATCGTGATATGAATCAGAGGGTGGCAAAGTATTTGAAGCGCCTTGTGTCCAGTGGACCTGAAGATATCCAACACCAAACTCACTGCTCACCATCCCTTCATTTTCTCATTTGACCAACCTCATATTCCTCATCCCATTCCACCACAATGTCCTCCCTACTAAGCTACCTGGGTATCCGCGAGTCCTCATCCTCCCCCACAGGCGAGAAGAACGCCACCCGAGCCCTCCCCGCCTCCTGGTACACATCGCAAGAAATGTTCGAGCTCGAACGCCGCGCCATCTTCTCCCGCAAATGGCTCCTCACCACGCACCAAATCCGCCTCCCCAACTCTGGCGACTGGCTCCGCTACGAAGTCTCCGGCTTCCAATTCGTCCTCGTCCGCGATCGCCAGGGCACCATCAACGCCTTCCACAACGTGTGCCGCCACCGCGCCTTCCCCGTCGTCACAGAGGAGAAAGGATCCGCCCGCATCTTCGCCTGCAAATACCACGGCTGGTCCTACGGTCTCAACGGCAAACTCGCCAAAGCGCCCGGCTACCAGGACTTGGATGGGTTTGACAAGAGCAAGAATGGCTTGCTGCCTATTCATGTGCACATCGACCATAATGGGTTTATATGGGTGAATCTGGACGCGAAGGAGAAGCCTGAGATTGCGTGGGAGGATGACTTTAAGGACATTGATCTCCAGCCACGCATGAAGGGCATTAATTGGGATGAGTACACGTTTGACCATACGTGGGAGATGGAGGGGGGGTATAACTGGAAGATTCTCGCCGATAACTATAATGAGTGTTATCACTGCCAGACGTCGCACCCGGATATCCCGTCCATTGCGGATTTGTCGACGTACTCGGTCGATACTAAGGATGGAGGCATTATCCACGACGCTCACTCGAAGCCGGAGCAGATCGCGGCGGGACTCAAGATTGCAAGCACTTATTACTTTCCGAATGCCTCTATGACCGTCTCGTACGTCCCCCTCCCTTGTACCCCGTTCCTCCCTTATCCCATGATCAGCCTGACTAATAAATGTACAGCCCCAATTTCTTCTTCATGCAACGCTTCGTCCCCCTCTCCCCCACAAAATCAATCATGAAATACGAAGTCTACCGCCACAAAGCCGCCAGCGACGAGGACTTCGAGATCATAAACGCCATGTACAAACGCATCATGTCCGAAGACAAATACCTCTGCAATCTGACGCAGCAGAACCTCAACGCCGGGGTCTTCGTGAATGGCGAACTACACCCGGAAATGGAGAAGGGGCCGCTCTATTTCCAGAAAGTCGTGCGGGATCTCGTGCTAGATCACTACAAGAAGGAGGAAGAGGCAAAAGGGGAGATCTGGCCTGCGAGACAGAATTTGCCGAAGGAGGCGGCGGTTAGTGAGGGGGATGTGAGGTTTTGTTCGAGTTTGAGTTGTCAGAGTGCCGCTGCTGGGGAGGGGGGAAAAGAGTGTGGGTTGAGCTTGGGGGTGGGGGTTCGGGCGGCGGAGGCTGTTGCTTGGTGACTTACTTGATCCTTTTCTTTACTGAGCTTGGTTTCCTTAATGCGTTTTTTGGCTTTTTTATGGGTTTATTTTTATAATTTTTGGGTTTGGATGCAAGGTTAGCGAGATTGGGATTTTATGATTGGCAGACCAGATTTTAATAGGAGAGCTTCAGTTTCTTATCGCGTTCTGGCTCAATTCACCAGATGGCAAAGTGATATGAGCACAAAGTAGGGAATAACCAAATATGTCCCATACGTTGTATAGTAAGTGTGTGATGTGATGGTTGAGTTAAGGCCGGAGATATATTCCGGGGTACTGCTTGCCATAGTAGTGGTAGTTGTGCGCATACCGAATTGTGTTCTTGTAGGCTGACGGTATGATTTGGACCTTCGATAAAAGCAACTGCCCATGGCCGCTTTAAAACGCGCCCCGTGACTCCAATCGCTCTACTCTATGAAGGCATTATCTCACCTTTTATTAATGGAGCCATGCCTCTCAAAAAGACTTTTCTTCAAAAGGCTTACATTCACGAGTACGTAGAAACCGAAACCCCAAAACTGGAGGCCCAAGCCCTCAAACTGAGCCGTTGCCGAGCCAAAATTCAATGTCCTCCAGAGCTCATAACGAGTACAAGAGTAGCTCTGTGTAAGGGCCAGGCTGTAGTAGTGCAGTGGCAGTACAGCACATGCTAACCCACCAACGAACTCGTAGGTGTGTTAGCATGTGCTGCGGTGCTGCTGCGTTGCGCCAGCCTGGCCTTTTGTCACTGGATCACTCTGCGTTCGAATCTCAAGCCTGGCAATCTTTTTCTCCTTTTTTTCTTTGAGGCAGAGCCTGGGCATATGTATTGATGATGTTAGAGTATAGAAATCCGGAAGTTTAGGCCGGGGAGTGGGGGGAACATCAACTGCGGCGGCGGGAAAGGGAAGATGCGGGACAGAATAAGCGCATGAGCGATATGATCTTGTGAAAGAGTTATGCCAAGAGGAGATAAAACAATTAAGGGAAACTATAGCAAAGAACAGAAAGCGATAAGAACGTCTCCATGTGACTCGGTCCATGGCACTGAGACGGAAAAGATAAAAAATAACATCAAAAATATGCTAAAAATAATGAAGAGTGCCACCGGACTCAAAACTGGAAACGGGACCGAATGCCCAGATCGGGTGCAGCAGGAAAGCACAGACAATGCATGAACACCTCAGATAGAGAAACGGTGAGGGGCAACCGTCGGCTCCGGCCCGATACTCCACTCCTGCATGTATCTAATAATATCTCTGCCCAATTATAAGTGCGATATTGGAATCTAGACCGTCCAGCTATCTGTGGCGTGAACCGGTCGGAGAGCGGTCCGTGTGCGGGGAAATGCCCACATGAGCTAGGATCGGATGGGGGTCCGACTATCGCTACACGATCATCTCTACGCTTCTGTCCAATGTCAGAGCACGTCAAATGGTAACTATATGTAGTTAACGCCTCTCGAACTTGAGTTAAACGGTGTTAATAAAATATAGAATTGAGATGTCTCTCTCCCAGCGCGTCGTGATCATCGGAGCCGGCATCGTCGGCGCCAATCTTGCCGACGAGCTGGTCTCGCGAGGATGGACCGATATCACCGTCGTCGAGCAAGGTCCGCTGGATATGCCGGGTGGATCGACCTCTCATGCTCCAGGGCTGGTGTTCCAAACTGGCCCGTTGAAGACAATGACCGAGTTTGCACGATACACCGTTGAGAAGCTCCTTTCGCTGAAGAAGGACGGAGAGGAGTGCTTTAATCAGGTGGGCGGGCTTGAAGTAGCGACTACCCCGGAGCGGATGGAGGAGCTGAAGCGCAAACACGGATATGCGACATCGTGGGGAATTGAAGCGCGGCTTGTGAGCCGAGAGGAGTGCGTGGAGATGTGCCCGCTTCTTAACCGAGAGATGGTTCTCGGGGGCCTGCACATTCCTAGTGACGGTTTGGCGTTAGCTGCGCGGGCTACGCAGCTTCTTATTGAACGAACAAGTCAGGCTGGTGTGAGGTATAGAGGAAACACGCCCGTCACTGGGATCGAGCAGAGGAGCCGGCGGGTGACGGGCGTGGTTACGCCCGCTGGCACGATCCCCGCGGACATCATCGTGTCTTGTGCGGGCTTCTGGGGAGTAGAAGTGGGCGCCATGGTCGGTGTGTCGATCCCCCTGCTTCCGCTGGCGCATCAATACGTGAAGACAACGGCCGTCCCAGCCCTAGCGAACCGCGATGTGAATACACGACCCAACGGCTTAAACGCAGAACTGCCCATCCTGCGCCACCAGGACCAGGACCTCTACTACCGCGAGCACGGTGACCAGTACGGCATCGGATACTATGGCCACCGGCCCATGCCCGTCGTCGCTGCCTCTTTAGGCCTCACACCCCCACACGTCGACGAGCAGAACATGCCCTCCCGCCTCTCCTTCACCCGCGACGACTTCTTCCCCGCCTGGAAAGAATCGCAATGCCTCCTCCCAGCCCTCCGCTCCTGTTCGATCAGCGACGGCTTCAACGGCGTCTTCTCCTTCACCCCCGACGGCGGCCCCCTCCTCGGCGCAGCCCCCAACATCGACGGCTTCTACGTCGCGGAAGCCGTCTGGGTCACCCACTCCGCGGGCGTCGCCAAAGCCCTCGCCCAGATTCTTACTAGTGGCTATTCAGAAACCAACGTCGCCGACTGCGAGCTCTCCCGTTTCGAAACCGTCCAACTAACCGGCCCCTACGTCAACGAAACCTCCCAACAGAACTTCATCGAGATCTACGACATCCTCCACCCCCTCCAACCCCGCTCCTCCCCGCGCAACCTGCGCACCAGCCCCTTCCACCACCACCAACAAGCCCTAAGCGCCTTCTCCCTCGAACTCGCCGCCTGGGAACGCCCCTTCTGGTACGAAGCCAACGCGACCCTCCTCCCCTTCCTCCCACCCGCTTGGAAACCAATTGAATTCGACAGCTGGTCATCCCGCTACACCTCCCCCATCACCGCCGTCGAAGCCTGGAAAACCCGCACCGCCGTCGCCATGTACGATCTGACCTCCTTCCACCGCTTCGAGGTCTCCGGGCCCGGGTCCGCATCTCTCCTCCACCATCTCAGCACGGGTAATATCCTCTCTGCAAAACATGGGAGTATAACGCACACCCTCCTCCTAAACCCCAACGGCTGCATAATAAGCGATATCTTCATCTCCCGTTTTGAAGAGGATGTTTTCCAAATCGGCGCTAATACCGCCAGCGACCTAGCCTATCTTACTCGACACGCACGGGCTCAAGCAAGAGAGAATCCGAGTAATTGGGTGCAGGTACGCGATATCACGGGCGGAACGTGCTGCATTGGGCTCTGGGGGCCGCGGGCGCTTTCTGTCATGCAGAAGGTAAGTAGCGTTGATTTCTCGGGGAGGGGGTTAGAATATATGGCCACGAAGAGTGGGACGATCGCCTCAGTTCCTGTGACTGTTTTCCGGAAGTCTTACGTTGGGGAATTCGGGTGGGAGATCCAAAGCAGCGCTGAGTACGGAGGTAGATTGTGGGATGCTATCTTCAGTGCTGGGCAAAACAAGGGGATTGTTGCTGCGGGACGGGCGGCGTTTAACAGTTTACGAATTGAGAAGGGGTATAGAGTGCATGGGGTCGATGTGACGAGCGAACATGACCCGTATGAGGCCGGGTTGGGGATGATGATCTCCCCCACTAAGAAAGGGGAGTATACTGGGAAGGCTGCGTTGGAACGGAGGGCAAAGGGGCCGTTGAGGAAGAGATTACGGTGTTTGACGGTTGATGATGGGGTGTCGATGGTTATGGGGAAGGAGCCGGTGTTTTTGGCTGGGGAGGCGGTGGGATATGTGACTACTGTGGCGTTTGGGTATAGTGAGAGAAAGCCGGTGGTGTATGCTTGGCTGCCGGCGAGGGTGGTTGAGGGGGAAGGCGTTGAGATTGAGTATTTTGGGAGGAGGATTGGGGCGACGGTGGTCGATGAGCCGGTGTATGATGCGGCGGGGAAGAGGATGCTTGAAGCTAATAAGGTGGGGGAGGTGCAGGGGGTGGTGAAGCCGAGATTGTAGCAGTTGGGTTTATATTAGCTTAGTGATTTAATCTGGATTTTGCTTATGAACTAGTATACTGTTACAATGGTATAGTAGGGATGCAGTCGTAGCCTTATATTTGCTCTACGGTAGTAAGCCAACCATCATATGTTAGGACAGTATTAAGGAATACCAATCACCCTGTCTCATTTTAGACGATCAGGCAGCAGAATTAGATTACAGTTATGATCACGCCAAACCATATGAATTTGTGCTACCTAATATGATATCACTTTATCTCTGTTCGGACGTATCGGCTCGGACTGGCCATCCCCGAAAACCCCGACAGGCAAACACCACAGCTATAAAACTCACCACATCTTATCAATCCCTTTCCCAATCTACATCCAGTTCACATTTTAACACTTTAATAAACGAAGAATTCACTCATAAAAAAGGAGAAAAATGGCCCCCCTCAAAATCCTCATCATCGGCGCCGGAATCGCCGGAAACACCCTCGCCTACTGGCTCTCCACCCAGCACCACAACCACACCATCACGGTAATCGAACGATTCCCCTCCCTCCGCGCCACCGGTCTCCAGCTCGATCTCCGCGGTCCCGGCATCGAAGTCATGCGTCGGATGGGCCTCGAGGCCGAATTCCTCACGCGCTCCGTCAAAGAAGACGGGATGGCTGTTGTCGATTCGTCCGGTCGACGCTGGGCATTCTTTCCCGCCAATCGGACGGGTGAAGGGCTGCAGAGTTTCTCGACAGATTACGAGATTATGCGGGGGGATCTGTGTGAATTACTCTACGACAAGGTGAAGGATCGGGCGAGGTATATTTTTGGGGAGTGTGTAGGCAACATTGAGCAAAGCGGGGAGTGGGTTGAAGTTACCTTTTCAGATGGGAGAAGGGAGAGGTTTGATCTTGTGGTTGGGGCGGATGGGCAGGGCAGTAGGACGAGGAGGATGATACTGGCTCACGGTGAGAAGGATCCGTTTCATCCATTAGGGCATTATGCGGGGTATTTCACCATTCCGAGGGAGAGGGAGGAGGGGGAAGGGAATTTGGCGACGATGTATTTGACGAGTGGGAGCCGGTTTGTTATGACGCGGAGGCATCAACCTGGGAGGATCCAGGCGTACTTGATGTACGGGGGGGAGTCGGAGCGGTTGAAGAAGTCGGATAAGGGGGATGTTGAGGAGGAGAAGAGAGCGTTTGCGGAGGTCTATCAGGGTGCTGGGTGGGAGAGCGATCGGCTTGTGGAGGCGTTGGAGCATGCAGATGACTTTTACTGTGACCGCATGGGGTTTGTCAAGATGGATAGCTGGTCGAGGGGGCGGGTGGTCTTGGTGGGTGATGCGGCGTACTCTGCGTCTGCGATGACGGGGATGGGAACGACGTCGGGAATGGTCGGTGCCTATATTCTCGCCGGGGAGATTGGGAAATACTGTGCTGAGGAGGGGGCGGATGTGGATGGGAAGATCGCTTTGAGCAGTTTGAAAACAGCATTGAAGGCCTACGAAGACAAGTTTCGACCGTTCATGGATCAGGTCCAGGAAGATTTGTCGGACGAGGCACCGCTCTGGTTGAGGATACTCAACACTCGCTTAGGCATTGCTTTCCTCTATGGTCTTGTGGCAGTGGCATCCTTCCTGAGACTGGATGTCATCGCTTCCTGGTTCCTCAAGGAGGATGTCAAACAATGGGATCTTCCCGACTATCTGGAGATGGTCAGTCCCTAGGTGAGGGTCATTGGCTGGATACACGGGCGACTCCTCTCCTTTCCTGTACTATTATTCATAGACTTCGCATCTCCTCAATTAGACTGAACTAGAAGCATGAAACGTATTTCATCTCCCTCTGACGTATAGGTAGATCTTGCCCTGAACCGTCATGGGTAGCGCATTGTATAACACCGAGCTCCGGAACACACTGCAAAAAATAAATCAAATCTTTCCAGAATTGTAATGGCAAATGACAGGTCAGTCTTCTTACGTCTCATGATAACCTCCACAGATCTTCCAGACCAACCGCTTATTATACCTCCCGCCATCGGGCAGCAGCGTTGGCAGTAGCTCTTCTCCTGAGCGCTTCAGCAACCGCAGCCCCCAGCAAGGGAAGTCAAAAACATCAACCACCCAGACTACGTGATCATCGGCGGTGGCCTAGCCGGTTTTGTTCTCGCCGCCGAACTATCCCAGAACCCCGATGTAAGCGTCGTGCTTCTTAAAGCCGGTTCCTTGAACGCCGGGATCAAGGAAATCGATATCCCGGGCTACGCTCCCCGCATTGCTCAACACGTCCTCAACCTGGAATTACTCCTCGCAGCCAGATCTGAGGATCAGTAACCATGCGCCTCCCATATTCCAGGGCCATGGGTTCGGTGGTGGTAGTGCCGTTGGGTCACTTGATGCTTGCCGCGGCACACCCTCGGTGTATGATGAATGACATGTTATGGCTACGGTTTATGCGTATGCGCATCATGCGGGGCAGCTGATTAAGGAACAGGACTTTCGAGGGTATCTGGTTAGAATTGGCAGCGGTAGCATTATAATCAACAGCCATAGAAACGTGCTGGTCTTTTCCAAATACCTAGAAACCGAGGCCAGATAAACTTCAACGAACTAGTTAAGTTCCAATGAGATCTCATACTCACCAACCGCCACATGGAGGCTTACAACACCGCTAATTTTAGATCGAATGATGCCAAGGAAATCCGTTGGGGTTCTCGTTCTCAAAACGAAGGCTGCATTATTTCCCACTGCCAAGCAGGTCAAGCTAACGGGCCAAGCCGTCGTTCAGGTCGCATTATATCGCTGGTGCCTACATGGTCTCCCTGAAGATCGAAACGGTGTGGGGTGTCTGAATCTTGGGACCTCTCTTGCGGAACTCTTGAAGCATTAATTAGCTTGGCATTCGCTGGCCCACTGGCAAAGTCATCACCACAAGCACTCTTCTCTTGAAGAAAAAATGAGTATGCATAATTTAGTCTGTGGCGCTAGAAGTCTCCGCTCCACCCGATTCGTTAGATAGGCCTTTGCCAAGTGCGACGAAGGATGAGAATGCGAGAATGCGAGAGTGCGAACACGAGGACCCCTGTCCGTCCCCGGAAAGAGTCTCAATTCTCAGGCAGCCGAATTTTCAAATAGAAAGAATTGTATCCCCATCACAGAGCGGAAATGTTTGTATTTCAAGCCTGGTGGTATATAATGGAAGTTGGTGGGCGGGATCTAGTCGGTCTTGTTCGACATATTCAATTCCACCAAGCCGAACAACATGACCAGCTGCGTGGCCCCAGATGATTCAGGATGGACGTTTTGTCCTTCACTACCGGCAGCAATAATATTTACAGTACTGTACGGTTTATCCTTCTTCGTCCACATATTCCTCGCTGCCAAATCTAAAAAGGTACTTTGAAGTGACCTCTCAACCCATTACACCTCCCGGAAAACACTCCTCCACAAGCTCTTATCCAGACTACTAACCTATTCATCCGAATAGACCTTCTGCTGGGTCCTCATTATGGGCTGCGCCTGGCTAACGATCGGATTCTCTCTCCGCGCCAGAGCCGCCCACAAAATCCGTGGGCTCGTCGACTTCATACCCCAGAATTTGATTATCTTCCTAGCTCCCCTATGGCTCAATGGATTCGTTTACATGGTTCTGGGCCGTATGGCCCATATGTTGCTCACTCGTGGCCGCATATACGGGATCCGTGCGCGACGCTTAACCCTCATCTTCGTCATCCTGGATATCATTGCGTTCTTCGTTCAGGCATCATCGAGCGGTCCTTTGAGTGATGATAATCCCGACACGGCTCAGACGGGCGTCTATATCAGTAACTACCCTCTCTTTCTCTCCCAGTTATTTCCGTGGGGCGGTTTGCTAAATAATTACCTAGTGATGGCGGGTGTCGGGCTCCAGCAAGCATTCATCAGCTTCTTCATCGTACTCGCGGCGAGATTCCACTACAAGCTCCAGACGGCTATGATCGCCGGTCACCGGGTCGAGATAGGTATGGATGAGAGGCATCTTAACGGTGAAACGAACTATGTCCGTGGCGAGACCGACGTGAAGCCGGTTGCGTATACTGTACCCTGGCGCCGGCTTCTTTACGCCTTGTATGCGTCACTAGGCCTTATTACGGTCCGGAACATTTTCCGTTTGATTGAATTCTCGGAGGGTGTTCATGGGTTTGTTGCTACGCATGAAGCGTTCTTCTACTGTCTTGATGCGCTTCCGGTGTTCCTGGCGCTGGTTGTCCTTGCTGTTGTTCATCCGTCTTGTGTCCTTATGGGGCCAGATAGCGAGTTTCCGCCTCGAAAGAGTCGGAGGCAGCGGAAGAGGGAGAACAGACGGAAGAAGAGAAGGGGGGATGATGAGGAAGAGGGTAGTTCCGAATTTGAATAGATGAGATGCGTTATTTATTGACTTTCTTTTCCATTATGGGAATGTTTTATGCTGGAGATATTAGTAGACATGTTACTACCGTGTTATTTTTCTGCTTTTCAATTTTTCCACCCCTTTATATTTGTTTTACCCTTTCGTGCATATACCTTGTCCCTAGAGCGGAATGATTTGATATATATAGCGGGAATCATCCTGTCTATACATGATTTCCTTTTAATAGCAACAACCTGAATTTCCGTTTATGCCCAGTATATTATTTTACGTGTTGGTTAGGATCGAGATATCATATTCAATATTCTTCCCTAAGCCTAGGCCTTTACGTTTCAAACCAACCAGCCTTTGACTATACCAACTGCCAGGCTTGATCGGCGTCCCCGGTCTTGTGATAGCATTCTTTCCTTGATTTAGTGCCAAGGCTCTATGCTATGGCCTTGTCCGTGGCAAATCACCATCGACATGGCCACCTACCCACGAGTAATAATCCATCAATACCAATGGGGTGAATTGAACCCCTGTGGCTGACCTGGCCTGGATTTCGATCTACCAATTACCAGCGTCGATCATCGATTCTTGCCCAAAATCGGGGACCGTTGAGATTCCCCCTTACATGTGCGCTACTAATATTTTTCTCCCTACGCAGATGGCACATGGGGCATGTTACCAAGGCCCTAGGCACTCACGTCCTGAATGGTTGGGTTGGGCGCCGGGAGTCAAAAGGTTGGGGTTGATATAGATTGCCGCCTCCCGTGGCGGTTCTCAGTTTTCATGATTCTGGATTATGCAACCAGTTCGTTCTATGAATTCTACTGGTCAGAGGAGCCCTTCTGACTGATCAAGAGAATCTGGCCTGCCATGGTTCCAGGCTCAAGGTTATTTGCCGTTCCCAGAAACAAGGAAGTGATGGGGCAGGTACCGGGTTGTGATTGGCTGAGCGCCGGGCCGCCCAATGAGGTCCCGATGACGTAGAGCGGGTGGCCCAGGTGATGATATCAAGCACTTGCATACGTCAAGCCATCGACGACTTTTGTACATCGTCATAGGAATGGAAGGGTATATAAAGGCACCTTATTTGCTAAACCATTGCACTCCTTTCTCACAAATAATCGCATTTTCCAACGGCATAAATTCTACAACTCTTCTTATATTAATTATAATTATTCAACTCCACCCAACTCCTATCCACGATGTCTGACACCGGTCGCAAAGATTTCTCCACCAGTATGTTGAACACCAACTCATTGAACCCGAACACGTACTAATATTTCCAACCTGCAGAGGCTCAGGAGAAGATGACTCCCGACTCCGCCAAGTCCACCACCGACAAGATCAAGGAAACCTTCACCGACGCCACCGATCGCCTCGCCGGCGGCGTGCAGGGCAGCCAGGACAAGTCCACCCAACAGCGCGCTTTCGATAGTGTTCGCGGCGAGTCGGACCAGCAGGCTCATGGTGGTAGCAGCCAGACAATGTAAGTGAACCTCACACAATTTAATTGGGGTGGATGAGATAGTAACCCGAGAGATAGGGGCGACAAAGCAAAGAACGCCCTTGGACTGGGTGACCACTAAGGGGATGATATATGATTATGTATGAAGTTAACGGGCACATTCCTTGGGACATGATATACATGCTATAGTCAGCTGAGGATGTATACAATTAATCAATATGAATTCAATTTTACCTCAAGATATTATTGTAGTATGCGTTATGTATATCCAAAACCCAGTCTGGCATCCTCCATGAGACCCTGACACGCAAAAAAACAGCATCCCGGAAGAAAGGGAGGAAAGAAACAATAAGAAGAAGAATATCATTAGGAGTTTCGTGGCAAAGTTGGGTCTCAGGCGTTTGACAAGGCCCGCTTCCGCCCTTCGGCTACTGGCGACGGTCACCCGGGTTGCCCGCCGCCCAGATCTTCCGGAACTATGTGTCTCGGCAGCATGGCCATATCATGCAGTGCTCGCTCTGTGTACATGCCCCCATGCAGATTATTGGCATTTATCTTGAGTGGGTTTCAGCACTGGAAGGGAGTGGCAGTGCACAAACTTTGAGCCACTTTCTTCACGCTAAACCGAACTAGGAAACCAGCTCGGAGGGGCTGAAAGCTTAGGTAAGATCTACCCTGCATTGTCCAATCAGATCCAAGTGTTTGGTCTGCCATCCAGCTGGTTTCCTAATTGGGCTAAATTGTCTGACAGAGGAGGGCACGGGGTTGATTGTGTCACTGCCCCCTCCTCTCCTTATAAGAAGAGAGCTGAATCCCTCCGATATTCTCATGCCCACTCGTATCAGGAAACATTAGAGTCAGCATGGACCGTTCACAAGGCCCCCTCGGCACACTCGCTCAAGGTATCGCCACCGGCATTGGCTTCGTGTCCGAAGTGCGAGGATACAAAAAAGCGAGAAAGGCAGCCAAGCAGGCGTATGAAAGTGAGCTGCAACGGAACCTCCAGCATGAGGAGCAACCAAGGAGCTCAGGATCTACATCTCCCCCTCGATCTCCGTCGTCACCCCCAACACCTCTCAAAGGGGAGAAGACGAAAGGCAATCTCGACGCAGAGGATCCCTCTCCTCCATACGAGGAAATCGAGCGCTCGTGGGAACTCGACGAAGCACAGGATATTGTCATAGAGGCCAAAAAGCCTCGCAAAAGCAAAGAGGGAGTCTCTAATCCGGATAAAGTCCTTGCTGCATTCCTGCAACGGCACCCTCTCATTCACGACACATTCTCATTATCACCCGAGAAGGCCATCCCCAAACCAAAGCTTGTCTACCCCGTTGCGATTCCGCAGCGCCGGCCAAAGGACAAAAAACGTGGGTTCATCCGCGCGTATGCCCCCGACCTGCAAAACGTGGGCATTGATCAAGAGACCTGGTTCGATTTCATCGAAACGCTCAACGAGGCGAGTCTCGCCAATCCGTGGATCAATGCTCTGAATTTGGCGTCGCTGGCGGCTTCCCCACTGCCATTTGGAATTTCCTTCGCTATTTCGACGGCTATTATGGTTGCCACCACTATCGCGATGGAGACACAGGGTCGGTATCGGTAAGATCATGACCCACCATTTGTAGATTCTGTCCTGCAGGGAATGAAATGAAACTGACGGATAATCCTCGGCCAGACAAAATAAAGCTCTCGATAAACTCAATGAAGAATTCTTTCGTCCTCGTGGTCTCTTCTGCCTGGTCATGACGTGGGACAGCGCATCATTCGATTCTCGCACCAACATGGACGTCAACACGACCATTCAAAACACGCTCAGCGGCCAGGGGAGGATGTCGCACAAGTTTCAGTCTTCGAACGGAGTGACCAATGGAATGGAGTGCATCCAGACCGCGCCACTTATTTTTCCAGCTCTCGACTCTCTCACCAAGGTACCGGAAGACGAGGAGAAAGGCTTTAAAAACAAGATGCATCGCGGAAAGCTTTTTGTCGACAATTATATGGATCGGAGGGCGCAGGCAAAGTTCGTAAGTATATTAGTCCTTTCCACTCTCTGAGTGGGAGACATCTACAGAGTAGCTAACTCACATTCGACAGTTCGCCGAGAATCCCAACAGCCACCTCAACCAAGCTGGGAAACCAACCTTCCAATCCAAATACGCTGACCCAACGCACAAACTAGGAAGTGGACTTGGATTCCAACCTGAGGCCCGGGGCTATAGCTATGGCTCGAGAGGCGACGACATGCGAAGGGATCAAGGGGTCAGTCTCGGCGGCGGACCTCTAGGTCTGATCAGCTGGGGTGTACAGAGAATTGCGGATCGAGGTCAACAACAGCAAACCACATACGAAAACCGGAGTATGCCCCATGCTCCTTATGGTTCAGCTTCCGACTATTACGAGCGGAATGAAAACCGCAGTACACCTCATGCTCCTTATGGCTCTGGCTCTAGTTTCGGGTCTTACGAAGCGAATGATAGGTACAGACACTACCAGCAACCGACGTACCGTGAACAAGCTGGCCCAGGTCTCAGTTTGAAAAAGCTCTTGAGCTCGGTGCGTCAGTTTTTGAATATACCCACAACTACAGGACAAAGGAGCTGACTAGTATACAGAAAGTACTATATTTGATGGTTGTTAATATGCCCACGGATGAAGAGATGGCTGAAGCACGGCACCTAACCGCCGATTGGGGTGTACAGAGTATGCAGCATGAGCTTTAGATCTAATATTAGAGAGTGAAATTTTCTTCAATGTTTTGAGAAAGCGCTATCCTTAAGCAGGAATACTACAAATATTTTGAAGCCATTCACGCAATATGCTAAATGACCATATGTATCCCATGATGATAGGTCAGTCCGTACTCCCTTCTAGTACATACGACCACAGGGTGTGGAGAACAGGGCTTCCCGTCCGCTCAGCCATACTTAAGCCACACGCCGGTCTGTTAGTACTATGGTGGGTGACCACATGGGAATCCGGACTGTTGTATGTTTTTATTTTTTTTTATTTCTTCTAGCAGAGTCGCACTTTAGGGGTAATAAGCCTTGCTTCCCATACAGAGCGTGGATTGCTTTACTTTTATGCTATGTTTGAACGATGTTTGCTTGAGATACTGTTTGTATCGGAAATGCACGGATCCCATGCCAGAATTGAAAACCTAGGCGGAATGTAGCAGGCACTGGTGTTGAAAATATGCAGTCGCTGTAGAGGATGTCCTGATTTACAGTGGAGGACTGCACCCCAGGACGCCCAATCTGCTGTCCGCTTATGCTTTGGGATATCTTTGCCGGAACATTAACAGATATGGAGATTTGACGGGCTTGCAAGGTTTCTGTACCATGGCGGGATCGACATATCACCTCGAACCTTGGAATCTATTGCCGTGGTGCTTGATGTAGTTGGTCACACAGAAAAGACCAAGGTCCGCATCTTACAGGCTACCAATATGGAATTCAAAAGCAGGGGTATTCCTCTACGGGTTGACATTCCTTCCTATAACAGGCCGTTGCATTGCCAAAGCAGTGACCGGATATATGCAAGTCAATGAATTAGGTTCTTGATCGTAGATTTGCGTCACATCGTCCTCCCTTACTTACCAGATACTAGTCACATTTCCCTATATATTTCAAGAATGCAAGCTGTCTAGGCTGCAATTTTCCCATCTCTACCAGTTGCGTTATCTCTGTTTTAGCATATTGCATTCTTCGTCCAATGTGATAACCCATGCTAGGTGAAAATTTCGATATCAGGCTTCTATATGTAAGCTTCACTACTCGTGGCATGCATAGCGGGATGGTGTGTAACTGTAAATAGCGGCGTGTATCAGTGTACCTCCGGATACAGTATCCCAAGCCACCCCCAGCAGGTTCTAACAAAAGAAGGGAGAAGCGAAGAAAGGTTGTGGCATGTAAATTGGAATTGAAGACTCGTGTTTCATATCGTACGAGATTCCCAGTTATTAGTATCATTTACTAATTTACTAGGATGCCTTGACTAAAACAAAAAGATGTTCCAACTTCATGAAGGTCACACGAAGGTGGAGCAAGGAACCTCTACGCATTTCGGAAAGGTTTCCAGTCAACTGAAAAGCCAACATGATCCCATCATGTACGACACCAGCCACGAAAGCTTTCAGGACTCAATTGTAATCGAAAGCGCCATTGAGGACGGCAAACACAGCCGCAAGAGTAGTAGCTGAACGCCACAACTCACTGATAGCCGGGTATGGTATCCGAGTAATAGTAGGAATTAGCGAGAGGTACTCAGGTGCGTAAACAGCGTTTGATCGACAGGGAAGCATTTAATGACAACAGATATGTTTTCATTGCTATTGTAGCCGGTAGATATTCTGGGTCAGTCACAAATCCTAGTGGTTAGAAGCTCACACCATCTACCAAAACCCCACTCTGCAAAGATTCGCCCCGGAGTCCGGTTGGGTAAGACGTGTCAGGCATGCTAGCTTTCGGCTGGCCCGATAGCAATGAATTACGTACGGTATCGATCAAGAACGGGGCCTACTATGTGTATAGGTGATACTCGGTGCGTTTAGGAGCAGATTGTTCCGAGCCACTTAGCGAACACCAAACCATACTCTCAATTTTCCCACCTCCGTTATGAGAGCAGGAAAGATTGCAAACAGCTGGCTTGTACGGTGTTCAAACTCGAACGTTTTCCCTAGCTCCCATCTAGAAGCAAGATTTGACTGCTATTCCTTACGTACTTAGTGGGACAGTGGTTGCTTCACAGTATAGATTGGTGACAATATATCACTGGATTGACATTAAACCATGTTAGATTTACAGAGCCGCCCTTTTACTTCTAGCAATCCGACCCTCTTTTCACATACTTGGATAATTGCCAACGGTCATACATCTATTAACGACATGTATATTCGGAATTCCCCACTGTCTATATTGCTACAGCTGCCGGTGGAACTACGGTTACAAATAAACAACCATGCTATATCTCCTGGTATCGCTTACATTGAACAGTCGCTTAATCCCTGCATCCAGCTTCGCGATCGATACCCCGGGTACGGAAAAGCCATAGAAGTCAGGGTTAATGTAAAGGAGTACATTTTGCCAACTTGGGAGACCCCGCGCCAATTCGGGTATTGTTTTGGCATAGTTTATCATTGGCTGCTTTGTGATACCAGGCTCGTGAGCTACGAGACAGATATCGAATCCCACAGTATGACAGGCTGTAGACAGCGATGGCGGAAGATCCGCGAAGAACAACCAGATATCGGCTATTTGAAAGGTGTGCGAAAAGAACAATGTATATCTCGGGCATAGGAGCGTTGCGACCTCATGGTACATTGTACGGTTGGTACCAGAAATCGCTCTAATTGTTTTCAAGCTTTGAGAGTTTTCTAGGTCACACGCTAACACTTCCGTCCTTGATCTTCCATCAACTTCCCAATTTGGGAGCGCGGCTTGTCTCCGCATTCAGCAACTCGGGAAGGAATGTGCTTCTATATCTACGAGCTAAACCTTGTACGAATCTGAGGAAAGAATTTCAAGCAATGTGTCAAGGCAATAGTAGATAGGGGCCAGTAGGGATGAACTATCTTACCAATCAAGGGACGATAAGCTATGCTACTAGACTCGCCAGTATAAAGCGGTTAACTATTAGTGGTAAGCTATGTGCTAGATTAACTACATTCCACCCTTGAGTTGCAAGGAGGACTGTCTGAATGAGACGTTCCTGTTACATGGTGCATGTTTATTAATTGAACTTGGTTTCAGATGCTAGGGATTCAGGTTGAAGTATTCTAGTATGATCAAGGTATTATAGATCACTCACGCATCACAACCTGCAACTCTGCCGCGCCGCGCCGAGCCACTCAGGGGGGGATGTAAGAGAGATAAACAGCAAGTCTCCTTGTGCGACACACCTTTCCACGCCTGTTTCATGTGATAGTACTACCGAGAGCCTGGATAGCTCAACTCTCAGCCGTGCTGGAGCTTGCTGGTGAAGCATGCCTCGATTCTTCTCCAGGTATATAAACCACGCTGTAGTCTCCGGTACAATTGCTTCCCAAGCCACACCTCCATTTTGATCTCACTACAAAGTGCAAAAGTGTTAGTATTCCTCATGTGATTTCCTTTGCATACTATTCATTAACATCAAGTGGTACAGGCAATCTTGCGGCAGCTTCCCACCTTACACAAACTATTCTCAGTCCACGATGGTACTACTCCACCAAGGCAGACAGCAGAGTTCCAAAATCAATAGCCAGGCTATGCATGGAATCAGAATGCTCAGTACTGTGTCTACCATACCCGCCAATGTGGTACGCCATCCTGTTTCTTCTTCTTTTTCCTCCCTTTTCTTTTTCACCCTGAATCCCCTAGTCCAGGGCTACTCGCCTCTATCTCAATTTGGCAGGTCATGATGCACTAATGGATTTGTTCAACTCCTACAGTTAGTGGATCAGTTTGTCCACAACAAGCCTCGCATGCCCCAGCCTAGAATGACAAACTATAAATTTGGAAAGGGACAGGAACTTAACCTACAACTGCGACCATCGGAGCGGATATGTTTCAACCCGGGGCGACTCCACGGCGGGATGGTTGCGTTTATCTTCGATCAAGCATTTGCTCAATGTGGCCAGCCTGCAGTCACAGCCAACCTCAAGTTGAGATACCTTCAGGGTATCCCACCGGATGCTCCATTAATTTTCAAAGTGTGGCCGGAGACTGTTTAAGGGCGGAAAACAATTATGAAGGGTCGATTGGATGTGGTTACTGGGCCGTCTACTACGGTGGAAGCAGTGCGTGCGGAGGCGCTCTTCATTCTCCCTAAAAACATGGCTAGTGAGATCTGAACCGGGATAACATGGGTATAGGAGTTTTGGCGAATAATATTTATGTTTGTGTTTAGTAAATACAAAGAAGAGGAACTATACATCTACCATTAGTTTACAAAGTCGACTAATATCTGAGCCGCGCAAGAACCAAATGACAGTAAACCCAAACGGGGGCCATCAGCTTCGGAAAGCGTCTATCCGCCCGGAAACGCATCTCCCATACCTCCGTGTATCTGAGTCCAGGGCGCTGGAACTTCCAAATCCGGGTATCCTCGAGCAAGGACCCCTTCTTAATCTTTCATCATGCATTGAAAGCGGTGCAGCTGTGTAACCCCGACCCGGCACACCGATCAGAGGTAGCACAACGGCGCAGGCCTTGGTAAATCTAGCAGGAGGGTCCCTCCTCCTTGTGCGATTCGCGGTCCGACTCATCCTCAGACAAGATTCTAAGCAGGTGGTCCGCCGTCAAGTGATCCGACACATGTTTCATCCTGTGAACGAAGACAAGCCTACCCCCTCGGAATATCAGCTCCCCGCCATTCAAGTTCCAGGGCCCTCCCTTGAAGGCCACACGGTAGCCAGACTGGAACATCTGCTTCAGTGTTTTCCCTAGGGCTCGGAAGAACGATATTTCCGTATAAGACGGTGGACGGGTTATGTTGCGGACGGTTTTCCGCATATGGAGCGTTTCGTACAGCCGACCCGTGGGATCAGTATATATTGGGAACGTGGCTTCTGTCAATTCCACGAAGGGTCCGATGAGGGCGGGATCACCACATCCGATGATAATGAGTTGGGTTGGACCGGTAGGGTTGGGGAGGGTAGCTAGGATGGAGTTTGTAAGGTGTTGCGAGACTTTATGGACGTATGACTGGTCGTAGGCGCAGAAGAAATGGCGGACTTAGTCCCTTAGCACTATCTCGGCATTTTATATATCGGGAATGCAGGGTGGTTGAGTTGATCCTATGATCAAACATACCGAATACTACGATGCTTGTGACATGACCGCCCTGTCCTGTTACCAGCTCCCCGAAGCGAATTGGCTTGCCATTCGAGGATTGCAGTTCCAGTTCATAGGCACCACTGAGGTTGTTATTGGCTGTGATGCCGTCTTCATCTTCGGATCTAGTAATGCTGTGTTCTGCCATTTGTGCTGCAAGAACCACACCGTGTTGGATCTGTTTCCAGGGGTATTATCATGATTGAATTCGACTACCAAGCTGAAATAAAGGATCTGAGGATCGCGTGTTGAATGTATCGCCGATCTAGAGAAAGTGGTGATGTCATCTGCCCTTTGTTTGCCCAGGCGCCCTGAGGTGGTTCCTGGTCGCCACTCCCGCTCGGGTCTGGACCGCCATGTTCGTTGCCTTCCACTTCAGGCGCCAAGGCATCCAAATGAGAATCTTTTAAAACAAAGATAAAATAGCCTTAACCCCCCCTCCAAATACCATCAGGCGGAATTATTCCTCTGGTTTTGGATGGCCAATGTTAAATGATCATTATTATAATAGGCAATACTTGAGAAGATTTGACAACACAGCAAACCATATGCCCAGCAACCCCGGTTTAAAATCAGAGACAGGAAAACCTATTAAAAGCGGACAAAATATAATACACCACGGCCTAATGGTATCAAAAGTAAGGGGAAATTAAATAGCCAGCTATATCACCCAATACCCTCCAAAAAGTAAATGAGAAACTTATCAACAGACATCAATGGTATCGGTAACTGTCACCCATTCTGTTTCCGACTCATATTCAATGACACAATCGCTAGGCTCAACAAGGATTGTGGTTGTTGGACAATCATATTCTGTTGCCCACATTTTCAAGTCCCGTCTAGCAGGTGTACGTGTGCAGCCCACTTCATCACAAATGGTTATGTACTCTGTCACCTCCACTGTTTTTAGGGATGTATTCGGGGGGAATTTGGTTGTTCGCTGGCTGGATAGTGAGGTTGTTGAAGTTGGGGAGGGCGCTGATGTACAACTTTCAGTTTTCCGGGTAGTGGTAGGAGTGGTAGGAGTGCTGGTGGTTGTGGTCGTCGTCGTAACTGGATTTTTACATTGTGCGGTCGCCTCAAAATAGCAATAACCTAAAATCTCAATCTCCCTGTTGAGAGCACGGCGCTGGCTCCAGTCGGACCCAAGGCCGTAGCCATTGCAGACCAGTAAAGAGGGATAGTCCCATAACAGTCTTGAGTGATGAAATCTGATATTAGAATGGTGCATGTAACTAACATCATTCCTTATATATATTCACACTCTCTAGTCTCCAGCGAGTAGTCCCAAGTGAAACGACTAGGAGCGGGTATTAATGTACTCACACCTACAATATTGCAATGGACTCAGGCATTCAACACTATAGTGTAGCAGTGGGACTCAAATATGCTATATAAATATGTTATCATGGTACTTACCACGGGAGCTAGACCCCTTTCTAGTGAAAACCCTTTCTGGTGACCCTTTTACCACAGCCCCTTCCCAAAGCTCCCATTAGTAGAACGTCATCAACAAGGGAGAACAGGCAAACTAGTCCATCGCTATTTGGGGCAGCGATTATATTCTATTGTAAGCTGGGATTGGTTGAAACAACATCCCTGTTCCAAACATTATTCTGCTTATGGTTAGTAATATTGCAACCATTCCAAATCCCAGTATCACAGAATTGGGAAATATTTAGGCATAGATTGAATTTTTTTTCTGCTTATACTATGATTTCATATCCCTAGTTTGCTTTGTTTGAGTACTTAAATTCCAGGGTTGATGATGTGCTGCTTATCATTTATGCTACTTACTAATGTAGCAACTGGTGTGGGGACCATTTTACCAGTACTACCTTTTCTACAACACTTGGATAAGTTCTGAGATTGTGATAGTATGCCTACCAAGGACTTTCTTCTGTCTTTATCCTGCTATTATTATTTCAGACTTTTATAAATTTATCTCTGCCTTAACAGCTTGCCAAGTCTGGTTGGCTTCAAGGTGGGAGAGCTCTACGCGCGATCCAGGAATGCTAGTGTAGGTGTCCGTTAGTAACAAGTTTTATAAACCACCGTGAAGCAGTAATTTTAGCAAGCATATTAAGAAATATAGAAGAAAATAGAAGAGGTATAGATATTGATTCCAAGTGCAAAAAGACACCCTGAACACTCGCTGGTAGAATCCAGCACTGCGTACGCGTCATACCGTGGCACTTTCACCATCGGATTTTTATCCAGTCGAACATAAAACATATTTCTATTATTTTTATTTAGGGATCCCTTTCTTAACTACCATTCTATCTTTATACTTAATATGGAAAGTTATATCTTTCCTTAATCTATTCCTTGATGGATTGAGATCCTGTCGCCGCACTTGGCCCAGAACCAGCGGCCCCCCCCCAATCGCTACCAATTCCCCACATATATATAAAGCCTTCGCTCCATGCCAGTTTGTATACAGGGAATGGGGATGGAACATCACATCTATTGCGAGTAATTTTGCAATAGGTGATAAATTATTAGGAATATTAGTGTCTCTGGCTGGGTATGTTATTAAGTAATAGAAATGTTTTTCATACGGAGGATGAAGAATTCATCATGCCTCGTAAAAGGACCCCAAAAAGGTCAAGCGTCTTTCGCCCCCGCAGTTCACCGCAAAATACCCGGGGAGTTGAAGAAATTCAACACCATCCAACACCCCAAGTTCCCACCAGAAGAGACCCGAAAAGCCTTGCACTGTTTTGAGTTGGTACCAGGAATTCATCAAGAGCGAAAAAATACGCGGATTTTCCCCTGCGTCTCCCACGTGGCCATTTATCAGCCTCCGTCTATCACTCGGCCCAAGTCCCCAAAATGCCTGAGTGCTGCTGCTGCCCCTTTTTTTCCGATGAAGACCCCGACAGCGATATTATGTTCCCCATGAATAGTTGGTGGGAATGTCTTCAGTATATCTTTTGCTGGCCCGTGTGCTGCTGCGCGATCTGTCTTTTCGAGTATGATCAATGCCAGGGGAGAAGGCGCAACCGTACCAGCCGGCGAGAAACGAGACGATGGCTGGAAGCTCAGAGAGCGGAGCGGACAACCGTGACAAATTCGCAAAACAAGGGAAACGAGTCACAGGAAGAACCGAAACAGCAACCGAAAGAGGCACCTGAGCTTACAGATTCTTCGGAACCACCGAAGGAAGCGCAGCCAAAGGGGACACCTGGTGAGGCCGTTTAGGCAGGAATGTGTGCTAGATATAATATATGGTGTAGTTCGAGGTCGAAGTCCAACCTTGAACCCCCCGCCCTGTGGTTGGGCACTACATAGTCATGGTTTAGGATATTAAATGGATTAAAATGATAGAAAAAATGATTAAAGATAGGTTCAAAGGCTATAACCGTGTGATCATAGGACCAAGACTGGAGAGCCACCGCTTCAAAATTATTATCGGGATATGAAAATCCCTGTAAATGAAGGGAAAAACCGAAATGAGAAATAATAGGACTTATCAGCGTTCAGATTAATCGCCCTCGCTTTGGCCGGAGCTGTTAGATATCAGTCTTACCGTCCGGCAACTGCTGAGGGAGGCACCAAGATTTTTAAACGCCGACTCCCACGCGTCCCTCTCGCGAGCAGTGTCAGCCCCTTGAACCTTTCCGGCCCTTGTGACTGGTAACACAGTTAAAAATAGGCGCAAGCCCTGGTCGGGAATTAGGCATGCAGTAGGGTAGTTGATATGGGCATGATAACGGCGGTGGCCGGACTCTTTCTTGATGCGTGCAATGCCAAATGAATCTTCGCCCTGGTGTTCATTATTCGGCCTTAGTGGTGCAAGTGCTCTGCCTTTGTCAGTGCCTGTGTGAGTAGGGGTCTGTTTGGAAAGGTCGTCTTACATTGCAGAGAGATACATAATTGGTTGATAGAGGGTTCCGCCTGCCACCGGGATTTGTTGCGGTGGGTCCAGACGTACTGGCGCCACTTTCCCTTTCCCATAATATACCAATTCCCGGTGGTCATAATTTAGCAGGCGACCGAAAACGTCGAAGGTGATTATACTGGTGGTCGTATTGATGGTTCCCCATGGCGCACTGAGATCATAGTGGTCGTCCTTGTTCACAAAATAGAGAAATCCATCGTCACCAGCTATGAGGATCGAGGTTCGATCGGCATCCATCACGACTTGGAACCCTTCTGAATCTGAGCCGCTGGTAAGGTCGAGAGAAATATCTTCTAATTCTGGAGTCTTCTCAGGAAGAAGGTTTTCTTTGCCGTGCAAGTGCTCCTCAACAGCGTTTTGCAACTTCTTGGTTTCCTCAACGCTCTGGTGTGCCTCAGTCTTGCGCTTGCTGGAGTTACATCTCGTTACCTCAGGATTCTATCGACTTTGGAATGGGAACTTTGGGGGACAGCAAAGGGGAAAGAAGGGATAGGAGTAGAAGCAAACGCGCTTACCCTAAGCAATAGAAGTCGCTCTCAATAGGCCATTCCTTAATAGTGTACTCAAGCTTATCGAATATTCCAACGTGGATCTTGTGTTTGGCCCCAACTTTCACCGAATCCCCTTTGCATGGGTCACTCGGCCTATTACTGACCGTTGCAGTTACATAGACGGAAGGCGTGTTGACGAGAGCAACTGACTTTTTGAACACTCCGTTCAGCACGTCGAGTCCGCATTCTACGGCCAGGGGCAGTCCAAGGTCCGCGGTAGCGGTCATAGAGGCTCCCTTCACAACGTCCGCGTCGGCCAATGATATAAAGGATGGCGAAAGGCCCTCCAATTCATTATCTTTTGGACCCACTAAACTGGCCGTTGCTTTGCCAGGGCTCATATGGATCTGTCCCCCAAGCAGAAAGTCTCCACGGCCCACGATCTCCAGGGTTGCTGCAGTGTGTAGAGTCACTTGCGGCCCAAGTTCGAAAATTCCAGGGATACTAATCGGGTTAAATGTATGAGATGCGATTTTCCTTTTCCACTTCGTGAATTCCTTTGGAACCTGACCATGGATTGAAAAGCCAAAAATAGCGTAGAGATCCATGTCTCTCTTGCTGATGAATGAAATATCCCCTCTGGTGATTCCTTTCGTGAGTTCAAAGGAAAAGGCCCCGTCTATTGTGAATTCACCAACAACCCCACATTTCGCGCATTGGATCCCCCCCCAGACGAATGGCTTGGTGAGGGCGAATCCGTCCTCCACACCAAGTATTTTTGGAGGCTTGTTGTTGGGGTCCTGCTTAGCGAAGGTGGTGATGTTGAAGTCCCGTTTATATTCGGGGTGGAATCCATGTCTGACATTCTTGTCAAAGTCCTTTAGTGAGTACATAGCGTGGTCTCTGACAAACGCAAGGATATATGCCACATCCCTGGCGTTGCTCCCCCTACAGTACACCCGGACTTTCTGCGCAAAGAACATCGAGTCAGCTCAGTATATATCGGCCCCGTAGGTATGCGTTACTTACCTCGACTACCCATTGAGCACCCTGCTTGATCCAACTTGCAAGTTCAGGGCTGTTGTAAAAGTCAGCCCGTTTGTAGACCGTGCCGTTGGTGCTGATGAAATCGAGGCCGTCCTTCGCGGGACGATCCGGGATATTGGTGTTTATTTCGGTGGTGTTATAGAACTCCTTGACCGCCCATGCATTTCTGGTAAGATCGACTGTGTGGGAATAGGTCATGTTCCCTATAGTACTTGGGCCCATGAGTTGCCCAGGGTTGGATAACCCCAGATGGCCTTCCACATCCTGGCGCTTTCTCATGCTCGGGGATACATAGGTGCCGAATCTAACGTCACCGGCACGCAGGGAGTCTTGCTCCCGACGACGGGTGACCGGAACAATAGCGCAGGATGATATTTGGTCAAATAGTGGCATTGAAGCCTCGAAGAACGTCCGCCGTGTTCCAGTTGTATCACCGCACCCGGGGTGATAGGTGACAAGATTGAACGTGCCTTTATCCAGAGATTGCCATGACTCTTCGGCGGTTTGCATCGCCTCCGGAGACTGGAAACAGATGGTCACTAGCTCATTGTTATCACAACTGACGCTCTTGACGTGGCTCGAATGGTCTAGGACAACGGTGGGGTGGTCGAATGTTGCGTTCACCTGGGCGTGTTTCGCTCCATGCATCGCACCTGTGCACCATTAGTGGCGAACATGAGGATAATTCAGGGACCGAGAATTTACGGCGATGGCCTTCCTGGCTGTAATACAGCTCCTTTGAGAGCTCGGGGCGAAGGTGGAGCAGGTCGGCTGAATCATGATCTGGGTGCAGGGCCGGGTGCATGGCCACCCCATCGCCAGAAAACGATGGGGCCATTTGCAACGACCCGGTCAACGAGTCTTCATGAAGGTTGGGGAAGGCGAACGCCGTTCTGGCCAAAGCCAAACATCCCCAGTAGAACAGGCATTTGTGAGGCATGGCGATGTCTGCTTTCTCCCAGTCCGATGCGTCTGCTCTCGCGACATCTTGCTTCATTTAAATAATATGGCGTACTGTTGAAATCATGGAAGGGACACAGATTACCTGGTGAGTATGGTATCGAAGGGCAACACTCCAGGTTTCTGAGCCACGAATCTTAATTTGCTTTTTCTTTATCACAAATAGTCCGTTTCCTTCATGAGAGGCTGAAGCGAATGAAATCTCCTTCTCTCAGCCCCCTTCGGCCTCCCGTCCCCGAAGGCCTATGTTTGGGTCGCAGGCAGACATGGGAGCACAATCCCCATGATGTAAGGTTGTTTTACCTCAGCCAGCCACGCGTCTCCTCCTTTGCCACTGTCTTTTTTTCCAAAGTGTGACTGAGTTTCTAGAACTAAAAAGGATATCCGAGGGTCGGACCCCAAATTGGGATTCACTATAGCTTTGCTAGATGGGATTACCCGGTTGAAATATTGGTTGCGGCCCATCCTCACTAATCCAGCTTGGTGTTTTCACTGAGCTGGACATTGCTGCAGCAACAAAGAAGGGGAAGGGACAAAAGAAAAAAAAAAGGCCACCAACCCTGTGGTAGGGTAAAGTTGATAGAAAGGTATTTCAAGAGCCCCCTCATGAGGAAGATAGGCTAATCACGGTGAGCGACGCTCGAGAATAGAGCTGGTTGTTTTTGGCTACGACGAATGGCGACCATGACTGGCTTTGGGGGGCACCTGGGCTAATCAAATGAATTCCCTGAGGTTCCCGTCTTCCGCATGCACATCTGGGGATCAACATTAGTCTTTCAAACCTGTCTCCACACCCCAGATCAGCCGCCCCTTTTACATATCTGGAGGAAAAAGATCGCCGAGATCTACCCGCTTACCCGAGCTTTCCGTAGTCACATTCCCAATTTCTTTGTTGACATCAACAATTTGCTTATTCCAATATCAAGCTCGAGTCAATTAATGTAGATATGTCGCATATCACACATGGTCAGAGCACGAGATCAGTCCTACTTTTAATTTCAGCTCCCCGAGAAGTTTGTCACCGAAGCTTCATCGGTAGGTGATGTGAAATCAAGTTTTGCGTGGGGGGTCTTCCGGCCCGAGATGATGAGCCAGCTTCAGTCCAGTAATTAATTAGGCTTCCGGAAGCTTGAATCCCAAGTTAAGCTTATCTTTCCTGGCACAGGGAAAGCTTAGAATGAGTTCACATGATATCATGGAGGCTCAGCAACCTTTACCGAAGTAGGCTGAACACTATGCCTGCCCCGTGGATTGCAGCTAGTCAGGGCACCACCCATGTGCCTCGTTTATGAAAACACGTAGCGTGGAAATGGGGCATCCAAGACATCATGCCGGCGACTGGGAGAGCACCCACCAATGGCATCATGCGGCTGGCAAACCAAGATGGTTTGGGTCTGGCGTGGTCCCCGACCGACCAAGTGGCTGGCTGAAGCTGCGGATAGCTCAAAATATGCGCATCGATCAAAAGTACCATCACCAAATGTGATATACGCACTGGTAGCTTTTTCTTTTGGTCCTGTCAGGTCTGAGTGGTTATGAGATATGAGCCCTTCGGCTTCTTCCAAGCCTTGCACGGCGATCCCCCGTAACGTTATCAACCAAGTGGCTAGCTGAAGGATCAACTCCGCCTGGTCGAAGGAAATACTTGGATAAATGGATCCAGTATAGATGGTATGATTTACGGGGTACATAGCAGTTTTTCCTAGGTATGGTTGAATATTGTGAAGGACGTACTCCGTGAGGCAACCCGGATTATCTGCTACTAGCTATTCCCACGCATCATCACAGTTACACCATTGAATTTGGAATACGTATCACCGCAGATCGCACAGTCCATCCGCCATCACAGTTACACGGGGCACTGACTATCAACGCGCTTGCAGGGAGTTGTATCTTTTACTTGCGAGCCGCGGTGGATGCACCCCATGGGGATATGAGTCCTGTTGGTGATGTTGCCGTCCCTGCGAAAAGAGTTGTGTATATAATCCCCGGGTTGGACACGGCCTACCCTCTAAGATTTCTTCCATCACTCCCATTACTACCACTTCGTTGCCATCGTTACCTACGCCGAGTTCAGCCATGAAGGTCCTCTCCCTCCTTTTTGTTGCACTTCCTGTCGCGGTTAGCGCTTGGCACCAGAAGTGTACCAGCGGTAAAACTTATTGCGGAAGTTCCCTCCGGGATATGAGTAAGTTCATCCAGCGTCCGTGTGGGGTAAGTTTGGAAATCTAATGATTTCCACTACCTAGACTACTACGAAGAATATTTGAAATATGTCCTCGAACTCAAGCCGAGCGTGACAGCTTCGGACATTAAAGATTATCTTTTCACCTGCGAATCGGACGGTGGCGTCGTGTTCTCGGAAATGTGCATTATCGGCTGCGACAAAGGTGCCAACAGCTGTTGGCCTATGTAAGTCAACCTATGTGCTTATTATTGATCTTGGTGAACGGGCACTAATATGCACGTCGGCAGTGGTTAACAAGGAAATTTTGATTCGCGATGGGTGGCAGTGCTCGTAGACCCCAGTGACCTGAGCATATTCGCCTAATGCTATTTCCTACACCTTGAGCTAGTGACGGTTTCAACATTCTTTTATCACACCTTATGCAATAAATGCTCGAGACACCGTGCCTATGTTGTGCTCAGTGCTACGGCTCCTGTTTAAAGCCTTTCGTACTTACTAGGCTGCTAGAGAGAATGATTATTTCTTCGAAATAAAACCCAAGGCAACCCCCAATGACCCCGCGTAGTCATCCCTAGACAACAAGTGCCATCTAATGCTGAGACTATCGATATTCTCGATTCCTCGTAACGTAATCGAGTCTATAAGGCTGTTGAATAGCAAAGTAAAAGATGCAAGAAATGAATAGTGGGCCCAACGTGTCCCTATCATAGCATATGCTATAGTTTTCGAGGGCTTTATTCTTGTTCTCGAATTCATCCGAGTAATCCCTCCATGGGAAAGGCATCGGCTTACATCTACAGGCTGTGATGATGGGCCCAGATGATCATTGAGTTATAGTATGGAATAGATGTACTAATATTTGATGGAACCACTGGCCCCGATCATACCTTTGCGGGTGGGAAATTATATTACGTTGGTGCCTGTTCTGACCTTATACGAGGATGGTCAGGCATCAATATTTGCACCGAAGCTAAAAGGACCGCTTTCCTGGGCTCCGAAGCAAACTATACGAGC
The DNA here is from genome assembly GCA_027569885.1 of Aspergillus diversus. NCBI lineage: Eukaryota > Fungi > Ascomycota > Eurotiomycetes > Eurotiales > Aspergillaceae > Aspergillus > Aspergillus diversus. The sequence continues at coordinate 83,006 of JAPDKZ010000047.1, forward strand.
CACACAATTTTTGTCCTGTGTTTGTTGATTACTCCATCCCAGCCTTGGAATCGCGCCACCGATAATGGATCATTCCACTACAGTAAAGCACGTTGCTCGAGGGAAAGTTTCCAAGTCGCAGTCAACTCAACCGCAACGCAGTGATAGAGACTTCTCGCTAGATAACCTGAAATCCTTTCTTACTGCCCTTGTTGTCATTCACCACACAGCCATAGTCTACGGGGGCATGGGACGTGGACCATTACGCTCCTCCTGTTTCCCGTACCCATCGGCCATTTTAATCGCTTTCAACGCCATCAACCAAACATTCTTCATGGGGTTATTCTTTTACATATCCGGACATTTTACGCAGCGTGCTATCCAGAGACATAATTCCCGGCGCCATAACCCGAATATATGGGCCTTTCAATATCTGTCGAAACGCGCGTCGAGATTAGTCATCCCCGCCATATTGTATACGATTTTTATTGAGCCATTGCTACATGTTATGACTTTCTTGGCGGGTGCCAATCCACAAGCCGGGCATGGAAACTGGTGGCCACGGGAGATAATCGCTATATACGCAGAGTCCTGGACCGATGGCCAAGGCATCAAGGGGCCTGTGTGGTACTTAGTGTTGCTGTTCCTGTTTGACACCATTGCGCTAGCTGCACATCATATCCTACCTAATAGGATTACCCATCTAGTTGCTAAAAGATTGTCGGATGCATTTTGTGCGAAAATGTATTGTCTTGCCGTCTCAGCCTCATTCATCCTGCGCCTTTCTTACCCTGTTGGCACAGCGATGCCAATTTTGTCCTTCCAGCCAGCGTACCTCCCACAGTATATACTTGCCTATACTGCTGGTCATTTATCCGTCTTGAATAACAATTTCGACATACTCAAGACGAGCATTCCAAGGGTCCAGCCAGCAACACAACTTGGTCTCTCAATTATCTCGCTACTTTCAGCTGGGTCCGTTATTTTACCCGTCATTATCACCAGATACCCAGCTACTAGCGAAGAAGACGCACTCGAGCTGTTGAAAGGAGGCATGAATATCCCAGCCTTTCTGTACGCAATCTGGAATGAAGCTGGATTTGTGTTGCTGGGCTCCAGTATGCTCGCACTATTTCAAGACAAAATGAGCTTTCCTGTCTATTTCACCACGATACTCCGCGGGTGGGGTTCTTGTTCCCTTATCGAAAAAAGTGGCACCGTGCCTGCTAGATCCGGTTATCATAACCTTCCCAAGGACAGTACAAGCCCTGATGGCCGTCTTCTCTCCAAGTACGCGTATATGGTCTTTTTGGTTCATTCGCCGGTTAGCCTAGCGATAGAACTGGTAGTGGAATGGGTTAGTGGTTGCGGTGTCCTAGGAACGGGAATAAAGAGCTCAGTGGCCCCGGCCTTGCTGAGTGGGATTGTAGGACTCGTGAATGTGGTGGCGTCGTGGGTATTTGCCTGGACTTTATATCAGGCATTTCCTAAGCTGGGTTCAATCATAGCGTAAGGTATATGTGAAATGCAACATATTAAGGGCTCGTTGGCATCGGAGTTCATATAACGGCGGCATTTGCCGCGGTATTAGGTATTCGAGTAACGAGTAAACGACACCACTCCATGGTTGCCAGCCCATTAGCAAAGGGAGGAAAAGCAAATGCTCCGAAGATCGGAGAAAGAATTGCAAATTACCCGTGCCTGTGAGACCCCGGGGTCAAAGCCTTCATCTTTCTCAAGATACTTTCCTTGGCAATATAAATACCTATCGCCAGCGACCTATCATCTGAGATCCTCGATGTCCGTTGTCAATGGCCTCGTGATGTCCACACGTTATGTCAATAGGTCGATTTTCCTTCCATCTGCCTTACCTGCATTAGCCGGCTCCTCCGGATTTGAAAAAAAGTCTGGACGATGCTGACAGCGCTGAATACTCTTTAAGACGGATTCCGCCTCTGCATTATCATGACGTGCCAATGTTACAAGGCATGAAAAACGGTTGCGATGCCAATAGGTCGCTTATGAACAATGAAAGCACGAGGAAATAACTAGGCGTCCTAGTATAAAGATGGAGGGGAGGCAAAGGATATATTACATAGTACGGTCCATGGTGGAAAATGAACGGCATATTACTACTACTATCTACTACTAGTACCTAATAAGTAGCGGTAGTGAGCACACACGTTTGAAATACGCATGATGTACGTGCCGCCGCTGGATGCCTTGACAACTACAGACAACAGGACTGGAGCTCTAGTTCTGGGAAAACCTAAACGGCACCCACATCCCCCGCCAGGGCGACCACTCAGCGTACCCGGTCGTGCACTAAGGGAATTATATAAGCTTACCTTACTGGAAGATAAATATGCTGCCGGTGGTCTTGTATGCTGCATCATGGGAGGTGGTAAGTGTTTGGGTGAGAACTAAAGTATGATTCCCGTTCCTTCGACATCGTGGAATGGCTTTATTGATGTGTAATGATATTTACTGGAACAAGCATTAACACCTCACAACCTCTGTCGCACCGAGCCTATAGCAAATCCCGAGTCTTTCAAGCAACCTCGACAACATGGCCCTGATACCTGGTTTCGGAGGTCTAAAATAGCTTGAAGCACTGAGTGCTGTAGATGAAATCACCAAGTGAAACTTCACGGGTACTTGTGATTATCTCGATCACAAGGTGTCGACAGTCCGCCTCGCTGTAGAGGCGCTGGTTAGCCACATCATGGACATAGTTGCGAGTGGAAGGAGAGGGCCAATACCCATAGAGCTTGCACATCACGAGGGACCTATCCGGACCACCTAGATGTACCTCGTCATATCTTTGATCGACCAATTAGCAGCTAATAGAGATTAAATGCCATCCTTGTAGCCTTGCCTACTCTAGTTTGGTGGCAGCGGAAACACAGTCACCATTGGTGGGAACGTCTATCTTTTTCTCTGGCTTGAATGTACTCTTCACTGTCCACGGGCAAGGTCAGAGTGTACTGCAATATAGCGTGAGGGTTGTATTATATTGTATTATAAGAGAACGCACAACTTCAATGGCGAAAGTACTGGAGACTAGCAGCGCAAACGGCACAAGGACGGGGGAGAGCTTCGTTATCAGGGATCGTGCGAGGCCGCGTAAAAGGAGAGATGGGAACTCAAAAACAAAATGGTTGATATGGTGTGAATCATCCAAGTAGTCACTGATATTCATATCCCAGGACAGAGAGACTCGAGGAAGGTATGACGCAGCGCGCGCAAGCCCGAGCTGTTGTCTCGGAGTATAGGCCTTCCGAGATCGACATCCAATGATGTCTGTGGGGAAGGTCCGGAAAGAACCGGATGATCAATCTAATGTCGCTAATCTGGAGCGAAGGAAAACAAGTGTTTGTCAACGTCACCACGCATGAACACCACGTCAAGATGTCGATAGATCAGTCCTTGGCAATGAATTTTCCTTGGAAGAGGATGAGAGAGTTATTAGGCGTCCAGGATAGAGGGAGAGTGGCGAAGCATATTGCCTCGCAAATGCGAGCGGACTATTAGGAAATATAGGCCGAGCTTGTGCGAATCATTACATTTCTTACTTACTCTCATGGCCTCTACCAATGGCTCTGGTCCAATGGGTCCAACAACGGAAAATAACTCCGGGAAGGCTATCCACATAGCACACGGCTGTAACAATATGCTTTACTAAATGCCAAAGGTTGAATATTCCCGTCTCTCACGCGCGTGTTGCACATCATGAGATACTTCACATTTCCATTCCCTACAAGATTGGCGACTGGTTTCGGGCCATATCTTCCGGGCCACAGCACGCATATCCTTCATACCAACACCAGAAGCCCCGTGCCTAAGAAACAGTATTGCAGCGGACAGAAGAGAAATAATGCCCAAACTCAGTATCAGCGTCGCGGCTACTAGTAGTTATCTGTCCGACATAGCCGCCGCACTCCGCATCCCTAGCCCGGCGCTGGTTAGCCTGGTTCCAGCGGAAAGAAGAGGGGCCTTGCCTGTAAAGTTCACAGAAGACAATGGGTCGGGAGGGTCCACCTAGATGTGCGTGGTCATAGCTGTAAATTGGTGAATCAGTGTTCAAGAAGTACAGTGACCTAAAATCATGTCTTTGCCTACCGTCCGCCAGCCTTTGTACAGACAGTTACTTCATCAGTGGGAGCTTCGATTTTCTTTTCTACTGGCGGTACCGAGTCCTTTACGCTGACCGTCTAGGCTAGGGTTAGAATATGGTGTCCCGTAGCTTATAAGGTCCCCAGTAGCAAGACTCACAATTTCGACGGCAGCGGTACCAGAGACCAGCAGACCCATCGGGAGAAGAAGGAGAGGAGAGAGCTTCATCGTGGCGGGTCAATAAGATGGCTTAGATAGGGATAACAGAATGGGTGGAAGAGAAGACAGATTTTGGTTGATGATGGACAGGTCCTGCGGGGATTTGGTGATATTTATTATTTAGGTTCTTGAACAGTGGTGATTATGTAACGTTCAAACCCTAACTAGCTGCTGCTTCAGACTATATATCCGCCTCGATCGACATCCAGTGGGACCTGGGCCTGCTGGAGGATGCCTGCCGGGAATGTAGGTAAGCCGGAGCGAAGGATAATTCACGCCGCACCATGACGTGGAGGCGTCGTCAGACCGCAAACAGCCGCAAACACTCGGTAGCCAAGATGTCCATGGACCGGTCTTTGACTTCTTGTTGGTTCGGCTCCACGTCCGCCTGCGGGATTATCGAACCTAGTGTTGCTTACGAACTCCCCCGAACGCAAAGGGAGCTGGGTGCAGGCACGAGCCGACAATCCGTTGGGAAACCCAAGTATACCAACAGCATTACCTACGTCGCTCCTTTGCTGAATGCGGACGGCCGCACCTCTCCCTGTACCTCTTCATCCTACGAATTGAAGAGGGTAATGTGGGCTGTTTGACCGGTGGGTTATTGGCATAATTGATATCAAGCGAGAACTGAGCACCGATAACTATTCATTTCATTGATAGACTTTTCATATCCACACAGGTTCCCCCGGCTGACAGTATAACACATGATCAACCTTCATGGCGGAGTACAAGCCTTCCCACCAACACTCAACAGCCTGTGTTTACTGAATCGTAGTGCAGGCGATACTATTCCAAACTCTCGCGAAGCCGGCATCGGCGTCACGGCTACTAGTAGTTATCTATCCGGCATAGCCCCTACAATCCGCAGACCTAGCAAGGCGCTAGTTAGCATTGCGCGAGAAGGAAAGGGAGGCGCTGGCCATACGAATAAAGTTCACAGACTATAACGGGTGGTGGCCCATCTCCGCCTAGATGCGCACGGTCATATCTATAGATTCATTCGTCAATGTTAAAGAAGGATAAGGAGTTGGAATTATTGCTTTGCCCACCCTTCTTCAATCTTGGTACAGCCATAGCCCTCGGTGGGAACATCGATCTTGGTTTGCCTTGGTGGCTGGGCACGTTTTTCGCTGAGTGTCTGGGCTGGGGTCAGAATCCAGTGCTGCATGGCTCAAAAGGTTCCTAGAAGCTAGACTCACGACTTCAACGGCAACGGTACTAGATACCAGCAGGCCCAAAGATAGGAGGGGGGTAGAGAGCTTCATGGTGGCGGGTGAATGGCTCTGTTGGAGGGGTGATTGAAGAAAGGCTAGAGGAGAGGATAGATGTTAGTCAATGCTGAACGGTTCCTGCGGCGATTGAGTGATATTTAGGTTCCCGGGCTGCCTTGATTGTGCCAGGCGCAACTCGGAGTCGCAGCTTCGGAGTATACTTCTGCCCGGATCAACGTCCAACTTTCTGGGGAAGGTCCGGAATACCCAGGAGGACCAGACTAATGCAGGTAAGCTGGGGCGAAGGATAGTTGGCGCTGTGCCATGACGTGGAGCGTCACGAGGCGCTGGCCCGCAAACATTCGGGAGTCTGAATGTCAATAGATCAGTCCTTGGCAATGTGTATTCCTTTGATGCAAGCGAGGAGCCGGACAGGCAATCAGTGTTGTCTTTAGGTCGCATTGGCACGGATTATTTTGTGGATCGTCATCGGGGTATTTGCTTTTTCCCATTTCCTTCACCAAAATACTCCGGACTCTCAACCGGGGCGGGGACAGGGAATCATGTTTTGCTTTCCCTCCGGATCTCGATATCCATGTAAGCATTCTGATTGTGTTGCACGGCATTGCTCCGACTTTCCAATTACTTCAACCCAAGGCTTGAGTCAACCAAAGACATGAGCGAACCAAGGGCGTGGATGGTCGGGGATGTTAGATATCCCGAAGCCTGGTGAGTTGCGACCAGCACCAATGGCTTACTGGGATCTGCAGCGGCCTGCAGGATTATTGAACTTTACAAAACCCGACAGTCGCAGGCCATCAAAAACGGCGTAAGCGGGGTGAAAGGAATAGACATCAAGGACAAGACCGCGGTATATCAACCACCTCAGCCACTGCCTTCCAGCTGCCCTTCCCGCCCTCGCATTACTCTGCCCTCACTTATTCCAGTTACACACCCACCCTTACATACGATATTCATACCACCAACCAGCACGATGCTGCTTCTCTGGTCCCTCCTCCTCCCCCTGTGCCTGGCTGCCCCTGCTCCCATCGACCAGATGTGCGGCACAAGCACCGAGTGCGAGCTGGCTTGCATGGGCGGATCCTATCACCCGCAGATCGCCCCCAACGCCGGGCCCTATTTCGCATGTTACGTCACCGAGCAGCCTGACTACGCAGTCTACCGCCTCCAGCTATCCAACGGCAATGGCAACGCAGTCCCTGAATTCAAAGTCGCCTGCACAGACGCCGCGGGTCGTTTTTGTATCAAGAATAGTGACATCAATGCCGATTACTGTGTCGTCACGCAGGATAATGCTGCCATTTTCGAGCTCCGCTTTGGGGCCACTGGTTTTAGTGGGCTTTCGACACCGCTTGAGAGTGTGGATTACAAGACTGTTTTAGCGCAGGCTTGTTAGCACTGTTACCTTGGGGTTCCGCTGGTCTACGGCAATATATAGTTCATAGGGACTACTTTTGGTCTGAAGGTGGGGTTAATGTATATACACCCAATTGCCTAATTTAACCAACGCTGTCGCGGGGGAGGGGGGGGGGGGGGGCTTAACAATGCAAGGTGAGGCTGTTTGCGGGGTGAGTTGGGATTCCGTGATTCGTGCTCTCCCTCAACTTTCAAGAGCTATTGGGATATTTGCTTTTTCTTAATTCCTTCGTTGGCGCAAGGCGTCCAGCCATGCAGAGTCACTTCCAATGTCGACAAACAACTCCCAAATTGGAAAAAAAGCGAGGGGTCTTGAATCCCGCTTAGCAGACCCTTCAGCTGTAGCACTATCGAACTCTACTTTTTCGCTTCCCGGAGCCCGAGTTTCAACATCAATATATCAACCATCCAACCCATATTTGCCCCCTCCCTGCCTCCTCTGCTGATCGTCCACTGTCTCTCCATTCTTTACGATCCATTACGCTTTCCTCCACCAACATCACCCACCCTCGCAATGTTGTTTCTCTTGTCCCTCCTCCTTCCCGTAGCCCTAGCAGGCCCAGGCGTCCGCGACCAAATGTGCGGTACAAATCTCGAGTGCGAGCTCAGCTGCCTAGGTGGATCATACCACGTCCAGGACAATTATTTCGCGTGCATCATCACCGATAAAGTGGATTATGCGGTCTACCATTTACCAGTGAACATCAACAACGGTGACGCCACCACCAACCTTAGGATCGCCTGTTCCGACGCCGCGGGGTGCTACTGTCGAGACAACCGGATAGGCTCGAACAGTGAAAACTGTGTTGTGACCCAGGACAATGCCAGCTTTTTTGAGGTTCGCTACGAGGACAGTGGCTCTGTGCCGGTTCAGGCGATGCTCGAGGAAACGGACTATAAAACTGCTGTCGATCGGGCTTGTCCGCTTTAGTCATAATTTGGAGCTCCTGCTATCGTGCGTTTTTGAGAGGGTTTGGAGTCGTGGTGTGTAGGGATTCGATATTGCAGAATCACTTTTGCGCCTTCATACTAGAATTAGTAGGTCTTGAACGTTTATTAGCCCCTCTATATCCGTACAGCTTAATACTTTTTATAATTTGCCCAAAGCAGAGCCACCCTACCCATTCCAATTGCCATATTTGTTGATTTTCTACGACTTTCTTTCTTCACCCCTTCCCTGCGCCCTGAGGTCAGGATGATCAGCGTTTTACTCCATTGTTCGATGCATTCCATAAGGTTCATTAGGGAGGTAATTAATTTGGCTCGCGCCATTGTACCCACCTCATAGCTGCTAATTCCTCATTGGCGCTAGTGCACTAAAAACCCCAGAATGGTTCGTCCGGAGTTGTGCTCCATATTAATATCCAGCCACAAAAGCCACAAGCTCTCTCGACCACCGAACCAGTCTTAATTAGTCGTATATCTTGGTTGGTACGCCCGTATAGAGCGGGGCTTCGTCTGCTCGTTAATTTAAGAAGATGAGCCTCCTCCTGATGCTTCAGGGTATTTAAGCCTCCGTATTCCCCGCTACTTAACAAAACCTACGTTAAGAAGCGACGGCCAAACGTGGTCACAATGACCACCCTGATTGATCTACCCTACGAGCTGCTCGCCCGCGTTGCTTGCTTTGCAGACAGGTCTACCCTAAAGGCATTACGTTTGACATCTCGTGCACTTTCACGAGCAGCAACCCGATATCTTTTCGAGTCGGTGCTGATTTATCCTGATGAAAAGAGCTATGAGGCGACCAAAAATGTCACAGATGATGTAAAATTGAATCTCCTAGTGAAGAGGGTTTACGTTTATACCTGTGAAGAAGACTATGTTGCGTCTGTCCTCGACTCTAGTTATTACTCTATAGCTAACCAGGTCAGGATCCCTATGACGATGAGGAACTCGAATTTCCTGAAATCCTCGGACGTAATACCCAACAGTTGAGCAACTTCCCCAACGTCCAGAATGCATTCCTGCGATTTGATTCAAACTGCACCGGCTCTTACCATTCGGGCCCCCCACAGCACTCTCAGTTCCGGGAAGATGTTCTCCGAGAATTCTTCTCTTGGCTGGTCACCGTCAAGCCGAGAACACTAGGCATCTGGAACCTCGAGAATGAGAACGCTAGAGACGAAAGCCTTTCAGCAAATATCACTAAGGTTCTATCATCTGTAGAATCCCTACAGTTAAATATCATCAGAACACGGCCGAGGTATACCCCCGACCTACAGCTCGGCCCATACGATTCACTCCATGTCTTCTTTCACGACCTCCCCGACCTCTGGTTGACCCCAACCGTATCAACCCTCAAGCATCTCACCCTCTACGCTGACCACTGTTTCGGCTTTTTTCCCAAGCTCGACCTAACCAACATCCATTTCCCACACTTGATAACCCTGTCACTGGGCAATTACGCATTCGCAGAGGACTCCCAACTAGACTGGATCATCTCCCACGCCCCCACCCTAGCCGAACTCTACCTCGACCAATGCGCCATCATCTACGACATCGGCCTCTACGAACGAAACCTCAAAACAGACGCCTTCTCATTCGAAAAGGCCGAAATGGACTTCCGCGACGAACCAGACAACAAGTACCGCAAATACTACCGAGCCTACGATACCCGATGGCACCACTACTTCGACGCATTCTGTACCAAGCTCCCCCATCTGCAGTACGTTCGAATCGGCAGTAGCGATTGGGACAATGGTGTTCCATTTGACGGTGCACCCAGGATAAATGTCGGTTTACCCGCTAATAGGTATTTGGCTTTTTATGATGGCTATGGTACAAGCCCGTATATGTTTCCAGGACGTCCGATTCATAGGGGGGAGAGGGTTCCGCCAAACTGTGATGAGCAGGATCGGGATGCGTTGAGGTTGCTGTTGGGGAAAATGGGGATGGAGGTGAAGGAGAGTTGGGAGGCGAACGATCAGAATATTGAGGATTTGTTGGATACTGATACTTCTTGGCGGTAGCGTCTTGGTATCTTGGTTGTTTCTTGGTAGTATCTTGGTAGCGCCTTGGTTGTGTCAAGCTCAGGATCACCGTGCTTGGCTGTCTAAGCAATTGTGCCAAGGTGTCTTGTGTTCAATTATCAACCAAATGCCTTGAGGAATCATGAAGATGCGAAATATAGAGTACATGAACTATTCCTTCAAGTTTGACAATAGTAGAGAATAACCAGGGTATTTTTCAGGTCTAACAGGTATCTCAGGTGACTTGTAATGGGTGTTAGTTAATTCAACTGTCACAAAGTGGTAAGCACATGTTTGCGTCCGCATGAACCAGATCGTAAGGCCTTTGAACGTACCATACGCACCAAGATGTTAGTCCCGTCCAGTATAATCCCAAAAGGCCCCAACGCTGAATTCTCGGTTATGTCAAATTTGACTTCTAATTAGGTTCTTCTGGTGAATTCTCTGGCCACGTAGCGTGGTCAAATGACGAGCGATTTTCTGAAGGATCCGGATCGCTGCAGGGTCCAGGACTAGCCCCTCTAGATGACGAACCGAGGCGGTTTCACCCACGGCATCTACCGTGGAGCCATAGCTATTATCGTTCGGCACACCTCGGTCGCAACGAACCTACACCAAAATCAAGGATCGCCAAGAATGCGGATGTATTGGCCTTGACCAGGGAGTACTAGTTCTCCGCACGCTCGTAGCGGGGCGGAGTCCCTCAAACTCATACAACAATGACCTTAGCCGAGGAATCTCCCGCAGTCTCTTGAACCTTGAAAATTTTACGAGATAGAAACATCTTGCTCCAGGGCCTCCCACAATAACCTGGCGGGTTATCAAAAATCAACATGACATCCTGCTTCATCGGTATGATCGAGGAAATTCGATCGACCCTCCTCCCTCTACTCCCCCTCCCTTCGCCCTCCCCGCCCGCGCCTAAACTCGTTGCACTCGACGTAGCCGCCAACCTCGATACAAAAATCGGTGTTCGCTTCGAAAAAGACCACCGCGACGTACGATGGAACGTGGACGGAAAACCCCACCCGGATGGTACGACAGATATACTCGCGAACAAAACGAAAGCATATCGCGCACGGGACGCTGCCAACCCGCAACGAATCGCCAGCGGTCGGATAACAGTCTCGTCATCATCAACAGAAAAAGATTTATTCAAGATGGCGTTCCAGGCCAGCACTATCGGCAAAGACGAAGTCATATATACTTGTGAATTAGTAGAAAACTGTCACGTGTCTATACGACTAACGTGGAAGGTGGGGGACGCGAACTATAGCCTGACGCTTCTCCAAGGGCCGCAGATGTCGTTTAGTATGCCACGGACGTGGCCACTCAACATCAGTGTGATGAGGAATTTCTTCCACCACTTTCAACTCTGCAAGAATACGGAGCCTGAGGTCGAGATATATGCTCATTTGAGAAATACGCGGGATCTGCGCTGGAGCTGGAATGGAAAACCGGTTAGTACGGGACAGGGTCTGTCTGGAACGGTTGATGAATTGGAAGGGGTACAGCTTGCCCCGACGCGTTATACGGGGATTTTGTTCTCTGTGGGGTACAGGAAGACGGTTGATGGGAGGAAGGTAGATTGCGAGATGATCAGGATCAATTGCGGGTATAGTGACGGCCAGGTCAAGTATGATTTCACCGTGCATCCCTTTGATCGAGGTGTCGTGAGGAATGTGATTATTTCGGAAGGTCAAGGATTTTGTACTCCGAACAATCTGTATAACTCTTCCGGCGGGACTGGATCACTGAAGGGGGAGGAATTACGGCCTTATATATATTTCTTCTAGCGTTTTTCTGTTATCTCTTTTCACTACTATTGCCCATGACAGGATAGATAAGTCGATAGTAGCCGTATGGCCACTGTTTGGGGGAACAGTATCGCAGCTCATCTCATCTATATGTTCCTCCCTTGGGCATACTTGTACCCAAAAAAAAAATTGTTACAAGGACTTGTCCGCACAAGTTGTTGAATCTATAAGATATTTGTACAAGATCAGGTATAAATACGGCGGTATCTCTAAACCACATCACTTATATAATTTACTGGCTGAAAGAAACGCAGCACCGTCATGGCGTCCAAAACCGTAGTCGGAATTTCCGTCTTTTTGTGTTGGGCGAGGTCAGCGGGCGAGCGTTGGGTTGCGGGCATCTATTCATACTCTACGAGGGGTCAATCGATAAGTTTTCGGGAGGAGTAGGTTTCAAGGGATGATGAAATACCTGTGATGTTTGATTTTGGGGCGACATATTTCCCTGATCCCATTGCGCTCTCCATTTATACTCTTCTTTCCACGCAGCTTCTCTTTTGTCTTCTGGGAGTTCATTTATCGTATCTTCCGCCATTGCCCTTCTCGTATGTTCCAACTCGTCACGTTCAGTCCACGGAGAGGATGTATCTGGAAAGAGAATATAGTGTTAGGGCCCTGAAAATCAAACAGAAGAACCAAGAAACATACCTTGACGTTTGAACGACGGTGGAGTCACCTGCGCTTTCGAGGGCTTGACCCTCTTAATTAAATTGAGCTGTGGCAAGTGAGGGCTATCTTGGTTTGAAACAACTTGCTGTGATTCACACATCTCATCCTTCCAAAATACCCGATTCGAAAAGAGGAAGCTGTTGCTCAAAATCACGTCGGAGTCAATCCCATCCAGGACCAAGAAGTCATTTCGATACCTTTTACCACCATCGAAGCTCCACTCAGCGTCGAAAACCATGCCGTCTGTCTGTCTTGTGGAACCATCTGCAAATTCAAGCCACTCCCTGTAGTCAGGGCTCGTATCAATGTCGAGGTTGAGTGACTTCGCAAATTTTCGTGATATAACCATGACATCCGATCCAGTATCAGCCAATGCATATGCATTATGACCGTTCAGGGTGCCCCGCATCTGTTCATGACCAGGTCCAACCAAGCATAGACGATTCCTTCTCTGACCTTCAACCACTCCCTTTTTAATTCGATGCCTAAACCGTCTTTCCAACGATTTAGACTCCTTCAGAAACTTGCGACCGAGGATGACTGGATGAACACACTTCGGCAGCACGTGAAAAGGAATACTGTAGACCGTGCTTTCTCCCGCAAACTTCCACGGTAGTTCACTCATTCCGAGTGGGCGAGTAGATCCATTCCCCGGTAGTTTTACTTCTGCTAAACCTGGACAGCGCTGGAAATTCCAGCCCTGCTTTTGGGCGAAATCGACGGATATAGCATTGATGGACGATCCGGTGTCAGGACAGCCACGAATCCGAACTCCACGAAGTGTTCCCGGAGTGAACCACTCCACCATACTCGCTTTCTTGGTGGGTCTGTCGGCATTGTTGTGGCGTTTGAGTGACCCTCGGATCCCGATTACACGTTCTCCTAGTGAGTAGGTCTGTGGTTGTGTGATGGGCAATTTGCTGATTTCGTACTCGATAAGGCGCCAGTAATGTGCGTCTACCGTACGGCGGCCGAGTATAAAGGGATCCAGAAGCCTTTCAAGTTTTAATTCTGGCTTAAATTCTGGCGTAAATTCTGGAATTTCCCAAGTCTCTTCTAGCAGCTTGAGGGCAGTGAAGAGCCTGAAAAGGCGTCTCACCCTGTAGTCGTGGTCCGGTGTAGGCTCGGGGATCTCGTCCCAAATCCGCTCAATGGCAGGCAAAGGATTGGAAAGGCATCTCAAGCTGTAGTTGTTTCCCAGGGAAAGGTTTTTATTCTCGTTGAACATCCGCTCGATGACAGTAAGAGGGGAGGAAAGAAAGTCCACAGTGTAGTTGTTGCTCGTGAAGTTCATATTTGCATCCACTTGATATCAAGGCAGCGGGGTGTAGAAGCCGTGTGGTACCTCTGGTAAGAATAAGTTTATAAAGATGCCAGCAAAGCCTTACTATAAGGAAGCCTTCGGTTTTATTCCACAGTGCTCAATTCGACATCGTGATTGTATTTTTCGTGGAGAGATGAGCGAGCTTAAATGAGGTTGAGTGCAAGGCTGGACTCGAATGGCTATGCAAGGGCACTATCGAATGAGGTCGAAGGAAAAGGTGTGTCAGCCAGGAAGCCCAGCGTGAGCAACGAATCACATCTGCTATTGCGAAACAGGGCGCAGGGCCGTGGAAGAGGAGGAGCCACGGGAATGGATTTGATTGGAGTGCTCCCCCCAAATTCGAGATGTGGCTGATTTCTCACTTGGTGGTCAGGCAGCAATGCAGCAATACGAGAGAATGCCCATCCCAGTTTCCCGGTGAGCCGCATGACCAACCTTATCAAACGCCCAACAAACGATACTCAGTTCAGAACGAAGTTGAAACTTTCCGTCAAAGGTTCAAGTCCCAAGCCGTCCCCCACAGACCTACATAATACATTATACCCCACATGGCAAAGCAGTCTGAGGTGTCCACATTCCATATACTGTTACAATAAAGAATCCGGCAACTCACGAAAGTTCAAAGTCTTATTTAGCACTTTATAGGACCCTATTTCCACATTTTCATGAATACAACAAACTCACAGCCAGAACAAAACATCGATATAGCTAGAATACGCGATGGGTATCCCGCTCTTTCCTCCTGGATTTCCAAAGACCCTGACGACGAGGGTTTTATTTTCCGCCGATTCAATCGTCTGAGCGCACGGAATCTCTTGAACCTACAAAGTCAGCTAATATCCCTCGAGGGGGAGCTTGAAGAGCTCGATAGGGAGTCCCGTCAGGCTCAGGATGTCGGCCTTCGACGATGGGAAACCTTCGAAAAGGAGGCAGGAGACTCGACAAATGCACGGGCGCAGAAGAGGAGGAGAATCTATGATGAGCTGGAACAAAAAATTCAAAAGTATCGTGAGTTACTAAACCCTAATACGTGATATCCGATTTTTGGGACTTGGGCTAACAAGCCGAAGATGAGGCGTTAATTTTGCAGTCCAGCATTTCCAACCTTCGTCATCCACGCCCTCGAGCGCTCGCGGGATTCCGAGACTGGTTTCATGGTGGCTCCGAGGGCAAGGCGACGATATTGAACGGACGCGCGATGACATTACTCGATAGCCCCCGAGATCTTGTCGCCCTTCGAACTCCCGCAGATGAGGATGTTCTTTCCAGGGTTTTACAGGATCACTGGCCCCTTTCTGTAAGAACTTCCCGACTATCACTTGGTTTTCCAGGATAGCTAAACGGTTCATCAAAGGGTCGTCCGTCTGGTCATTCAGAGACAGTGGCTCATTTTCAAGAACGACATGTAGTCAATGTCGTAGCCGTTCTCAACGTGATCACTGCTGCCGCTTTACTCGTTGGGGCCATTGTCAGTCTATATAAAGTTCAAGATCCCACATCTCGCTTGGCTATGATTGCAGGCTTCACTGCTCTCTTTGCTATCAGTGTTGCATTAATGACAAATGCTCGCAGGGCGGAAGTATTTGCTGCAACGGCAGCTTATTCTGCCGTTTTAGTTGTGTTTGTTTCAGGGAACCTGGGCTAACCTGAAGCACCAGTTAGTTGTGTAAGATATCTAGGTGACCAAACCTTTAACACTGTTATGTACTCTAGGTACCATCATGGCCCGGCTTTGTTAGATATAGCTTCCAAAGACTCCACCAACAATATAATTCACTATACCATCTATATTGCACTTTCTCGAAACAGCCTTTCCCAGATAGCTAGCGACGTATAACAAATTAATCATGGGCTGAGGTCTTTTCTCAATGCCCCTCTATGGCAATTAAGTTATGGTCTTCTACACCACAAAAACTGTATAGCATTTCTTGCGTTATGAAAATATAGATGATAAATTAGAATTATTATCGGTGTTGAGAAGGGTTAAACGTGGAAAGTCATGTTCGCCGAAAAATGTTGCTCGGATATATATTACCGAACCGGTGATAAGCTTCCGTTCCAAGCTTGCTAATCTGTTTGACTAAGCAATATCTTACTCTTAGGAGTGCTTCTACATACATCTCTGCCCAGGGAATTTTATTACTCATGTGTAGATTGTAGTTTCAGGATTTCATAGCAAGCATCTTCCAGTAATTGTAGCAGCATATGCGGCCTTACCCGAAACGTCATCAAGATGCGCGAGTGCTGAGTCTTAGCGCCAAGGCGCCAAGGAACGGATATCATCCCGCTCCATTGCCCCCCTGCCCCTGCGTGCAGCCTCCGTATATAACCATGTCTGAACAACAAAAATGATGCCGTAGCGAATAGAATACGGCTTTCCCCTTTTTACGGTCCCGGGCGTTAAATTATGCTTCGCTTAGGGCCGCCCAGGGAGGACTTGGCGATGGCTAAGTGAATTATCCTGCTGAGTAGGAGAACGCGCTGACCAATCGAAATCACAGCTCGTCGACGTGTTACTGATATCGTGAACTGAAGGAGACAAGAATTGGGAATTGAGCTGAAATTCCAAGGATGACCATGGATGCAACACCTGTCGCGCTTGGAAGGAGGGAGTACGTATATCCTTTCCAAATAATTTTACTATTCGCGCGTGCTCTAACGTCACGAGGATACAGTGTGACCTCCAGCGCCCGGTATGTGGACAATATCATAAATTAAAGCTCCACTGCGTCGGTACACCGCACGCGTTCCCCCCAAGCCCGCTGCAGGTACTGCCAGTGGTACTGTTACGCTCTACCAAGCGTTCGCCAGATCCGCCTACCATGCAAAATACCTAGGACTGTTCTGGAACGCCTATCTACCAGATGGTCGGGCATTCCCCGCGACGGCCACGCAGTACACAACGGGCGTATGGATGAAAGAGATTCCACAGCCTTTTATCTAGGATGAGGACCTGAGCCTGAAGAAGATCCTCTTGGCGGTTGCGCTGACTACGGTGGGCCGCAAGGGTAATACGACGTGGATGGTCGAGACGGGGATCAAGTTGTAGGGGAGTTCGTTGGCGGATCTGGCGTCGCAACTTAATCGGACGAATGGGGCTATTAGTGATGGTGGCTTTGTTACTTCGAAGCTTTTGTCGCTTTATGAGGTGCGTCACTATCGCCGAACCTTAGGAGGGGGATTGGTAGATAGTGGTTGTCTGTGTGTGGTTCTATATTCTACACGGGCATAGCCACCAGGATCGCATGGGTCAGGCTAGGAGTTGGCATATGCATCTCGGCGGGGAAGTGGGATTTTTGCTGTCTTGGGGACCGGAGAGTTACGTGAGCGGATTCGCGCATCAGCTTTTTGTAGATGCAAGGGCGACTCAGGTATGTTGACCATACACTCTCGAACTTGCACGAGACTTCATACTAGTAACTGATGTTCTAGATATCTGCCGCAATCGGGACAGGTAAAGGATCGATGTTAGACGGACCCGGGTGGAAGACAGTCCCATGGAGGGAAATCCCCAAAGCCGCCAAGGACCTAATAGGTGATATATTCGCCAAGCTCCCGGGTCTCATTGTCGACCTCGACAACATAAGGGCTGCGGAGGATACCGGACCAAAGCAAACCTCAAAGACGAATTCACTCTCAAGCTCTTACATCTGGAGGAAGAGTGGCTGAACTGGGGACGAATCCATGCCCCGGTGTACACGCCAATCATTCCCCGAGATAGTACCCAACCAACCCAAATTTCCGAGTATCTCATTGCAGCGCATATGATGTCTGGGCACTGGGCGACGGGCTTATACCTGGAAGCGGTTCTTTTCCTCATCTCGGGCAATACGGCTTCGAGGACAGAGGCGAAGGCGTGCTGTCAGAGGATTGCTGCGCTTATTCCCACTTTTCTGGCGCCAGATATTGGGATATTCGGTGTGCATTGAGGGATCTTCCCTTCGATCATGGTCTTTGGGTATCTAGAGGCGGTGGAGGGTGACTCGGCTCTTGACGAGAGACGCGCATTGTCTGAAGTGCTGGAAACCAGTGAGAAAGGGCGGACCTTCGGCATTTTGTGGATAATATGCGAGATCGTTTGCGTGGGCGAGGAGTGAACTTA
The DNA here is from genome assembly GCA_027569885.1 of Aspergillus diversus. Taxonomy (NCBI): domain Eukaryota; kingdom Fungi; phylum Ascomycota; class Eurotiomycetes; order Eurotiales; family Aspergillaceae; genus Aspergillus; species Aspergillus diversus. Next base: position 100,855 of record JAPDKZ010000047.1, read on the forward strand.
TTTGGCCTGGTATAAGTAGGTAAGCTGCGGTGTCGCGGCGAAACTCTCACGCGACATGAGACATGTCGGCCCTGACCCAAAATTGGGTTTCCAGGGTCCATTCTGAGCCCACAGGTTCTTGTTATTGTTCCAATGTTCCAACTCAATTTCATTGGTGGTTATTATGGGGGTGTCCCTTTAAGCTCAGGTGAGGCAGAAATGCGGGCTAAGAGCGGCCTTGTCCGCTAGCGTTGCTTGTGGCTTCAGGCCCACCGTATATTCTAGATCCCATAGGTTTTCCCCTTTGTTATTGTTGGGTTACTGTTTACCCCGCTGCCCAACCAGGTCGGATCTCGCGTGAGGAGATTCCCATTCTAAAAGTATCTTTGTTGTCAGCCGTCGCCCACCGCTACCCCAATGGCGGGATGTCTCGCTAACGACATAACCCTATTTGCCGCCACCACCCTCAGTCATGGATTCATAATAACCACCCCAGTCGAATACGAGGTTTGTGGATCGTAGTTTATTATGTATTTGTTTGAGATCCCTTTGCAAAGTGAACTGTCACTGCCCCAAATGACCGCTAGCGTAAACAAGGGTCCCAGGCTGCCTCTATAAATCTATCGCAGAGTTCCCCTCCTAAACGCTAAACCACCACTTACTCCATGACATACCATCCATCACAAACAACACCTTAATCAAACACCCTAATCAACCTTTCAATCGCAATCACGATGTACTTCCCCAAAGCCGTCCTCGCCGCCGTCCTCGCCAGCACCGCCATGGCCCAAGAGGTTATCAACTACGGCAGTCTCGCCGCTCTCGGCAGCGAAGTTTCAAACGGATGCAACAACATCGAGAGCACAATCGTCCACATCATGAGCACTTACTCCACCTTCCGCTCGACCTCATCCGGCTCCGTGGTGGTAAGTCACTTCCCCGTGGTTCCGGAAGGGATTATAGTACATTCCGCTAACAGGGCATGCGGTGGACTAGGATGCACTGAGCGGTCCATTCGGTGACTTTGAGTCCGCTGGTGGGCAGATTCAAGCGGCCTGTGAGGCTATCAGGAACAGTGTGTCCAGCTCGGGTAGCCAGTAGTATGTTCTTTTCTTTCCCTAGAAGTTGTGGTGTGGTGGGGATATGCGTGCTAACTTGCGGGTGCAGTGAGCAGGATGACCAGATTGTGGCCCAGATTTGGCCTTCTGGGTCCCCATTCCAGGCGTAGAGGGTGGAAGAGACCAATATTGGGATTTCATTGAATGGGGAGCGTAAGGAAAGGTATGAGGGTATCAGGGACTTGATGACTCGCAAGTATATATTTCGTGACTCTTGTATTCTGATAGACGAGTACCTTGTACGATAGCAATAAGAAGTTAATGATGAACCTGATAAAGCGTTCTTTATTGTTATTGCTCTTCAGCTGGATCATCTTCAACAATGCCAAGAGTCTGGGCCTACAAAAACTTATTCAAGAGCAGAGCAGTAGCGCTAACGAGGCCTAAATATCATCACTATTCTAAATAGGGTAAGATCGAAACATCCAATGGAGCAGATCTCTCCCTTTTCGTCCTCTTCTCCTGCTCGCCTCCATAAATTATTCCCCCCACCTCAATATTCAAAATCCTCCCTCTCTCCATGGACCCGAAGCCCGTTAACTCTTCCGTCCCAGGGGCACAGAATGACCTCCAACAAGCCGCATTCGATGGCAACATTCCCTCCGTCCAACACCTCCTAGACCAAGGCACACCCATCAATACACTCGGCGGCAAACATGGAAGCGCCCTCCACGCTGCAATTACCAGCGGCCAAACCACCATTATCCAACTCCTCCTCTCGCACGGCGCAGATCCAAACCTCTCCAACTCCGGCATCGACCCTCCCCTAATCCACGCCGCCTACTCATCCAACCTGGAAATCCTAAAACTCCTCTACAGGTCTGGGGCAGACATCCACGCCCGCGGATCGACATACGATGACACCCTCGTCGCCGCAGCCGCAAACCGCAACCTCAGTATAATGGAATACCTGCTCGACTTATCTCCCGCCTCCACCTGGTCCCCCAATTCCCTCTTCCAAGCAGCATATTACTGGAATACCGCAGGGATGAATCTCTTACTGGATAGGGGTATGGATCCCAACGCTCCAATCGACCAATTCGGGCACCCCCTCCAAGCAGCCGCTTACTATGGTTGCTGTGAGATGGTTACGTTACTTCTGGACCGGGGCGCGGATGTTAATGCCATCGGTGGAGAATACGGGACCGCTCTCCAAGCAGCGGCGTATTATAGTAACAATCGTATCCTAGGGATGGATTTGATACGGGCTGTTCCGGTTGATGAGTCTGTCACGGAGTACCGGTGGGCAAAGGGGCTGGATGAGGGGGAGGGACATGAGGAGGTTATGGGGTTGCTGATAGAGCGTGGTGCGGATATTAATGCTTCCGGGGGTGAATTTGGTACTGCCCTCCAGGCGGCGGTTTATCATGGGAATCGGAGAAGTGTGACGGTTCTTTTGGAGCGCGGGGCGGATGTTAATATCCCTGGTGGGAGGTTTGGGAGTGCCATGGGAGCGGCGATGGTTCGTGGGGATGCTGGGCCCCAGGAACTATTACTGAGTCGAGGTGCAAGTGGTTTGCAGGCTTCTGCTCGACAAGTTGTTGGCGGGGAGTGCATATCATGCAGGACGGCCCTCACAACTGGTGCAGAAGGGGAGGAGGATGTTGTCTGGTGCAAGGCCAAATGCGGCCAAAACTTCCATGCGGGGTGTATGGCGCAGCAGTCGAAAGCTGCTGACGATGTGAACCATGACCTGGTTTGCCTAGCCTGTTCGACTTATTGGTGGTACTATTAACTCGTAGCATCATGCTATTTAGTAGGCCCAACGCCTCCTACAATATAAATAGCACAACCATGAACCTACTGCGAAGTAACCATACAAATTTGGTCCCCTCGCGTGCCAAATACTCATGAATGGACAGTTGACGAAGGGCAAAAGGCACCAGCGGACACTAGCGGGCGGAGGACCCATTCGTCCCAAATATTCGGGTGGAAAGTTTCCAGATGCAGTTTTTACCACCAAATAGTGAATAAACATGCCCAATTAGCAAGTTCGAATGAGACCCTCTGTAGCTATTGGGGTTTTTGACGAGGCTGAATCGAACAAACCACATCCACACGCGACACCGCTTCTTTACCGATTATTGAGTGTTATGGATCGTTGCGGAGTTGCGGTCCCATACTCGCCCACTCTGAGGACTTGAAAGATATATAAATGGTTGGAGTTTGCCTATGCCCCCATCCAGTCTCTACAGATTCATCGCCCTAGCATAAAAGCTCTTGAAAGACCAGCCGCAAACCAACCACAATGAAGACCCAATTCCTCCTCGCCGCTATATCCCTAATCAGCGGGACAAATGCTTTCTGGGGCAAAATGGAAGCCGGTGGCTACATCACCGTCGTCCCGGGCCCAACATACCAGCAGATCACCCTAACCGACTACACAACCGGCTCTACATACTACGGCACCCTAGACGGTGGATTCAACAACTGTGTCAACAAACGCTGCCCAATCCAGTACGTCGGCTCTCTTTTCCGTGCCCTAACTCCTAACTTGAGAAAGACACAAACTAATAAGTGATGATCATCGCAGCTTCAGCGAAATGGGCAAGAATAAGTGGTATAACTTTGACGCGACGATGTGGAGGACGAATGACGGGTGCCATAATATTGATTTCCAGGGCGCTCTGGATGCGCATCATGGCTACTGTTGCGGAAAGCTTCCATGTAACTTTGGTGCTTGATTGGTCTTTACTTTTACTCGGAGTCTGGAGTGTGTTTTGACGATGAGTGCGATCGGTTAGAAGGGTCCAGAATCCATGACGATCCTAATGAAATTGCATTCATTTTTCTGTGTCCTTGTCCTCATCCTTGTTCCTTTGAAATTGCACATCAACTCGCGCTGGTAACGGATATTGGTCCGAGTTGAGCGAGACTCTATTCATTAATTATTGTTAAGTCTAGGCCCGGCGACAGTCGCGTTAATATATCCCCTCCCTGTGCCTGCCAAGTAAGGTACCATCGACCATCGATCGTTCCTGCCTGTGGCGACAAGGACGAGACTCCTAATGAGAAGAGCCGTCCTCGAGGAGGGAGAGAGGTAAAATCCGGCTCCGACTCTAATTAAATCAGGGACCAACAACATCGGTCCAGTCCGGGGTATCGCGTTTCCTACAAGGATCTTTCGGAATGCCAACCAATCCGACTTTACGAATGGATGTTAGCGACGGCTCGACGGCCGTGTTATTTCGCATTTAATTTCCCACCCAGCAGCTGAGTTAAGGGAGAGTGAAAGCCGTACGATGCATGTCCCGAGGCGAGAGCAACGCCTTGGTTAGTTACTGGTCAGGGGCGCTGACTCAACAGCAACGACGCAATCAACGAAATTATTGACCCAACAAAAGGAGATTATTATTGTTATTGTTTGTTGAATGACGGAGCAGAAATGCCCGATGATAGCTCAGGCAGGGAAGGCCCAGGCCATTGTGGTTGCGAAGGGAAGCCCCCAATCCTGCTTGGCAATGGGGACGCTGTCGGACAACCCATTTTTAGGTCTGGTAATCAAGAGATCAAAGTGGGAACTTTTCTTGGCCTTTCGAATGAACTGGTTGGTGAGTGTTGGAGATGGTGAAGGTCCACCAGGCCAACAGTTCCCTTGGCTGACGTTTGGAGCGGGGCTGTCGGTGTGGAATTTGCTGGTTCCTGGGAAACTCGAGAGTTGAGGGCCATTTGACTTTCGGAGGACCATCTTCTTTTGTCTCATCTCTCCTGAGGTCAAAAATCATATTATGATGAAGGATAATGCGATGAGAGAGCCATATTGCGTTTGGGTCCTACAGTGGCCAGAGAGGTCTCGATGTCGCGATACCTCCCCGCGACCAGACATTGTGCTTTGCATTATTTTTGTCGGGCCCAATCTCACTAAGCTTTGAATGAATCATTTTTGTGTGGCCAAACTGACATCTGATTTGTTGCCTGTCTGATTAACAATGTCTATTATTGGTTGTTTCCCATACGCTAATCAGATCCTGGGTGATGCATGCCATGAAAGGGGCCAAAAAGAACCAGGATGGTGGTCCAAGAGTTGGTGTTGGCAAGCTTTCTCTTGGTGAGGAAATTATCATCGTCGCTCCCTCCAGTTATCCACTCTTCCTCACCCAACAACGCTGCGGTCATTCGCGCATCCACAGATAACTCATCGCACGACCCACTGCCCTAAAGACTAGCGACTTACCCCGACGCCAATGTAACCTGGTCGACGTCTCCCATTCTGACCGCCCAGCACCAAGCAAGAGCCTGAAGAGTGATCGCATTCGCAACAGATTTAAAGATCCAAATAACCATGATGGCTGCCAACTTCAGAGACTGTCTCACTTACTGTCCAGGTGACTCGAAATGCTCTGTTGCAATGCCGATGCAGGGACTGGCGGAATTCCCGCCCAACGGCTCATCTCGCAGAGAAAGCCCAATGCGGTAAAGAACGGCCCGCTTAGCCTGGCACTAGGGCTCTCTGGCCCATCACACCAGCGTCCTCGATCCACTCATCGCGAGAGCCAAGGAAACATCCTTGCGGGGGAAATGAAGCCCGGGGAAGAAGCGAGGTCCAGCTGGGATGTCGCGATTCCGTAATTAAGGGGAACGAGAACCAGGGCATGTGAGATGCTGCGCCCTCGACAGGTATAACTAACCAGCGTTGTCCTCGCGACCCCCCCCAAGTCCCTCCTCTTCCCTCTCCTCCTTTTCGTCCATCTCCAACCCACATTCGTTCACTCAATATCACTCGATATTGCCATTCGTTCTATATAATAATCAATACTTGATACTTAATCGTCACCATGAGGTTCCAGCCTACCGTTATCCTGACCGCTCTCAGCGCCATCTCTGGCGTCGTGGCCACCCCCAGCAAGGTCATCCGCACTCCGTCTCTGGTTGAGCGCGATGCCGATACTGTGACAAGCATTGTCGCCGATATCAGCACCAAGGTCAAGGCTCTCGACTCTGACATCAAGGCCTACACCGGCGGCGATACCTCTTCCGTTGAGGCCGCCTCCGATGCCCTCGTCAGCACCATCAACGCGGGCGTCACCGAGGTCAACAAAATGGCACAACTTTCTTCCCTCGATGGCCTCGCCCTGGTAACCCCAATCCAGGACCTCACCAAGGAGGTCGAGACCACCATCGACGACTTGATCGCCAAGAAGACCCAGGTCGTTGCTGCTGGCTCTGGTGCCAAGGTTCTCGAGCAGCTCAACTCCCAGCTCACCGCCGCTACTGCTTTCTCCGAGGCCCTAACCGCCAAGGTCCCCGAGAGTCTCGGAGATATCGCCACCGAGCTCTCTTCCGGAATCACCAAGGCCATTCAGAAGGGTATTGACGCCTACAAGGATGCCGGCTCCACCCCCACCACCACCGCTGAGCCCACCGAGACTGCCGAACCCACCGAGACTGCTGAGCCTACTGAGACCGAGACTCCTGAGCCCACTGAGACTCCCGAACCCACCTCCTCCACCCCCGTCATCCCCGGCTCCTCCGAGCCCTGCGCCACCATCACCAGCACCTGGGTCACCAGCTCCGTGATCGTGCCTCCCTCCACCTCCCACCCCGTCATCCCCACTGCTCCCCCCGTTGTGCCCACCCCCTCCAGCTCTTCCCCCGTGGTGCCTCCCAGCTCCACCGGCGGCCCCAGCCCCCCCATCTTCACCGGTGCTGCTGCCGTGAGCCGTGTTGGCACCACCCTTGCCGGTGTCATGGGTCTTGGTGCTGTTGCTATGCTGTTCTAGATTAATATCTAGACCAGTTACATGTATAATCTAGTAACAGTGCAGATAGCGAGATGATTATTCTTATGTTAATATATACCAGGTACTCTTCCAGTGCGTTATGCAATTGAAAGCGTCCAGCTTATATTCTCTTCGTCATTCTGTTTCTCATGAATTCTATGATGTATTTTAAAAGATTTATTTAATTTTCTGTCTTCCTTCACTTTTCTCCTCTAAGGATGGTCTTGTATCGTAATTTTAGATGGGTTATTAAGTGAAGAGAAGAGGATCAAACACTCCCCGGCTCATTGGACGTTTCGCCTCGTATTGTAATCTACCCTAAACCCCATCCTTCATATCACAACTCATCCAACACACTTCGCAACCGGACCTGCGGCACTTGTCGTTACATCTTCCTGGTCGGATTGCATCCTGTCGACCCTTTTCCCCATAGTTTTTATCTTCGCTTGGGATCTGGGGTAATTACATGACGTACCACACTCCTTTGCACAATCTTAAGTGGCGGGCATGATTCGATGCGGTTTCGATACCTGCGACACTGGGACTTATCTTAGTCGTATCTATGATTCTGGAGAAAGTGCGATCTCTTGTCATGGAGTCGAGACCCTTCCCTCCTCTTTACCCAAAGTCTAGCAATACCCGGGATGATCCTTAACTGGGAATATCTTTCAGGTCACGAATTATTTTTTTAATTGGATATTCTTTAGTGACATATATTTTAGTACTTTTATCAAAAGCCTTGCAGGGTTGCTCCTCTCTCAAATTCAAGTATCTATGGCAATTTGTTAGCGAGGAAGTCCTTGGCGGTGCTCTGAAGCAAAGTATGGGTTTTGTTTTTGCGCCCTCCACCACGCCCTATGGCGCACTTCCTCATGCTGGAGCAACCGGCCATATATTCGTCGAATAATCGGATCCTAATTTCTGGCTTAAGTGAATGAACAGATGAGTTCAATTTACGAATCAGGATAGTCTCTATTATACTCAAACCGAATAACGTAAGATGGCGAAGGCTGTTTCGGGAACTTGTTAAACCGACATTGACTGTTTTCCAGTTTATCTCGCTCTTGTTGCATATGAACTATTCCGTCTCCTATATGTTCTTCTACGCAACTAAGGCAATATTCTTATCCATTATCTAGAGTTGTGTGAGGGGATTCTCTTTTCTTGGGATGCAGTGGGTCCATAAGGCGTGGTGCACGCCCTACACATCTGCACGCCTTACGGCTTTCTTGGCATCTCCCTATAGATATCGAATCCCGTTTAAAGGGCCCTCGAACCCATCCATCAAACTTTTCCCCCCTCAAGGTACGCAGAAAGAGCAGACACCTGCAATTGCGCATCAAAAATGGCCTCCATTCGCGACCTCCAACCCGCAGCCGACGCCCCCCGCCCCAACACCCAACCCCTCGACGCCTCCGCCATAATCTACAACTACACCACAACCCCCCGCCCCGTCCCCTCGGAAGCCACCATCAACGCCAGTGATGACACCATTTGCACCGACCACATGATCCTGGCCACCTGGAAAGCCTCCAGCGGCTGGTCCACCCCCGAACTAAAACCCTACGGCCCACTATCCCTCCTCCCCGCCGCTTCCTGTCTACACTACGCAACCGAATGCTTCGAGGGCCTAAAAGCATACCGCGGCTACGATGGCAAACTGCGCACATTCCGCGTCGAACATAACACGAACCGCTTCCATATGTCTGCGGGCCGTATCTCGTTGCCTCAGGTCGATCCAGCGGAGTTGAAAAAGTTGATCTACGCTCTGTTATGCGTTGATGGGCCGAAGTGGCTCCCGAAATCCCGCGCGGGGGAGTTTCTATATATAAGGCCGGCGATTATTGGCTCCCAGCCTGCGTTGGGGATGCAGGTTCCCAAGGAAGCGATTCTGATGATAATGCTGAGTTATTCGTCGCGGGTGGATACGATACCCGGTGGGATGAAGTTACAGAGTTCTCCTGAGGATACGGTGAGATCGTGGGTTGGGGGATTTGGACACGCGAAGGTGGGTGCGAATTACGGGCCTTCTATCCAGGCTTGGACAGGGGCGGCGGGGCAGGGCTTTCATCAAATTTTGTGGTTGTATGGGGAGCAGGGGGAAGTTACCGAGGCGGGGGGTTGTAATTTCTTTGTTGTTTGGGTGCGGAAGGATGGGAAGAAGGAGCTGCTTACGGCGCCTTTGGATGATCGGCTTATTCTTGATGGGGTTACGAGGCGGAGTTGCTTGGAGCTTACGAGGAAGAGGTTGGGTGGTGATATTGAGGTTACGGAAAGGAAGTATACTATTGGGGAATTGATGGAGGCGGAGGCTGAGGGGCGTCTTTTGGAGGCGTTTGCTGCGGGGACAGCCGTAAGTTCCTCTCTTAAGTTCGGTGCTGGTATCTGGGGAGTCTAACATCTTGATCTGATCTAGTGGTTTATTTCCCCGGTTTCCCTCATCCGACATCGAGAATGCGATTTGACTGTGCCCATGGGACCGGATGGTGCACCTGGTACGGTGACTGGGAAGATCAAGGAATGGCTCATTGATATCCAGTATGGACGGGCAGAGCATGAATGGGCTGATGTGGTACCAGAGAGGGTGTAGATCTTAATTGACCTATGTAGACTTCGTGCTGATTTAGGGCTTCATGATGAATATAAGAAATGAATATGTTTTATGTTGCAATTTGACCCAAACGTAGCTTTGTAGAGTGTAGTTAGTTTGATCGCAGTGAGTGATGTGATGCCTTAAATTCGTGCCTGACTGGGGAGAGACGAAAGAACACGGTTGGACGGTGCTGCAGGAAATGACGTCACCAATACAATTACGTACTCAACAAGCTGCGATAGCGCGGCTATCCGTTATCGGCGGGGCAGCCAAAAAATGCTTCACACCTCCGATCATCGACAATTTTTGAGACCAACCGCCGTAATTGGTCCACGGGGATGAAATGAACTCAATGTAGGCTCCCGTTAGTCTGTCTGAATGGAGAGCTGGAACCAGTAAGATAAAATGGACCCTTTCTCAATGGAACCTTTCGATTTCGGCTTCTCGCAGGTGTTTTCACCTCACCTTTCAACCTCCAGTAGGTCGGCCAACCCGGGTTCAATCACACCATCCTAACAGTTTTATAGCCCCCGCTGAACCGGAACCTAAAGCACAGGGTGGAGAACTGTCGTCCGTTAGTAGTGTTCAACCACTGCTGGAAACTTACCAAATAGCGAGCCATGATGTCGACTCATTGGGTAATGCGATCTCTTTATTCAGTGATGAGATATATACGGACCCTGTAGGGCCGATTCCCGATCAGAGTGGCAATGGACTCGAGAACACACTATCACACGACAGCCCGTTGAGGGGGCCGAACCAGATTCCAGAAGTTTCAACTTCCGACCTTTTTACTTTGCCTGAAGGTAGCCTTTTGGCCAATAGCGGGACCCACTCCTTGCCAACTCAAAACATATCTAGACGGAGCCTTCCCCGTCGTAGGAGTAGATACTTTGTCTCGAGAGCTGGACCACAAATCAACCCGATATTCATTCCGGAAAATGATACAGCTCCTGCCCCGCTACAGCGCTGGCAGGAATCGCCTCCCGAGGATGAACCGGCTCCGCTGGCTGCAATCATGGATGCGGTTCAGAAGTCGTGGTCCGAACAGCAAATCGTCAATGAGTATGACGGCCAGACTGGAAACATGTCTCTGGCTGGACCCGTGGATGCTTTTCGAACATATCGTCAGCCGGGCTCCCGAGCAGCTTCGACAACGAGCGCTGAAAGTGAAGGTAGCGCTTCCTCTCGACACTCAGGGGCATCTCGGGTGTCTAGTGGTAGTCGGAGCTCCTTGGATCGTGGACCCAAGGGCCGTATCTCGAAGAATAGATCACTCGGAAGGAAAGGGAGAACAGCAACTACGGATGGTCCCCGGATATTCTGTTGCACGTTTTGCTGTGATAGATTCAAGAGCAAGTATGATTGGATGCGCCATGAGAAGTCACTCCACTTGAATCTTGAGAACTGGGCCTGCGCACCATTTGGAGGAGCAGTTACATTGCAATCAACAGGACGAGTCCACTGTGCCTATTGCAACCAACTAGACCCAACACCCGCTCATCTTGAGGAACATAACCACCAAGCCTGCAATACCCAGCAACGCAGTTTTCGACGAAAAGATAACCTCATACAACACCTACGCCACTTCCATCGCCTTGATACCGTACCGTTAATCGACGACTGGAAAACAAATACTACGAATTTCACTTCGCTCTGTGGCTTCTGTGGCCTCCAGATAGCTACCTGGCCCGAGCGATATGATCACATCTCGTCTCATTTCCGAAGTGGCCTTACTATGGCCAACTGGCAGGGCGATCTTGGCCTTCCACCCTCGATTGCAGCGCAGGTGACCAACGCCGTACCGCCGTATTTAATCGACCTCGAATCACGTACCATGATCCCCTTTTCTGCTACTAATAACCAAGTGAGGGATCATTTCGCACAGATGCTTTCAAGGGCCAGATTCCAAGACTCTACAGGCGTTGGTTCCGGTACTCCACGAGAAGGTTCTGAGTTACCAGGTTTACCAGTGGATGGACAGGTGCAGGACTTGTCGCTGAGTTCATACACAGGAATCCTAACTCGTCATCTCAGCCACTTTGCCCAAAGGCAGTTCCGTCTTGGCGTCATACCCACCGATGAAATGTTCCAACAGGAAGCCAGACGCTTGTTTTATGATTGTGATGACCCGTGGAATCAGACTATTGCTGATCATCCCCAGTGGCTAGCTTCCTTCCGACAGCATCAGAATAATTTTGCTTCCGTGGATCCTACGGAACCCGCGTTTTCTCATCTAGGATTCACCCCAAACCCCGACGGGCTCTAAGAGAGAAGGGCGCTCATGATGCGAGTACACCCTTCGAGGTCTTGGCTGGATCGTCTGGCTGTGCCTGGCTGCCCTTGCTGGAAGGGTGCTCCGTTGTGATTCTTTATGAGCTTCTATGGCGGGATTATATTCTAACTAGGAAGCCACCGCTAGAGCTGGGCTTTGGATCTAGGTTGCACGACGTATGGATCCACAAGCCGCAACTTGAAGGTAGTTCGCCGTTGAAAGGTTCAGTTGATTGGTGGCTAGGGATGAATATACTTAGATATTTATACACATTTCCGAGTATTCCATTGATTTGCTACCTGTACTAAAACCTAGATGTAAAATAGAAATAATTAAAACTAGTTGTCCGCATGCCACCCCCAATACATGGAGTGCAGCAGCAGGTTTGAAGCAGGGTAGGGCCCTGGCAATGGCCCTTCGGGGCGTTGGGTTGGGGTAGGTCAGTGGGGTAGACCCCAGTGCACCCATTCTCTATCATAACCTCAACCTCAAGAACACAACCCCCCGCGACTCGGTCCCTAAGACCAAGAGTCCATCCTTTTCAGCAAATGATCTTGGACGGTAGTCCTCAGGCAACCAAATAACTCGTTCGCAGCCCCGATATATCCAGCCACCATCGACATAAATACCGCTGCTGGGCCCAGGCCGGTGAAAAAAACGCCCAGAATCAGCCTCCGGTATCCGAAAACATCCTCGTCGGTCACAAGAGATGATCCATCATCCGAAAAGCCCATCTCTTCTATCTCGCTGGCCCCGAAATCCATTATTGATAGTAGATCGCCAGTGTGGACCTCCCATATTATAACTGCGCGATCGTCAGAGCGTGTTGCAATTAAGAGGCCATTGGGTGAGACGGCCACCTTTTCAATAGGGCCACAGGTCGCAGGCTTGGTGCGTTCGTGCTACGAGGGTATTTCACTAGAAACTGAATGTATAACCTACGCTTGATCGATCTGCAACGCAAGGATGATATTTTGTTTGCAGCGCCCAATTTTTGTGATGGAAGCCGTGACATCGGGTTTTTTAAAGGGCCATTTGAACCTGGACCGGCGGTCCTGTAGCTTCTCGAGAATGGATTTCAGTCGTTCTAGCTCCACTGCGCATCCTTTAATGGCCCCTTGAAGGCTTTGGGAAGTCTGGAGCTTTTTTTGGCCACCGGGCGAGTTGAGCTGCAGCTGGATATCCTCAAGCACCTTTTTCACAGAACCAATCTCGGACTCGAGGGAAGCCATGGTGTTCCTTGCGTCTTTGACATCGCGAAGGTAGCCACCACAGTATTTGAGGATAATTTCCGCTATCTGGACGCAAGCAAAAACGCCACCGGCTATTTCCATGGTGTTTGAGTGGGAGGAGGTTGTCCCGACAGAGGTAGATGGCAACAAAGATAGACGGAAGTGGAAGGAAGTTGACAGCCTCGTGGCAGCTACAGATGAGCGCCTAACTACCCCGCACTTCTTCGTATTTACCTGAGGCAGCACCGAGGCTGCGTTCGACACACTGGAATATTGACCCAATTTTGGCATATATATCAACATGGTGGTTTTCTAAGTTAGGCGCGAGGGCATCATGAAGTTTAGGATGTAGGGGAATAGGACGCATTGCTCTACGGACAAACTGGAAAGGATGGCCAATTGTACATATATGGAGAAAGCTGGGCGTTATCGCCTATAACCCTGAATTGCTCGCTACATAGATGACATCAAAACCGGACTGCGATGTTGAAGCGTCTCCATTAGGGCACCGCTGGTTGACAGTTTTCTCGGAATCCACATTTTAAAAACAGTGCCAAATATCACGTACCACCTACCTGGTTTAAGTTTTTTCCGGGGCATTTATGGGATAATCATGGTTTGATTCCGTTGGTCATAAGCTCGCTATGACGTTCTTATTGGCTAGGTGGCAAAAATCCCCAGGTACCGCAATGCACCCCTGGAGCACGCAAAGTTAGCTATAACCTAAAAATGGTCGGTTTGGGCGACAAACCCCGAGACAAACCCTTCGGTGACTAAACAAGGTTTATTTAGTGAACGAGGTACAAAGCTAGACCCTTTAATGAGATCATGACTTAGGTCGAGAACACGAGAGTGGCTTTTGCGGAGAACCAAACCTCGGGATCCAGTGGCCCGCTCGGTTCTGTGCTTTAAGGTTTATGGGGGGATTATAGTCGGTTCAAAATCTTCCCTTGTCTCCCCTCTCTCAAATCTGCCATTCGCGTTGTGCGAAATGTTGCTGGCATGGCATACGGCTCCGTGGATATCACCATCGGGGTGAGTGTTCTACTGGGGGTGGTATCCATATCGATGATTCTCAGACTAGTCGCGCGTCTTGGTCTTCAGCGGAACTTTTCCTGGGATGATCTTCTTGCGGTATTTGGCACAGTAAGTCCATAGCCACCTACTAAGAGAAGTACCTAAACGTTTCATAGGCGTTATACATAGGCCTCACGGTGTTTTATCTTAGGACGGTGCGAGAATGCGCACTTGGGATGCACACGTGGGAGCTTACACTTGACGATTATGCCACCCATCTGAAGGTTAGCCTATTCTTCTTTTTTATCGTGTAATCGATGGCCAAAATGGGGCACCGCAAAGGCTTGAAGAGTGTCTGACTAATCCCCTAATGACAGACTGGCTACATAGCTGTGGCTCTATGGCTACCGGCCACGTACATAATGAAAGTATCTTTCATCGGGACTCTCCTTCGCATCGTCCAAACCAAGCCGTACATATGGAGTCTATATATACTCGGCGCATCTGGCGGAATTCTCACAATCTTTGTGGAGTTTTGGTTCATCTTCTTTTGCCACCCGGTGCAGCTGTTCTGGCGGATAGCGTATCATCCAGAGAGAGCCGGGTCCTGCCATAGTTTCGGCAGCCTCAAGACGACTTTACTTGTGCAGGCCTCTTGGATTTTGGTCGCTGACATCACACTGGGACTTATCATTCCGATCCTGCTCCTACGGGGCCTGCAAATGCGTCTGAAAATCAAATTTTCTATTTGTCTCATTATCGCCATTGGTTCATTGTAAGGCCCCCCTTTTTTCCTCCGAGAGCCTTTTGTTGATCATAGGTTAAAAGAGAATAATATAGGTCCAGCGTTGCAACGATAATGCGTATGATTTACGTTCCGGGACTAAATGGAGCTGATACAGTCTACAGCGCCAATAATGCGGTGTTTTGGGGAAACGTGGAGGTGGCAACCAACATCATATGCACCTCGGCACTAACATGGAAACCAATCATAATCAAACTCGGGGCTATTCGACCCTCCTCATTCAAGATGCGACGAAGAGGGGCTACTTTCACTGATGTTTCGAGGAGGGGTCCTGAGACCAAAACTGACGGAACGAGTATGGGAAGTGAGAGCGAGTGGCCGTCATATTATAACTGGAGGGAAGATGATCATATGAATTCCTCTAGTGAGTTTGTTCTCATGGATAGGCACCAGCATCACCGGTTGGGAAAGACGGAAACCCATGAATCAACTTTTGTCTAAGGAAACGAGGAGAACGGATCAAATAGTAAAGAGAAAAAATGAAACAGAACCCATTACTCATCTGTCATGTAATTCTAGCGAGCGGTGACATAAGACGATAAAAAATTTCGATCAAGATACCAAGACGTTTCACGGAACGAGTTCCATCAAGCATTAGCCTGAAGAAGGAAGACCAAGAACCGTGCCGCTTAAAACACCGGAAGGTTGACCGTGGTCCCAAAGTCCACATTATCCTTGACACATTCCACCCTATCGCGACAAGTCCCAAAGATGCGATCCCACAGTCTTGTTTGTTTCCCGTAGTTCCCACTTTTTTTCCACCCCTTGCGGTGGTGTAAATCATGGTCCTCCACGATTAACTCCGCATTGAAGTACCACAGCAGCCAATTAAACGGATTCGGTGGAACAGAAACCATGCGCAGGCCGCTATGACCACAGAGTTCCGTGAAAACAATATACTGGTGACATACCCACCACTCATAGAAGCCCATTGGGAGGCCCATCAGCTTCAAACTAAAGTGTGTAAGGAGTGGTATCCCCGCGATGTCGAGAACTTCCTGCTCAAAGTCGGCGTAGAGAGTGAGGAGAGGGTTGGGGTGCTTGGTCAGGTGGTGGGTGCGGTGGTACTTCCAGAGCCATGTCACCTCGTGCATCAGGCGATGATACCAGTAGAACCAGAAATCTAGGACGATGCCATATAGGCCCATTTCAACGGGCAGCCAGTACCAATTGATCGTTGATGGGGGCTGACTCGTGCGGTAGCTTAGGAAGATGGTAATCAAGGCCCGGAGGGTGGTCGTGAGTGAGAGGGAGTGGGCTACTTTGCTCACGCTGGCGTCGGGAACACCGTCACGGTCATGGACATCACCATCGAGGAAACCAATTTTGTGTGCAAGACCGCGTAGAGAAAATATTGCACGGATTCCGGTGAGCTTGAAGGCAATGTTGTAAAGGAAAAAGGCAGCCACAGGGTTTAAGTTTCGACCTGACCACATGACCCAAGACTGTTGGATCGCTATGGGTAAGGCTGCGTGTAGGAGGATGAATCGATGTTGCTGCCACTCGGGGAGGTAGGGAACTTTATCGTTCTTATTGTGGATGGGAATGTCCTTGTTGAGGTCAACGTGGTATATGTTGAGCAGTTCGATCAACCAATGGAAGAACGTCCATTGGCTCCGGTCTGCGCGGCGCCAGGTCGACTTCATGGGGTTAGGGGGAATGCTCATCGTGAATGATAAGGAAAGAGGAAAAGAGATTAATGGTAATGAAAACGGAGATGGTGCCCTTCGGATGTAAGACAATGACCACCGAGTTCGATTGTTGACGACAATCAACGCTATTTTATATCGGGGTCTTAGAGGTCACTTAAGGTTCTGCCTACGGCCCCGACGGAGCACATGTGATGTTAAAGAATCTACAAAATAGTTACTTGGGCACCCAGTATGGCCGATATGCGTGATCAGAAATCGTTCAACTCCAACTCATTCACCGAGTAGAACAGAGGAAAGACAAACAGGACTAGCAGGTCGTCGTATGATACTGGGTTAGTATGGCTGCTGATCCAAGGTCGTCAATTACTCGACACCTGGTATATTCGCCACGGTGAAGGCTCTGCTTACTTCGGGGAAAAGGTGATCTGTATCCCAGACAGACGAATATTCGTGAACGGCGTGGCCGAAGGCCCAGTACACCACCCTGATCAACGTTAGCCCATGCCTCGGCAGTCTAACGTGATTACCACTACGACACATATGAAAACACCCCAATCTCAAGAAATTAGATATTCTAGATTCGGCTAAACTCGAACGGCTTCTTCCGTACAAGGCACACCTTACTATCCAGCTGCTTGACGAGGATAGCATTCCGCCCGTCCTTGTCCCTTGACGTCCCAGTCGTAACATTTTCAGCGGCCTCTTGTCTTGAAACAGGGAGAGATAAAGTTCACGGTGAAGACGACACTTCTCGTGGGTCAAGTGTTCGTGTTCCCGATTCTGGTGGCTCGTTAGCCCACACTGGTCGAGCGTCATCAGGACCCTTGCCAATATGGATGCCCAACCAACGGGGGCGATGTCAGGATCACTATGACCTCACCAAGTCCTGCCGGAGTCCCCGAGAAGAGAATTGTTTTACCCTTCCATCAATCTGAAATCCCGAGTATCATTCGTCGCATGGATTCTCCTTTTTTTCCCAAGACTTTCCTTGGACATCGGAGTGAAGTAAACCTCCTCGGCAGCAGGGTATCTCCTTCGGGGCTAATCACTACTACTCTCGACATGCATATATTTTTAAGTTGTTACACTTGTGCTCTGGTACTGCCTGAAGACGAGGGCACTGTTAAAAGCTTCCTAAGCATGTTAAACTACAAAGTCGTTTATGTCACTGGCAGGAGAGTAGAATCAAAGAGATACCATTTTATCTATACTAGAAGTGAAGAAAATTACAGTCCCAATCTTCTGAACGTTTGCCTTCTGGCTTAGCAGGGTATAGAAATAATAGTTCACTCCAATGATAATCCCTATAGCAGAGAAGCCTCTACACCAATCCACTTCGTCCTTCTATCCCTTGTAGTTATACACAAAGAGTCCCGTCTGAACCACACCATCCTTTACCACAAGAGCCCGCCGTGTCAAGTACTCCTGGCCATCAATAACTTCAAAGGACCATATCTAGATGAAATCAGAAATCTAAATTTCCCAAAACATTGAATCTCCACAAACCAAGAGAGAAATGGAGGTCCACGTACCTGTTCAGCAGTCCACCCTTCGGTCTCATTACGGAAATAGTCCTGAATATAGAGGTCGTCAAGCTTTTCATCCCTAACGACGCCAGCCCCGACCCTCAGAAAAGAGGCAGCTTCCTCGTTGCCGTTCAGGGCCGTCTGGAGCTCAATCTCCGGGTGTACATGACCGTCGTCACCCTTGGTACCGTTGATAAATCTGCTCCGCCCGATTGTATCACCGAATACTCTGTCCGAGTTCGGTTTCTCGACCCAATTCAGATTGCGGTGCTCGGTGGTCCCCTTGAGGCCGCCCGTGATGGTTTGGTCGACTGTTAAGACGACTAGAGGAAGGGAAGTCGATGGATCGGTTTCCGTGCGTGGGGTAAAGGTTAAGGTGAGATTTGTGGCACCAATCACCTTTCTTGTCAAGAAGTTGACGGCTTGCTGTAGAAGGGGAAAAGGGGGCATTTGTTAGCGGGATGAATCCTCACCGTATGTAATTTGGAGCAGGGCCGGAGTCATACTAGTTTCAATATCACCTGGGGATCATCGGATAGTTGATGGTTCTATTTTTTTGGTCATTAGAGAGAGGAAGGAGAGTTGGCCCTTTTTCTTTGCTTACTATCTCCCAAGAACCTCGGAGGTTCCGAATGGTGATATCTGTCGGGATAGCCATGATGCGCTGAAGGGAATTCTGCTAAATAATGCTACGAGGCGGTCTCATTCAATGAAGTCGGACACCCGGTAGAGTAGTTAAAAACACACGGTAGGATGGACGAATGCATTTATATTTTTTATGTACACCCTCCATCCTCTCACCTTCTTTCTCAACCTCCGATCTTTCGGTACCAGCTCAATCCACTCATGCAGGACGCACTCACAGACCGAGGCGACGCGATTGACATGGAAGTCGGTCAAGAATTTCAGACGTTCATTTTGTCCGTTTCACAGCAGTCAGAAACGTTTCCCTAATCCGGAAAGCGCCCTCCAAACCGCAGATCCAGATTGTTGCCCAGGCTCCAGCAATTCCCCCCCTCACGAAAAGCTCAGCAACGATTCGCCCACTTCGTCTCCCCTTTTCTACCAGAACAGGCTAACACTAAACCTTAACCGCCCAAGAAAAGCGGATCCTTCCAAGCTTAGCTTCCGGACTTTCGACCGAGTCGGGGCCGGGGCGTTTTGCCCCGCATTCCCACGGTGGCGGATGTTCCTTCGGCCTCGGGCTGTCTTACAAAACAGGGTTCTCTCCAAGGTTCACTCCAAAACACCCCAGACCCTGAGTGTGGGGGTTCTGTTGTTGCCTGGCCCAGCTGATTTTATGTTATTGAGCCGAGGCTTTCGTTGAATCTTGAATTCTTCGTGTCCAGGTATTCTTTTTGTTGGTGGTGTCATTGAGCGCGACGGGACGTCCGGGTTTACTACCGCGATACGGCGCACCAGGGAATCATCGTTTGGGAAATACAGGGCGATGTGAAGGTTCCGGCCATTTGGATCCTGTCCTCGAGGCACGCGGCGGGAAAATCTTGCACTTCAACTGAAATTTACTCGAAAATATATTGGTCCAATTGATGGAATTGGGTATGCAAAATGGTATCTCGAATGTATTAAATACAAACATATAACTCCTCGCACAGCAACAATAACAAGCAGAAAAAGCAAAAAAAGGAAATGCCAGACCAAACACTCCCTAAGCTATGGCAGGGTTTTGCAGCTCCTTCAGCTGAGACCGCAGCCTCGCATTCCCCTCCATCAACCCCTCTAACCATTCTGCAGTCTGCATCAATATTTGTTTCTTACTACGGCCGCCCGATCGCAAGGTAGGCACCAGCTCCGATATTTCCTCGTAGAGTAGATTCTGTCCTGATCGTTTCTCTCGCTCCGAAAGCATGTGGAGGAGCCTGCGTCGTGGATTTCGTGTCTCTTTTACACTCCTGTCTTGTTGATGGTAGGGCAATGGCTGCAAAAAGTGGCAGTATGTATCTTCTAGATCATCTCTCATGTCCTCCACGGTTGGAAACTTCGGGTTTGGTGAAAAGTAATCTGGACCGAAGCACTGGTCGGATCCCCAATGGAGGTTGGACTTGGGGGCGGGACGGGGGGTGTTGGTTGGATCATTGCGTTTCTGCTTTTTTTGTGCGGGGGTGTAGTCATGACCATTGACAGAGTGGTGTGAAGGTGGGATAGGACGGATAGGAAGGGGGATAGAGCTGTTGATCTGTTGGTCGTGGTATTCCTGGCTGGGTGGGCCTTGATATTGAGGTGGAGGGTCTGCATCAGCAGGTAAGCCATGTGACTTCACCAAAGCTGACCGAGAGACGCAAGTGCATTTGACAAACCTATCTGAAGACAGTCATTTCCCAACGGGCCAGGGGGTGGGCCAACGTATGGAGCAGCGAAGAAGGCATGTTGTGTTTGCCCGTAGCATGGGCACTGGAGGTAGAAGCCCTCTGGGTCTGAAGGATGAATATCATTCCTTGGATCCGCTACTATGCTACCTGTCTGCCCCATCTTTCGACGATCCAGCATGGAATCACCAGATAAAAGATAATAGAATCAAGGGTAAAGGAGTAGAGTATTTTATTTGTTTGTTTGTTGGAATGGTACCTGTTTTTAGATTCGCACTAAGCACACACATGTGACCAGATCTCCCCGCTTTGCCTGAAATGGGATGACTGTTACATTCAGTGACCTGGGATCGCCAAACATTATTTAGTGGGGGTTCAATACCCCAGATATTGAGAATATGTGATAATTTTACCCAGTTCAAGACATTGAATTGTAAATACTAGGAAATAGTCGGCATCAAAGATAGTTTCCGTTTCCATGGATAAGCTAAGTTTCACTATGAGACACCTTCAACTTCTCAAGTTGTTCCCTTAAGATTGCATTGTCCTGCAGGTACACCTCAAGCCACTCGACAACTCCCTCAAGCTGTACGCGTTTTGTGCACTGGTTCAGCCAAGGCAGAAGTCTAACGATGTCATCGTATCCCTGCTTAACTAACTCTCTCCTCTTCTTTTCCGCGAGGATATGTAGGTCCCTCCTTCGCTCCTTGATCATCTTCCTTGGAGGCTTGGAGCGCAGAACCCGTGTTTTGTTGCTGGACGGGTGCGACCAGAAGCTCGCGGGTTCTGCACATTGTTCTTGGGAGTGGCTGCTATCCTCATCACGATTTCCGTGGACCCTCCCGTCAATAGCCTCTTCCGGAGTTGTTTCTGGAAAGGAGACCGGTTCTGTACCGTCAGTAGACACCGTTTGTGGACTTCCAAACAACGAGGATTGATGTATGATGTAATCGAAGTTGAGATCCTGCGTACGATTAAGATCGAGTGTCAGATTATCGGTACAGTGGCTTTTTATCTTTGAATATAGGTTATCGAGTAGCTGCTCCTTTGCCCGTCGCTCCTCTTGTTGGATTTCTGGAGGGACTAGGTATCCCTGGTCAACAAAATTGGGGTCTGAGCCCCAGAGAAGAGGACGTCGTTTGGTCAAACCGTGCTGTTCAATGGATATCGGATTGTACACGTCAAGGACCATGTTGGGTGTATGGATTCCCGTAGGTGTGAGAGTTTGAAGGGACGTGCAGTGGCCCTTGCAAGGCAAATTTTCGCTCCCTTGTTGCTCATCGCTGGCTCGCTTGGCAGGAATAGATTCTACCTCTGAGGGAGGTGACAGTTTCTCACTTTCCGGCGTCGTACTTCCTTCGAGCCTATATCCCACCGTGCATATATATGGAGGCGAAAATAGAGAGTTAATGTCCGGATGGCTTTCATAAGATTGAGGCTCATCAGGAATATGTCTTGTATAGTCCTGAGGGGGGTGCTCAAGGGTCGGCACGTCGAGATGGTCGTTCATCTCGGATCCTTGGTATGATATTGAGGATATTGCAGGATGGGTTGGTAAAGGATCATGGTACATCGATGCGATGAACTTATCGAGCAGTCGAGAGAGCCTTGCATCAACCAGTGATGCTGTTTCGCAGTAAGAATCTATAGAAAGCTAGTATTAGAAATAGGACAATTATTCTCTCAAGATATGGAGTACTTCCTATTTGGGAACTCCATTTGGTAATCGACCGATTGAATTTGATTCATATTGGTGGTCATAAAACAGGCACGGTGTCGCCGCTGTCTTTGGATATTCTAAGTTATCCAACGAAGTAAAATATAGTCTACTCGCCCAGCACGATTCCCCACAAGCTCCCTCGGACTAGCCATAGCTAAAACAGGCCCTTGCATAGATGCGACATGGAAAGGAATCAGGGGAAAGGGGTGACCCTGGAATAAGTGGCCAACGACGTAAGAGGTGATGTGATCCTCACGGTCCTTCTGGGAAGGACTAAAAATCGACCAACGAGTAACCACCCCCCCCCCCCCCCCCGGGCAAAAAAATAACATAAAAATGAAAACAACAAAAAGTAACGGCCGATGATCTTAGACAGACGTGGCTTAGATCTTCAAAGGGTTTCGCAAAGGGCAATGGCGTTGCACTATATCCCGCACTATTATAGGCAACCTCACGGCTACAGAGCTTGGATTCGTTCGGCTCCGAGGGCGAACCAACTTAACCTCCGTCACTGTGAAATCGCGGAGAAGGAGAAGGCAACGCTCCGATTAGTCGTCTCATGGTCGGAATCTCATTCGTGAACATCAGGAGGCAATTCTCTTCCAATCCTGGGACGACGAGGGCTCTTTCCCTCTCGTCATCAGGAAGAATATCATTACTTACCTATACAACGACGCTCAACCTTGAATACTGGTAGAATTGCTTCGCTTGGTTATCACCAACTATCTCCCATTCAGCCCACATACATTACGGGTTTTTGATTATAGACCGGATCAAGGGAGATTTCCCTGATTTAAACGACAACCCCCCCCCCCCAAAAGGGGGACATAAATTATAGTAATAGATCAACATCCGCAATATTAACATAGTCCCTCAAGTGGGGAAATTTAGCCCCCCAATCCTGCGAAACCTGCCAATTTTCATAACAATAGATCCGCTTCTCGAACTCCTCAGTCGGCATGAGCTCGCCCTGGTCGGAGGAGAACGGAAAGCCTGTATGTTCAGGCCATTTCAAGTGAATTGACTGCATATACACAAAGACGGGGTGGAAGGGGGGCTGCGTTTGAGTGATTAGGTGGTCCCTGAGGGATGGCCAGGGAAGAAAGTCGATACACACGGGGTGCACAACACTCCTTTGAAGCATAGTTGGGTGAAGCCAAAAGGGAACATCGCGCAGGGTCTCTTCGTTTGGGAATATGCGCCACTAAAGAAAGTTAGAGTTGCAGCATATCGGGAGAGATTGGTGTTTGTGAGGGGTTCGTACCCGTAGGAAGCGATACATGATGATATAACAGGCAAAGAGATTGCGGACATTTGCTGGGCTGACCCGTCTAAACACCAACCCCAGAAGCTGGATTATGGGGTTATCTGTTGAAGCTGGACGGAATAGCGAGAGCAGGGACGGGGTTCGAGGTAGCTGGAAGGGCGCTTCAATGTCCATGTTGAGAAGTGCAAGGGTCGAATATTCTAGACAGTCATCGTGTGGTAGGTGGGCTGCTCCACAGGGACTGCCAAAGGCCGTGCAGCTGTTATCAAGCGTTATGGATACTGCTTCAAAGGGTCTCATTTGGTGTTTGCTTGCTGATAGCTCAGACACTCCATCGTCCTCTCCCTTAGCAT
Source organism: Aspergillus diversus (assembly GCA_027569885.1). Classification (NCBI taxonomy): domain Eukaryota; kingdom Fungi; phylum Ascomycota; class Eurotiomycetes; order Eurotiales; family Aspergillaceae; genus Aspergillus; species Aspergillus diversus. Next base: position 124,439 of record JAPDKZ010000047.1, read on the forward strand.
GCAGCCGGGTAAAGGTGGAAGGGGTTTCGTCAGGGCTTTTCGGGCGAGGAAGACTCTCCACCCGTTCTGGGTGAAGCCTTTCCCCCAGAATCCTCACTTGGTCCGCGAGTATTTCGATGACTTGTTGTAAGGTATTGACCTGGTTTTCCAGTTCTTCGAGGTGTCGTTTCTTCTGTTCGCGCTTCGTTCTTTGATTCTTCCTGTCTATTTCTCGCTTCCGCTCCCGCCGGGTTTCCATGCGCAAGTTTTGCACGTACTCCATAGGCGTAGTGGAATTATAACAATCCTTTTTGAAGGGGGTTTTGCTCCTACTTTCACGCCAGGGGACTCTTCCTGTCTGGATATGTTTATAAAAACACTCCCCCGAGGTCTGAGCCTAAAGTGAGCAGAGTAGCCGAATCTGTCTCTGTGACCCAAAAACGGCGGGTTCCGATCCACTGAGAAGGAGGAATAAGCCGCCCTGTGGCTCTCTAGCTCCATGACGACATTTTCTGGCCTGACTCTACAAACTCCAGCTTTAGTCCGCTTATAGTCGGGACGTACGCTCGCCACCACGCTACGCGCGGGGGGCAATCTATCCCAGACCGCCAGGCGCCTTTGAGACAGACGCCCTATTTCTATCTCTTGAGCGCCCAGATTGCTAAGAGCTCACTATAGGCGCAATCCCACCTGTTTCTCCACCCCTAGGGAGGACATTAAATTTAAATAAGTGTCATGACTTTGGATTGTCCTATGCCAGGCAAATGCAAAAGTACCATTTCACATAGCCTACGAGCCGTCGCCGTTTCCCTCCACCTCGGAGCAAGTCCGCGCATATTCCACAATAGGAGGCTCATTAGGCGGTTTTGGCTGGTACATGAACGCATTCGAGAAAAAGAGCACGAGTAGCCCTTCCGTACCCAGAACATCATCCAAGCCCAACCCCGGTGCAACGAATTCCCCACACACTGCCTCTAGATCAATGCGGGATACATCCCCAGGCCCACCATTCCTTATTACATCCGCGACCAAAGCCCAAACAAGGGAATTATACAGCAACCCCTCATGCAAATACACGCCCCCAGCAGGCCGTGAAGGACAGACGGATTGTATATGGATATTAGATACACCAACACCATGAGAGTCATACAGTATAGCGGATGCGTGCTTTCCACTCATCGGTTGGATTATTTCATCAAATGTTGAATAGAAAGTTGTGGTCGGGACATATGCGGAGTCCCCTCCATCCGCCATTAGTGTTCTAGTAAAGCCGGAGTCCCATCCCTGTTGGAGGAGTGAAGGGGCGCACAGAAGTGGTATAAGGAGCTTGCAGGGGAGCATTGTTCCACGAAAATCAGCGCTGATGGCGAGTAAATTATCCACCACCTCACGGGTGGATGGCCAATACTTGAATGCCCATTGCGTATTCAGTGTCCCCTGAGACCAGCCGATAACAGCCGAAATATTCGAGTGAGATATTGCCGATATGTAGTTTATTGCGTAGGCGACGTATTCTGAGTTAATTTGGATGTCATCGAGCGAGCTGCCTGGTATGTTGATCCAGACTATATCAGCCTCGGGCACAATGTTTCCTAGCTTGCCGAAATTGTAATAATAGGTTGTGCCGGCGGGGATGGAAGTCCCCGGGACGAGAATTACTGGCTTTTTCCCACCCTTGCCGTATGAGAATGACTCCGGGATGTGAATAGCGGCCCGTAGTTTTTCTTCTTCAACAGAGTAGGGCGCGTCAGCCGGCAATTTGTGTGGGTATATCGACGAGCCGCGTGGTCGGGCGGCGTTCCGATTGTCAACGGAATTCAACTCCTCATCGAAAAATCCTTTCCAAAAGTGCACGATATCGGCTGGAATTAGCCCCGATACTACAAGACCAGCAGTGACGGATAGAAGGTTTCCTGTGCTGTTCCCCCAAACATACTCGATATCAAGGAATACTTCCTCCAGACCTCTTTGCTCCCCCCTCTTGGGTTCTAGATGTCGACCGATGGGGGAGGAATCGATAGCCGAAGCTGGGTCACTCTCCCGATCGACAGCCCTTAATATAGTTGAAACGAGGTCAAGTTCGTGCAGTGCAAGGGCGCCAACCATAGAACCGATGTTGAAACTGATTCTCAAGAGAGTGGCCAGCTTCATCGCGAGGAGGGTGGGAGGGAAGAAGGAAACATCAACAAGGGCGAGGAGCAATCGGCAACGTAGTGAAACAAGCTAAAAATCGCCTGATTCACTTTGATATAAACGACCTCAAGCCAGCCTACACATGAGCCACTGGTTGGACGGAAGCCTCGGCTTTGCTTGGCAGGATTCAACCACGATGCCTCCGTCGAGCCTTCCTCCCTTTATAAGGTGGGGGGAATACAGAAACGGTCAGATCTCCTTTGGACCATTGACCACTCAGCCGTTATTACTCCAGATCACTCGAGACGCCGTTCGCATCGAGAAACAACCCGTAACCTGCGCCAGGCCAATGTAAAGCACCCCCAACCAGGGGTCCGTACGGCCACCAGTGCCATTCTTTCTTTTTTGGGCACCTAAAGCACGGCGTGATTACGGATAGAATTATGGAAATATAAATATGTTACGGAAAAGCCTCAGGTTTTACATTGGAGACAGAACCTCTTCATTTCTCGTTTCATTCGGGGAACGCATCCGAGATCCCCGATACCCGGGGTCAAAACGCGGGGGGGAGCCCTGCCTGGGGATTTTCTCGTTGGGCATGATCTCCGGACCTCTGGTACTAACCACAAACACACTCGATGATAATAAACCCCCCCTAAAAAGAGACCACTGGGTCCTTTTCCGGGCCATGCTGGAATATTGGCCATTTTTGCCGATAGTCCGTGTGATCATGGTGATCCGTCGCCGGATCCTTTGATCAATAGAGTTTGCCTCATTCCCGAGGCCGAACGAACTTCCGTCACCGTGAGAATCTCTCCCCTGACCCACTTGAAGCCACGCTTAATATAGGAATAGTAACCCTGAATCTTCGTTAGGTTTCCTGATACGAGCTTCCACGAGTCTCATTTGGGTTTTCATTGAATCGGGGAAACCTAAAGCAAGTAGAAGGGCGACATTACGATATTTCGACATTAAACCACCACTTTTGCCTCGGTCCAAATGTGGACTTCGTGATGGTGTGCACTGTGAGGTAGGAGCAGGTACCCCTGGGGCTTTTAGTCCTTCCGTCTTCAGTCTTGTGCTTAAAGGGATCGATTTCCAGGGTGAATCACGTTCCGAAAGTAAACATCTTTCTTTTCCGTTGCGTATCAACTCCCCCTCAGACAACCACACCGTCTTGGCTTTTCATCTGCTGAAAATTGCAACCCTCGAGATAACAAGACAAAAACCATGAAGTTCTTGCTACCTCTTCTATTGGCCTCTGGGGTCCTCTCCACCGCCATTCCAAACCAGGGTTCCCTACTTCCTCGCGATAGCGCCGCGGTTCTCGACGCCGTCCATACCATCGCCGACCAAACCACCAAGCTCAACCAGTCGATAACCTCCTACCAAGGCGGGCTCACCGGCTCCTTCACCTCTCTCAAGATTGAATTCGAATCCATCCAACTTAATAAAGACATTCAAGCCGCGATCGACACTACTTCCAAGTCCCCGAATTTCACTGACCCCGAGTCTCTCAAAGTTTCCAGCGCGTTTCTCGACCTCAAACCGAAGATATTCTCGTCACTAGATAACATTATCGCGAAGAAGCCCCAGTTTGATACCGGGCTAATAGGTGTAGGGTCTCTTGCTTTCCTTGTGAAGTACAACTTGGAGCAACAGAGGGATTTGTCAGCTAAGTTTGGTGCTGAGGTTGTGAAGAAGTTGACGGCGTCTTATGCGACTGTTGCGCCGATGGTCAATAAACAGATTGCGGACAAATTCAATGCGGCTATTAAAGCGTACAGTTGAATGGGTTGATGGTTTTATGCACGCCTGGTGCTTTAGCATTTCTGCTCCTGTGGTGGGAAAGGGGGGGTTGTGTCGCGTGGTATACATATTGTATATATATTTTTTGACGACACGGAATAAAATCGCGGGAGAAATGCGAAAACTATCCTGAATGCATACCACATATTTTCAGTTGATAGCCCTGGGGCCGCACGCCTCCCAAATATATACCTACAAAGGTCTAGTTTCATTCTTAGTTGACTTGTTCCCAGTCCGTTCCCCTTGACTTGAACGCCGATATTCTAATACAAGCCCCTTCTAGTGCCCCCAAGCCCCCTCCCCATTACTCCCGTGTCATATCTCGAGTCGAGGTAAAGAAAATGGGCAGATATAATTGAAGGGCTCTGGTAAACAATGGGTGGATGAATAAAAGTAGAAGGCGGTCAGTTGTGTCAGAATAGATCGCTGCCTAATCCAGGCAGGGATGGGGGCCTGAAGATGGCGCCCTAAAAAGTCGAGTAAGAGCCCTATTTCTCCATCCGAGGCTTGGATCTCGTATCCAAACATCAATATATTCTGTCAGGTCCCATCGCGGGTGTTCTATTACCATGACAGCCACACAAGAAGCAAAGGTAGCCTCCCTCCTCAGCTTGCCTGACGAGCTGCTGGACAGGATTATCTCCACCGTGTGCACGATTTCCAGGGAAGAGATCGGACCGCAGCGCTGGTATTATGATTTCTCGCATAATCTATTTTATGAGACACCGGCCGATCTGCGTCTGGTTTGCAGACGCTTCAACCGCATTGCGGTAGCGTATATGTTCGATGATCTCGTTGTCTGGTGCGAGCGGAAACACGTCCAGCCCTCGGAGATGCCGAAGCGTCTGCATCGCAGCTGCCGGGAGAATCCCTCGCTTTGGCCTCTGTGTCGGCGGCTGAGTATTGATTGTACGGGACAGGGACCCAAGATCCCTAATCTCTATGTTGCGACGGATTTGGTGACTTGGTTCACGGCCACAAGATCGCTCAAACTTTCGGGACTGGGGAAGCAGGACCAGTGCTGGGCACTTCTGAGATTGGCACTGAAACATATGACCGAATTATCAGAGCTGTCAGTGTCGTACGATCGTGTTTATGGCTTATACAACCTGTGCCTCCCTCGGCTTGTAGAGACAATCGCTAAGCTGGGCCCCCCGACTCTCCGGGCACTCGAGATCGATGGAGTGTCTCGTGACGAGGAAAATCGATGTCGGGCGACATTGCAGGTGAGATCCCTCCTCTCTCCAGTCAATCACCCACAAATACCTTATGTTGTGGGGATCCTCACCGTATCTGTTAACCCCCGGCGCAGGGAAGGAAAGGGACCGCGCCCTTTACCAGTCTTAAACTACGCAATTTCCTCCAGACCCCAGCCGTCCTGGAGGGCCTCATGAGATGGCCCTCTAAGCTGGAGGAGTTTAGCCTTGAACACACCTTTGCAGACTCCTACGCCCATGGAGGCCATTACCATGACTGGAGCTTGGCCACCTTCCAACCCCTTCTCTTCATTTACAAATCCACTCTGCGTTCCATCAAGATCCGCGCTATTCATAGAGGCGGGCTAGCCGGATTCGATATGCGCGATTTCGTGGCCCTAGAGACCCTCGGCCTGTCTCACGCCGCAACATGTTCCAGATGGGACGGGGTAACCGATGAGATCCCCCTAGTACCAAATCTCATGGCCCCACGCCTTCGACTTTTTCACTGGGATTTGACACTAGAGGACCAGCAGTGTAGCGAGGGCCTATATGCATTTCAACAACCTGAAGAGGACTTCCTGCGGGCGGTTGCGAAAGCAGTGGTAGCGCGGGGGGGTCCACTACGGATCGATATCAAATTTAATGCAGACCCTGGTTGGTCCTATAGGTTTAGTGGCTTGTACCCGTGGGACCGGATGGATACGTTGGATCGTGAATTTCGGGACCATGGAATCCGAGTAACTTACAACGAGCCAACCATTAGTCGGGAGGATTATCTCAAAACTCTACACGACACTCTGGCTGAGATGAAACTGGAGTCGGACTCGACTGAGGAGGCTAGGGCTGAGCAATAGGCAATGGGATGCGCTCATCCCTGGAGGGTTTCTAGCCTGCATGCGTTACCTCACATGAGTACCGCAATCTGGAGTGTTATCCTACACCCCAGATAGTGATGCTTAGAGGAGAGGGACGACAGATTATTGAGTACTTAATTCTGGTATAGTTAACAGCTTTAAGAGCAAGAAGAAGAAGGCATAATTTTGCGTAAACTAACAGCAAAAGATAATACATGGCGAACATGACTGGAAAGTACCACCCTGGAAGAGTTCTAGTAGACGGAATCGTTTAACATCGATAATAATATTCGAGTAGGACCAGATCTGGCCCTATTGACAAACTACAGACCAACAAGCCCCGCTACAATCCCACCGTTCTACCATGATTGAGAATCCTCTTGCATGACTCCTGCGCATCGTACTCTGCCGTCCTGCCATCATTATTCGTAGCCCCCCTCCAGCAACCGCCTTCCAACAATGCGAGAACAACCTGATCTCTACCAAATTTGGCAGCCAGGTGCAGCGGTGTCGAGCCCTCTGTTGTTTGGGCATCAATGTCAGCGCCACAACTCAAAAGGAACTGAACCGTCTCCACATGGCCCCTTAGCACTGCCATGTGGAGAGGTGTTACATTGTAGTCGGCCGCATAATCAACCTCGACCTCTGGGAAGCGAGAGATCAGCAGCCTGGAAAACTCCGTCTGCCCATTCCAGGCCGCATGGTGGAGGATTTTACAGCCGTCCTTTGCAGTCGCATCGTGCTTTCCGCCTCTCCGCAGCAGGATTTCGAAGAGCTCCCACCGACCGTAATAGGCTGCGAAGTGTACGGCCGTCCAGCCGCGTTTCGTTTCATGGTTGATTAGAGCGCCCCGTCTCAATAGAAGGTGGATGATATCTTTATTATTGCAGATTACGGCTGTTTGTAATGCGGAGATGCCTAATCCACTCAGTGAGATTACTTCGGGATTATCGCTGAACATTCGGTCAAGGCCGAAGACCGAACCGCTGAATGCTGAAACGAATAGGGAATCCCGAGCGGTGATATTGATGTCTACCCCCTTGCGCAGAAGGAGATTGACCATGTTCCTCTGGCCTTGGCGGACGGCGAATTCGAGAATAGTAGAAAATCCCATTATGAGTTTTGGCTTATGGTCTAAGATAAAGGTAGCGACCTGCATGGACCCCCGTTGGACGGCGACAAAGAGCGGTGTGTCCATGTCAGTGTTTAATCTATTCAGACCCCAGAAAGAGAATGTACTTGTCGTAGAGACCAATTTGGCCAGTTCCAGGAGGTCGAAATAGGCTGCGATGTGCAATCTGGTGGAAAACCGGGCTGCAAGAAATGGCGCATTATCGTTTTGCGAGACCCATAGGGACCTGAACCAATTTTCGCGCAGAGAGCTCTCGTCATGGAACATGGGTGTTGAAAGGTCGATTGCACCCGGTTTTGCTCGCTTCATATGGTCCGGCCAGTATGTGCAGGCATACTGGTCGAGGGGATCTTCGCGCAAGCTTAGGTCCCACTCGTACTTACACAGCGAAGTCTGCTCGAGATAGCTGATACTTGCTTGGGCGATTTCACCGTGAACGGACTTCTCATTGATATGGTATCCTCGCAGGGGGTGATCATCAGGCATGGCCGCCGTCAAGAAGTCTATGGTGACCTGGTGTCGCAGCTGCACCTCTCCGTTTGCATTGACATTAAAAAGCCCACCACAGACCTTGATTGCTTGATCAACTGCGAGCGCATTTTCGGCTAGGCCCGAGCTTTGGCACTGGGTTGTAAAGGCCCATGCTGCTTTAAGTTCCTCGACTGTTAAGGGGCGGAAGGCCATAGCTGCCCAACGGAGAACAAATGCGGCAGCGGAAGCCGTCTCTGGAGGAACTCGGAGCAGTGTCAGATAGTACATGTCCTGACTGCGTGCGGGGAGGTCAAGAACCCGGTCGATATGGCATGATGCAGAGTCGCTTAGTTCCTCGATAGCCATTTCGACCCAAAGCAGGGTGCCGTCACCGCAGCGTTCTAAGTATTGTTTCAGCGACTTCCGGAGACGGTCTCCGTATGCTTTTGATTTATTCAGCTGGTCGACTTTTGCTGTAATATAGGCAGAAACCGACTCGGAGCTTGATTCAGTTACGGCACCGTGTTCTGGTTGAGGATCTGCTCCCGGCAGCGTCGCAATCGAAATTTTGTCCGAACTTTGGGCAGTCAATTTGATTAAGCGGAGGTGATCGAAGGAACGGAGTCGCTCTGCAAAGCATCCAGGCTCTTCGCGGCTAACGATGATCGTTTTGAATGCTGGCTTTGCGACTGTGGAGCCCCGGCCGGAGAGGAGTGACTGTCCAGCTCCTTCTATCCCCGACGGGGCGGGTAGCTTTGCCGATCCTAGAGAACGTGAAAGTGTATCGTAATGGCTTTCAAACTTTGCAAGCAGGTGCTCAAGGTCTTGAATTGAGGCTTTGGCGCACTCATCCATCGCGTCGATCACACAGAAAACCGCACGACAAGGAAGATCACTAACCATGTTGAGAAAGATCCTCCAGAGCGGCTCAATGGCGTCCGGGTCAAAAAGAGTGCCTTTTCGGATTAGGAAGTCTGGGAGGAGATGCTTCACTAAATGTGGCTTTTTCTGCAGCAACGAGTGCACCAGACCGCGAAGAATACTGATAGCTGTATTTCGCCTTGGATCGGCCCCGTCGCAAAAGAAATATAACAGGACTTGATGGTCATCTATCCTTTTCTCAAGCTCCTGTGTTAGAAATACAGCCATCATCGTCTTTCCCATGCCGGGGCCCCCCGAGATCCACAGAGCCCTTGATTCGGTGGTGGAATCAGCCCACGACTTGAATATGCGTCTGCTTGTGATCCATTCAACTGCCGGCCGAACCAACGGACCCTTGAAACTGATATACTTTGCCCGGTCGTCAACGGGGTTGGTGCAAAACAAGGACCGGCGACATTCTTCCACTTGATCGGATTCTGTTTGTCCGGGATGAACATGGTGCCGTGGGGCGTAGTCTGGAATAATGTCGGGAGCCGTGAACGAATTGCTTCCAGGGAGCTTGAATGCCGATATGAAAGACATGTTATAATTGATTATAACGCTTCTCGCCTTACCGAGGGGATGCCCAGGAGCCGTGGATGAAATAGAGATGGTCACGCCACGCTTGTCGAGCTAAGGTGCCAAAAATATCATCAGGGAGCACACCCACTGCAAACATTTCCAAGAAAGCCACCCGAGTACGAGGCCAATAGCAGCGATGCGATGTGATACGGTACCATGTATCAATTTCAAGAGCCAGTTATATTATCGGAAGTCTCGCTTCCCTGTTCCTAATTCGGTCAGCCTCCTCGATAGCTAAACTTAAACCGTGTCAGCTCGGGTTCAGCCTGGCCAGCATCAAGCAACATCCAAATCCTTTCATGTCCTGTGCACGGGAAACAATCTCACATAATATCAATCCCCCGGCAGAAGCAACGTGCCATTCTGAAATCAACATAGGGGAAGTCTAAACGACCAGGAACAGATCCATTGCGATAAAAAGACACATTTCTGCTGTCTGTGCTCCTTCACTGAAATAACATAGAGAGTCAAAATATGTGCGAGTAAATTGACAGAGATGAGTGGAAAATATGGATCTTAATTTGAACTTAATACTAAAACCGTTTCTATCCATCTAATGACAAACAAAAGGCAATTTCCCGCCTAAAAATACCAAGCTTCACTTATACCTCAGGCCCCTGGTTGTGGATCTTCTCGTCCCTTCCACCAATATCTTTCAGGGTCCCATTCAGCATTTGTCCGGCTGACCAGGAGGAAGCAGAGCGGGAATAGGCTTCCCATCAAGCCTCCCACCAGTCTTGATCTCGAAGACACCAGCCTGTCCGATCCCTGTAAAGAAGTCGGCCATCCATTCACCAACGAACATGCCGTAGTTCATCCACTCAAGACCAGGAACAGTAGTTTGAATGGTACTATAAAAAAGGACACTATTAGCCTGAAACATTGAAATGTGAAGGAGGGTGGTCACATACACATGTCCAAAGCCATGCAGAGCATTGTTGGCATAGGTAATCGTTCCGGTGAGCGTGAGGAAGATACGTTCCTCTTTTTCGTTTTGGATGACGAGTTGGTTTTCGTAATGCTATACATGAGCATTTATTAGTAAAATAAACCTCAGTTTGAAGTGAAAACCAGAGATGCAACATACGGTGTACTCCCCATCCCCCGAGGGTAAAACAGTCTCAGTAGCAGCAGTTAGGTTTCCAACAATCTCCCCGTTAAAAGCACCCTTGACTGTGCCTCCCCTGTTGGGAACAGCTGCAATCGTGCCACCAGGCGTAGTTACATTGTAAGGCAAGAGGGTGAGAAGCTCGACCTGGAAGACCGGTTTGGCGAGGGGAAGACGGAAGGTGCCATTGGTACCCAAGGCAGTCGCCGTCAGTGCAAAAAGAGTAACTAGAGCCTTCAACATGATGGATTGGCAAAGAATGTAATATATTCTGAGTGCTTAAGGATGTGATGAATTGTGAGTGATTCTTTACTTGAAAATATTGCACTTCCACCCCTTTTATAACCAGCTCCTGAGCTTGAGGTCTTACAATCCTACAATGCTGAAACCCTCGGCATCAATAAGAATTAAGCACGAGCGAAAGAATCAGGTACGATCCGCCGACCTCGTTAACCAGTACGTTAAATAGGGATTCTTTGCGCGTGGTGCATAAGGTTGGGATTAAACGTGGCTGTGCGGCCACTGCCCTGCAGCTGAACGCGCAAATTACCCCCCAATTGGGGAATCCCTCACCATGTCAAAATTTAGCATTGTCAGCCCTAACGAGCCACAATATCTATCCTAGAACCTTCATTTGTTTGATCAAGATTTGCTATATTTTCAGAAACACCATGAGGAGTTACAGATCGACGTAAAGACGCTATCATCACCCCAACGTATGTAAATCGCGGCCATCATGGCAAAGTGAAGCCGTCGGTCAGCCCGCCCCCAAAACATATAGTAGGCCCGGAAGTCACAATCAACGACCCAAAATAACGCCCTAACATTTTTCGAATATGCCAAGAACCGAGCCTATCTTTTCTGGGAGCTAATTTGATATCAACATCCATGGCAATGAACCAATAATCTTTCGCAGGTTCACCAGAGCCAGCAGTCACCTGAAGCACTTGGGTAGGCGGGTTTTCACTTGCGGCTGACAGTTTAATAGGACGAGCCTACGGACTAACTACCGACAAAAGACGCAAAGGCTGCGGTATTCTTCACCACCTGGTTGTTTATCCATTGTCCCAGTCAACGACCGCAGTGCTTTTTCCCACTACCGGAGACATTTATATCCAGTGTGGCAACATCATAAAATCTCATGGTGGCTTTTGATCTGGCTTTAGTACAGAGGCCGAGAGAGCAAAAAAAGTGCAAGAGTTCAGATTCCTATCTATTAAGCTTATGGTAGCAGCGGACGAGCGCCAGGTTTAAACACGGACAGGATTTGAGTAGCAGATCCCACACCCGTTATAGCGGTTATGACCAGAGAATGTCCTCGTTTGGACAGGCTTTAGATCTAAACTAGCAGTACGGGGAGCAGGGCAAGGTCAAGAAAATGGCAAAGGAGAGGAGGGGAGGCAGACAAAAGGGGCAGTGGAGGTCGGGAAGTGCTCGGGGGAGTGTAGGGTCCTCAGGCACGCGTGGAAGGATTGCATTAGCAGGCTCTTTATGAGAGGGAGGGTCTGCAGGTGCCCTTGTTTCGCATGTTTTCCGACTATGAGGCTTTCCGTGGGCGGCGTGAGACATAGCCTTCCGTGCCTCTCGGGGGAGGATCTCTGGAGATTCTTTTAAGGCTTGAACTTCGTAGGGTGGGCGTCTAGTGGTGGCACCTATGATCATTGGGATGTGCAATCTAGTTATGCAGCACAATGCTCAAAATTGTGACAAAGTCGAGCCCGCTAACTAACTAGCAGGGGGAACGGACGCTTATGCGAAGAAGCGCGCGAGCAGCGGCAGCCTCGAAATTGTGATTATAACAGGACAGGAAACTGGCGGCTCGATATAGATTTATAACAACATCAATCTCCAATGTTTCAAACTATGAATAAATGCTTGTCACCTCAAGTAATGGATGCGTGAACTGAAAGTGAAAGGGAGGGGGGGGGGGGGGGGGGGATATTCGCGAGTATCCCTGGAACCTTGGCCCATCGCGTTCCCAGCTCATGCAGACAGAGCTGCAGGAAATAGATTGCAGCACCCGCTGCCCTGGCCTCGTGCACAATTCTCCGACAGTTCGGCGTGTCCGCGGCTCCCCAACCCCCTGGTGATCAAAATTAGTTCGTCCCTTTCATGCAGGCGTCGACGACCGAGCCTCTCGCGCCGTTCTCTGGACCAATCAGATGACCGCATTATCCCGAACCAACACAATGAGGCACCGGAGGTAGGGATGTCAATCCTACAGACGTCGTAGCTCGACCACAGGTTTCATGAGCTGCGCCGCAGGGGCTCTGGATGCGGTGTCGCATTCGTGTGTGCCTGAGCCTTCCGGGGTAAGGGGTAGGAGGTCGAACTTGGCCCCTGGTATATTAACGCCGGGTGGTTTGTGTTCAGTCACGAAGTTTGAGTGACAGATTACTTAGTAGGTAAGTTAGGTAAGTTAGGTAAGTAAAATGTCGGAGGTACGGTTTATCGAATTCCATCTTATAGGACCCGAAAAGGGCAAGCAGATATGCGTTTCCCTCTTTTCTGGCAGCAGCAGCGACCGTTGCGACAAGGACATTCCCCTGCACATATCGGAGCTTCGGGGGCTACGGGGACTCCACGAGGAGCTCCACAACGACAATGTCATCGATAGCAATGAGCGTGCAGATATTCTGCAGCAGATCGCCACGCTGTCTCTCTGTGGTGGGCATAATGAGCCTGAAGATATAGACGCTGCTGTGGCTCAGTGGGAGGGGGAGCTTCGGCCTCGACCCTCCACTGTCAAGCCCCGGACCCCGAAGAACGGTCAACATCACGAGCAGATTAGATTCAAGGACTACAGCCCCAAATCCAAGAAGGGGCTCGAAGACCCAAAGGAAATCGATGGAAGAGTACGAAAGGCTCTAGTTGGCGCTATTGAAAATCAACACGCAACATCAAACCATCTATATGTCTTTAGCTACAAGGGCGCAGGCGGCATTTTCAAGGTTGGTCGTGGCAAATGTCTCAGGCGACCAACGGGAGAACAGGAAAAGTGCTACCCAGGGCATACATTGCATTGTTTCATCGAGTGTCCGAATGCCGTTCTCTTTGAAAAAGTCATCCACGAAGAGCTTGCTTTACATCGGCGAGCCCATACCTGTACCAAGTGCAGGACTAAACCGGTCCAGCACAGGGAATGGTTTGAAATGCCCCTGCAAGATATACTGGATAGTGTGAGGGCCTGGTCTTTCTACGCGAGCATGCTCTATCGATGTGGTCTCGTTATCGATGGAAATCATCAGAAACTTCCGCTGTGTGGGTTTTCCAGCCGCCCGGACAGATGGCGCAGATGGGCTCTAGAAGAGGCGAGACGATGGATGGACGGGAGCCCGAATCCGACGGCCGTCTTGCCGGCGATATCAACAGTGGAGACGTTCAATGCGCGGGAGCCGGTGTACGACTCTGATTCCGATACCGCATCTGATATCTCGAGTCCCGCAAGCCCCTCGGATACTCCGGGGACAACCCCTGCGACAACCCCCGGAACCTTAGAAGATGAAGGACAGGATTACGCCCTCTCGCCGACGCCAGCAGGAAGGTATAATATACCTAAACCTAGGGAAATACCCGACCCAGATAATGATGATGACTTCGACGATCGATCCGAGAAATCCGTTGTCAGAGCTTTATTCAATCGCTCCAGCCCTGCACTGAGCACCGAGGGAAATGAGTTACATTCTGACGCTGCAGAGAAGGTCCAGTCGACCAGAATAAACAGCGCAACCCCATCAGATGCAGATTCCGTTTCTGAAGCCTCCTCCACAAACACGCCATCGAGGATCTGGATTGATGACAAGGTGCGAGATATTCTCGAACAAAACGTCACACTTCCCTTCAATCGTGGAACCGTCTACCTCACACCACCTCATCCGCGAAAGGAATCGTACAAGATATACTACTGTAAAAGAGGATCACCCAGGAAAGGAGACTGCTACAGCAAGCCCGAACCATACTTTGCGGTCGAATGTACGAATACAATCGCAATCCAGGGCCTGGTTCTCGCAGAATTCGACGACAGGATACACAGGGATACATGCGGGCGCCTTGGGTGCGAAACGAATCACAAAAACTGGATTAACGCCTCGGGTGACGCTATCGAGGCGAGTCTTCGGGCTTGGACAGCACTCCTAGAGATGGGATACAAGAGTACACAAATTCCTAGGGCTGGGTTCTCTCGAGATGCAGATAGATGGAGGGCCTGGGCGGAGAAAACAGCCGACACGCGCCAGCAGAACAAGAGAAGAGAGGCGAACCGGTCATCGGGCGCGAACAGAGCAACTTTCGAGCTTCCTCGACCGATTTCACATGTCGCGACGGATTCTGCATTCGAGCGGGACCCTAAAGAGGGTGGTCGTGGCAGAGCCATGAAGATGATCCGACGGGTATCAACCTTCATCAAGAAATCTGGGAAGTCAAGAGTACAGCGGGCATCCGGTTGAGAACCGGTAGCTGGAGGGCTTTGCGAAATCCTGCAATAGCTTGATGTAATGCTCTCGTCGCATGTATCGTCGTGACGATTTTGGCCTGTATATGATACTATCTAGGTTATATTGGCTTTTGCAATGAGATTATAGAGTTTGAACCCCGCGGAACATGAAAGCTCCTTCAAAGTTCTACCCTCAGCCGTCCCAGAACGGACGTAGGGGGTTACTCACGCTCCAGAGCTTTCTAGGCGCAGAGCGCCTAACTATGACATTGCATCCCTAGGGTCATTGCGTATACAGTATTACTCATCCCTGGCAGTTCCTATGGACTACCTCAGTAGCGCTATGTATATTGTGAGGGCTGTTGGGCGCCCAGAATGCACTAGTAGTCTCGTGGGGGCTTTATAGGCTATATTCCTGCAATTACCTCTCGCGCATGGACACTGTAACAGTACTACCTTAGAGATATATACTATTAGGTGCAGCATATTGATAAAGTCTATATATTAAGTTTATACCTGACAAATTACCGAAACTGGTGCACGGAAGGGGAGGGGTGAGAAAGAAAAATATATATATTTGTGTGTGGCGGCGCAAGGAATTCGGGTTAAAACATTCCCACGAACTAAAGACAGGGAAAATGGGGCTGATAGGTATGTTTGTTGACAAGTCTAAATGCAGTCGTGTTGATAGCAGCAATTCAGCCCTGAGCTGAGAGCGCAATGTATGTCCTAAGCGGGACACTGTGAACTAGAAGCTGCAGAACCCTTCTGCGGCCTGAAGGATTCAACTCGACGATGCTCGTGAAATAAAATGACGAGGGCGAACCGCACCAATCACAACATGAATCATGGAAGTTTCGGGCCCTGTCTAACTGCATTTAGTTGGATGTTGCGCTGGGCGATCTGCTTTTGCGACCGCGGAAAGGCTCAGCCTCGCTTGGCACGATCCACCCCGGGCATTTACACAAGCATAATTTAACTCGAGTGATGTCCAGACAGGCGGATGGGCACCGCTAGCGCCTCCAGGTGTGAACCAATGGAAGCGCAGAACCGACGCCCAGATCACGCAGGGACAAGCTGTGCTCCTTCCATACGAAGCCGAGCGCCATCCCACAGGGCTGAGCAGGGAGATGAACACGGAGCTGCCAAACGTTCAGCGCCGTGTTTTTCCCGATTTGTGCAGGTGGAATGTTATTTCGAGATTCTGCAATTTGGAGTCATGCCACGGGGGGTCCGTATATATACGCCCGTTGTGCACGCTGTTGGTTGATAATTATTCAGCTCGAGATTTAAATCTCATCCTTTACAAAATGCTTCTATTTCTCTCCTTCGCAGCGGTTGCTGTGGCTGGTGTGTGTACACCCATCTACAACACCCGGCCAACCGCTATCATCGACTCCGGTGCTATTGTTGGAACCACAACAAACGTTGCAATCCCCACAGGTACTGTGACTGTTAATAAATACCTCGGGATTCCCTATGCAGAGGAGCCAGAGCGGTTCCGTCTCCCAAAGCCTGTTGCCCCCTGGACCGACTTCTTCGATGCCGGAGACTATGGCTCTGCATGCTACCAGCAAATTTCAAATGGCACTGCCATTTACTACGAAGGTGCCAATCTCGGTGTGGTCCCGAACGGGGAGAGTGAGGACTGCCTGAACCTGAATGTGTACACGCCGGCTACTGCCTCTGCTGGCTCCAAGGCTGTGATTGTGTGGATCCACGGAGGCAGCTGGCGGAACGGTGCGGGCTCTCTACCTCTGTATGACGGTTCGGGCATCGTTGCGAATCAAGATGTCGTTTTGGTCAGCATCAACTACCGCACCAACGTGTTTGGTTTCGTGGGCGATGAGAGTATCCCAGTCACGGAGAGGAACCTTGCGTACGTCCCCACCCCACAAGAAGGTTAACTGAGACAGCACCTCGAATGTCAAAACTAACATCACCAGTCTCCACGATACCCGCCTCGCCCTTTCATGGGTCCTCCGCAACATCGCCGGACTCGGCGGCGATCCCTCCAAAATCACGATCATGGGCGAAAGCTCCGGCGCCTCAACAGTAGACACCCTTCTCACCGCACCCCCACCAGGCCTCCCCCAATTCCGCGCCGCCATCCTCACGTCCAGCCAAATCGCCGTCCCCTCCGTCGCCCACAATTCAACCGTCTACATCGAAGCATGGTCCGCCCTGGCCCAACTCGTCGGCTGCCCCCCCGAAAACAGCCTTCCATGCCTCCAAAAATACCCCGCGAAAGCCCTTGTCGACATCGCCACCGCCCACGATCTCAGCTACCCCGGCTTCACCGACGGCGGCGTCACCTGGGCCGACACACCCCGGATCGACCGCCTCGCCGGTAAAACAGCCTCCGTCCCTGTCCTCATGGGAACCACCTACGACGAAGCAAGCACCTACACCCAAGGTCTAAACGACACCCGCGCCGCCCTGACCCAACTCGGCATGGAGACATCATACATCGACACGATCCTACAAGCTTACCCCCTGGGTACACCGGGTATCATGTCCGAACAAGCCCGGATAACCCGCATCGTCACGGAGTTCGGGTTGCAATGTACATCCGCGCTCTGGACAAACGATACGAAGAGTGTAGGCATGCCAACCTGGCGCTTTATCTATAATGCCTCGTTTCCGAATACGGAGTACTTCCGGGGTGCGGGGGCGTATCATGCCTCAGAGATCGGGAGTTTCTTTGGTACGTATAAAAAGGAGGGTGCGACGGAGTTCCAGGCAGAGGTTAGTAGGACGATGCAGAAGGCGTACGCGGATTTTGCGAAGGAGCCGAGTGGGGGGCCGGGGTGGGGGCAGGTTCCCAAGGTAGGGATCTTTGGGGATGGGGTTACGCCGTATGTTAGTGATGAGGGGAGGAGGGCGTTGAGTACATTGCCGGGGAAGGTGGTGGATGTGCGCTGTCCGTTGTTTTATCCGCTTTATGATGCTAATTCCTTTGGTGGGGTGGGGGTGTAGATGGTGAGGGAGTGGGTGGTTGTATATGTGGTTGGTTTTAGAGGAGATAGGATTTAGACATTTTGTGCATTTTATTTTGTGTACTATAGTCCTGGTAAATATATTGTGCTTGCTCTGAACTTGTATACGTTCACCTAGGACATACTAGTAGTGCCAACCACCTGTAAAGCCAAGACATAAAACCCAGCGCTCCCAGGGGCGTATACATCTCACATAAAAATAATATGTCACTGTAGGCCCTTGAGATTTCCAATCAGCCCGCCTGCCTCCGTATCCAGAGGAGGGAGCAAATACTGGTCATTTGCTGGTATAGAAAGCGTACGTGTGCTGTTCTTGAGAGGCTTCTGCGGTACCTGGCAGAGTCATTGAGAGAGCCATGAAGGCCGTGTACTTAATTCCTAACATCTCACTCATCGACAGGCTCTAACGGCTGAATATGCAATATCATGCAGCACTGTCCGATTCAGCCAAACCCCATCAGCTTGACTCAAGCGCCGATCGAATACTAGCCCAAGACGAGCTTTGTAGACCCCTCAGCTTAAGGCGTGTCCAGGTGCTCATGGTGCCCCCCTTTCCCCGAAGAAGGCATATGATTCCCAACAAATCCTCAGAAAGCTCGGGCCTATCTAGGGCAACTTGTCCTGCGATGTCCAAGGCACTTTTTCCAGATGCATCAAGCATATTAACGGCCGCCCCGGTCTCCAAAAGGATCTCCACCCCTTTCAAATATATGTTTTCCACGGCGCGGTGGAGGGCATATGTTGTGCGAAGGCGGCCTTTTACCAGGATTGTCGCGGGCTCATTTGGATCTGCACCTCGTTTCAATAATTCTTCCAATATACTATGACGGGAGTGTTTAACTGCGACAAAGAGTGGCGTTTCTGATGCATGTTCCCAGCGCCTCCATCCGAGATAGCACCAGGGCCGAAACGGGAGCTGTATATTAGCGCCGGCATCGAGCATCAAAACCATCATGTCAAGCCGATTGTGGGTTATGGCGTAAGTTAACGGGGTGCACCCTCGTAACTCGTATTTTTCCGCTTGGAAATTCAAGTTGCACTCCTTAACGAGTTCTTTAAGAATGTGCATCTTATTTTGGCTGATTATGTCGAAGACTATCGCTTCCAAAGAGGCGCCAACACCTATCAGAGGGTTGATCAAGTAAACAATGTCCTGTTTAGTCGTTTCACGCAGTGTGTCATTCAGGTCGGGGTGGTCGGATCGATCTCTGCACCTGCAGTGGTGCGGAATAAGAAGGTTCACCATCACCCAGTTCTTGCTCTTCGCAGCCCTGGACATAAATTTACAAGCCTTAAATTCCGGCATGGTGTCAAGAAGCATTCGACAAACTGTATAATTCTCAAGCTCAAGAGCAAAATGGATAGCATTGTAGGCGCCATTGTCATAAGAGCTGTTAGCTGCCGACCAATAAGATACTAAATGATGCTTTGCCGCAACCCCTCCTCTGCTTAGCACAAGCTGAACCCATGGTCCATGTCCCGCAATGGCAACTAAGGCAAGTAAATCGGATTCGTCGAGCGTGGAATCCATAATCGTTTTGATCCTATCTTTCCATGCGTCATGGGAGAGTCCTGTCCATAGTTTCTCCATTGTCTTCATGAATGCTTCACCATAAAACTTCGAGATCCATCTGATAACGTACTGCGCGGCAGGAACCAGGCCCTTCTTTGTCAACAGGCCCATGAACTCGTCGCTCATGACTTCCCTGTCCTCCACGGAAAGTAAGCTGCGTGCTGCTTTCGCCCCCTCCGAGGATCCAAAATGGTCATGTAACATGGCAAGATATTCGACGGACTCTTTGTAGAGAGGATGGTTATTACTGAATATAAACTCGGCTAGTGTGGCTGCCTTCCTAGCCCACTGCTGGGCTGGTTGCACACGTCCGGTTTTATAAAGAACCTTTGCCATGTTCAACCGGGCCGAAAAGGTGGGGAAGTCCAATTCCACGGTAGATTGACAAAGTGGAAGGAGAGTATCCTCGGCCAAATCCAGTTTCCCCTGCTCGAGGTAGCACTTGCCCAGCATGGCTAGTGCTTGGTATTTCCGACCCCGGGTGCTACTATTTTGTCCCGCCCGTTTCAGCATCGCCGTTAGCACATTCTCCGCTTCACCGTAAGAGCCTTTTTCGATCAGATTGGATGCGTCGAGGATCGGGGCGGACATATTCTCTTCGTCTGTACCCTGATCTTGCTCCGGCTTCTCGTTCGGTTGTTTATGTTTTGCACGGGTTCTTGCAGTATCTGGAAAGCTGGTTAGAGGGCCCGGATCGACTACCTCCGCCCGGTCCGCGATCTCATTGATGGTGGACTCTGTCGCCAGTGGGATACTGGGCTGACCCCCAGATCTGGAGACAGAGGGGAGAGTCAAATCAGATGAGGTTGACTCCGGAATGGCCTCCAGATTGCCACTGACATTTGTGTCGCGAACATCGAGCTGACTGGATGAGAGCCATAATGTGACCTTTTGAATTGCTGAGCTCGTACCCAGCATGCTGTGCGATCCCTCACCACTCTCTGTGGGGACTGCCATGGATTCTCCATCATCGAGTATTGTACTGGCTGTATAGCGCACACTTTGAGCCGAATGAAGACACTGTCGAAATGTCAACAGCTGGGACGGTGTGTAACTGTCCGCGTCGTCGAGGTTCAGCCGCTTGAACAATTCTTCCATGCGGCCCTCGAGATTCCTGATCCCTGTAAGCGCATCTTCCTGGCTCGTCATTCGGTCGTGAGTCTGCAGAATCAAACACCTACATAGCAGACACCAAGATATGTAAGCAAGTGGCATAATCAAATGGATACGACAATACTGTAGGCAAGACTTACACGTTGATCATATCGAGATTCATATTTATCGCCGTGTGAAACGAAGTGACCTTCCCTTTTAGCAGTGCTAACTCTTTCATCTTCGGGGTGAGAGTAAAGTGGGTAGCAACCCGCGGCATCTTTCGCGCCAGCCAGCCATGCTTCTGCGCATCATCGAGGAGATTCGAGACTTCTTCGAGAGTCTCGTCGCATTCGATAATGCTAGGCAAAAGTTGTCACATCAGCAATGAGCGATTATTTCGATGCATTTCCTTGCACTGACCAGATAGAGAGGGATTTGAAAAGTTTCGCACTTTTGTCGAGCTTTGTCAAAATACTCGAACCGTGTTCCTTGAGCGTCATGCTGATGCCATCCAGCGAGCTTGAGAGGAGTTGGAGATCGCTTCCCAAGGCTGAGACGATGGAGTCGACATCGCGTACTTCTTCGATATACGTGTACAGGAAGGAAGACAGCTTCAGACACGATGCAGCGCTCGCTGTCGCAAATCCCGCAATAGAAAGGGGGTCCATAGGGTAATTAACCCTGAGATGAGGCAGAAAGAAATGAAGCCGCGGAGGTTTTGATGTTAGAGAAAGTCAGGTCCTTTTTTTTTCCCCGTTCAGCTGAGGGGTCAGAATGTGGCTCAGCACCGGCGCGTAGCCTTTCGCGCTGACAAGGATACGAGCCAAAGAGGCGCAGCGTCCAACGCAGGCCAATCACCATAAACCATGGGGAAACAATTGTCGTAGATATGATTCGCCCATCCTCAATCAGCCAGCCAACATGCTGGGCATTGAAAATGACATCACTGGATTTAGGGCGGAGCGGAAGATGAGCCGCAATACCGTGGATACGAACGGGATTAATTAAATGGTACACGAGGATATCTCAGGTCACCCAATGGTAGTTTTAAGACAGCCTCGAGTACTCTATATCCGAATGCCAATCCAAATATAAACTAATTAATTCATTGTTCTCAAGTTTAAAAACACTTGTGTACTTAATGATCAGCTCCTGCGGCCTCTCTCCCTGTCAGGGCACTACCTTTACCTTAAGGGTCACCATGATTCGACAGTAGTAATTACCCATTGCGGTGGGAGATTTCCTGCACAATATTTAACCTTTTTTTTTTTCATTATTCTGACACTTCCTGCCCTGCTCCACTTCGCTTTCCTTCGCTTTCCCGACTATTGATTTCTCCGCCCACCCAATGGGAGGTCTCCCAAGAGAAGGCAACCTCTTTCCCGAAAAATGATCAGCATCTGCTCATAGTTTAAAACTGAACCAGGTCTTAAAACTGGCCCAGGTTCCGGCTCCGATTCGCCATTGGGTCTCAGTGATTTCCGTCCTAACCTTTTCAGCGTGGAGGGTTAGGGATTTAGGCCCTAGGGTTCGTTGGTTCATGAACTGGAAGATGGTGAATGCAAGGACGTCACCTTTATTTTCGCACGTGGGACATTCGAACCTCTTTATCTGGTGTGTCCAACCAAGGCTAAATTCAGCCGAATAATTGTCACTAACTCGACAATAGGGCTTGTTTGTTGGCCCTCAGGTATGCACTGCGCTAAAGGAAAACTACAAGGGTACGGGTTCGCTAGCATGCCAGGGTGTTGCTGGAAACTATACAGCCGATCTGGCATCAAACGGGCTGCCCCAGGGAACCTCCGATGCAGCGATTCAAGAGGCAAAGGGACTTTTTGAGCTGGCGGCGGAAAAATGCCCCGGTACCAAGATTGTTGCTGCTGGGTATAGGTATGCTTTTCTTTCTTTAATGTCGAGGCCAGGGGTGTTGAATAATTAATAACAACGCGCCGACTATGAATTCTTGCTCTAGCCAAGGCGGTGCTGTCATGCATGGTTCGATTCCCCTCTTGTCGGACGACATTAAGGATATGATAAAAGGGGTGACCATGTTTGGGGATAACCAGCAGCAAGAAACAGGTGGTCAGTTTTCCGGTTTCCCACAAGGCAAGATCAAGTTCTACTGTGAGGATGGAGATTCAATTTGTCACGGTGGGACTGATCTTTCTTTCGTGCATCTGAGCTATGGTTTGAAGGCCGATGATGCCAGCAAGTGGCTTATATCCAAACTGTAACATGGTACGACCAAGAGATGGTCAGGTATCCCAGGTGGCCTTGATGATGCATGGGGCTTGTTTACCAGATCAGCGGTTGGACTTGGTTTCTACTAGCCGCTAGGCTTCGTGAAGTTTAAGATAGTTCTTAATTGACTATTGTAAAAGCACACGCAAATCATCAATTCTAATTCAAACTAAATAAATCTCCCGGTCCGTGCATGATGTCTTAAACCAAAATTTCAACGCCATCTTTCAATGCTCCGCCAGTGTCATAACTCGTTCTACTTGATCAAGTGCCAAAGAAGGTCTACAGCCAGAAGCCCATCACACCCACTACTCCTGTGATAAGGACAACCATTAGGGTAGCCGGCCCTTGTAGAGACATGGCTCCCGACCCATCCCCTCCCTCTGACCCACCCCCCGCCTCTGACGAATTGCACCTAATATCAGCTGGACGTGCTACATCCACTGTCTCTTTGAATTGATCACAGTTAAAGGTCACCCCCGTCTGGACATCAAGTACGTCGCATTCCTTCAAATCTGGTAGCTCCACACTACACGAAAACAAGAAATCAGTTTCCATATGCGTTGGGGCGTTTATAGCAGGAAAAATAGCATACCTTTCAATTTGATCAGATATGATAATATTCTCCGCCGTTTCAACCGGAAGACTAACATTAAGCGGTGAGCTACTCGATATTTCAAAGCCACCAGTGTATTCCCGTAGTTTCGGTAACGAGATACTACCCAGCCATACATATATACATCAGCTTCTGGCTTTCTTTGAACGTCATGGTTGGAGAAGTAGATGAGAGAACAAACCTCAGGGGATGCCCTTCGATACAAGCGCCCGTGGTGACATTGTTGAGCTTGGGGAAATCGAGAGCCACTGGCGCCGTTCCTAGAGTTAGGTTTAGTACGGGTATGTATGTATCTCCGTATATTGAGCTGGCGACCATCGCTAGTTTTGGAACCGATAGTCTGTTTGGCAGTGGGGTTAGCGGGCAGGTAGGTTGGCATTGGACAACAGGGTCCCGTGCAAGGGCATACCTGGACGTATCGCCGTTTATTAACATGGCGTGGGCATCTATGAGCGCCGGGAGGGAGACATTCATTACACTGGATGACATGGGGGAGGTGTCGTCCCTGTTCGCGATTCTCATTAAGGTGGTGACTCTTCGTAAGGAGTCAAAGGATAGGCTAAAATGCAGACGTTAGCGATATGGGCCGAAGGGGAGAGGGGAGGGAGATATATATGCTTTGTGAAATTACCTGTGATATCGATAGTATCGATTGTGAGGAGATTTTTGACATCCAGTATTGGGGCCTCTGGAGAGGGGAAACGCAGACTCAGTTCGGTGATTTGCGCTTCGGGCATGGATACCTCCTGCAGGGAGGGTGAGCCCATGATCCGGATCCCAGTGAGCTCGACGAGATCTGGTGCGGAGAAGGATGTGATCCCAGTTGATAGCGTATCTTCATCTTCCACAATCCTGGGGACGCTGGTGATGTTGTTCAGAACAAGTCGGCCGCTGTAGTTGGCATGAATTACGAGGTTGCCATCGAGAGATGTGCATGTTTCGGAGATCGTGTCTACGTCGCTTTGTGACCTGACAGTGTGGGAACCGTAGGATTGGGCGGCAATGCCTGGGCCAGGAACATATTTCAGCATGGGGACATTAAAGGATGAAGTGCTTTGCATCACCAACCGGTCGATAAGGTGCCTAGTACCAGAGAGATCCGCGTGAGCCGCATGGTGAAATTTGTTACACGACTAGCTATGGCGAATTGGGTTGTCGGTGGCCTTTTTGGCGTAGTGGTTATTTTAGCCTTCAATAGATTGATATAGTCAACAAGGAAAAAGTATCCGTGTGGATCCTACTTTTCTAATGGTGACTGAGACTCTTAAATATTAAGAGGCCCAAAATCAGGCCTCCCAAGCAACATACATTGCTGAAAAGTGACAGGCTCTGTCGCTGCACAGCCTATTTGTTGATGCAGATCAAAGCACCGGACGCTCGCACTCGGCCAGCCATGAACTTACCCCATACTCGCTAACACGAGAAGAGGATGGATGGAAATAGGCAGAAGTTTAATGCAATGAGGCTGAAGGTAGTAACAGGCTCATGAAATAGACCCCCTCGACTAAAAATATTTGCTGCTCTTGTAGTCGATGCTAATAATAACTTACCGTTAAATTGCTATTTGAGTTAACAACAAGAATAATGTTTCCAGATGTAGAAAAAGGCTGTGTCATAAATCCAGGTAGCATCCTAATAGTAGATACATTATTTGATCCATCAGGAGAGAATATATGACTTAATATATATACCGAGTCCAAGCCTGCTGAGGGGCTGAGAGTCATCATTCAAACGACCAATATCGCTCATATTCAGCCTTTTCCTCGTCCGTTTCTGGCAGTTCCTACAATATCTGACCTTGACCTCGCGCAGGGCAGCCCCGCACTCATCGTATCGCCCATTCTCTCCTTGACCTGCGCATCAAGCTCCGTTCCGGCCACAGCATCACCACTACCCTGTTTGATACGCTCGACATCCGCTGCCGAAACGTTGAGGGAGAATGGGATATCGCGAGTGCCGGCGGGCGAATCCGCCCACGTGTCCTTCATATCGAGCAGAAGGGATTGGAAATGCGCCTCGCCGTAGTGGGCTGGTGAGGGCTGCGTCTATTGGGATGAGGGCATCAATGATTTGTTGGTAGCGTATTAAAGCAGTCAGTTTCCTTTCCAGGTTTGGGCGGTATGTTAGAGCCCCGGGCCACAGAATAACGCACTCTCCTTTGGAGGTTTAAATGACTCAATTGACGTCTTTTCTCGCATCCCGACTGTCTGTAGGTACGACGCTGCAGAAGACCCTGTAAACTTATCAGTGGCGGTCTAAGCGCACACCAATGATACAAAAAATTGACATACATGGCCCTTTCTCGATATTGAGATTTGATCGGCCTGCGTCAAACCAATCTCGGCCCGTAGCAGGGCCAATCGAGAACTCCGAGTCTCTGACAACCTTGCCATCTTTCACGTAGTAACTGTCTTGTGGTAGCCGCAAGTCCTTTGTGTGGTACAAGCTGCCGTAATGTGAGAATGAGACGCTTAGCTATTTCTTCTGCAAACGTGTCATGGCAAGAAGCACCTGAAGCTTCTGGGGCAGTTGCATCGTGGTCCAGACCTCAGACTGTGGGACCCACTCAGCTTTATCCATGATGATGAATTCAGCCCGGACGGGGTGCGACTCTGCCTTCGAATTCCATGAACGTACCCGAGGCGCCGGAGTGTCAAGCACTTTCCTGGGCTTGCGCACCAGCCTTTGTCAGCAAGGCTTTATGTGGTTGGAGTATAGAATAAACATACGAAATCCATCGTGGCCACCTTACTGGCAGTGGTAAAGTGTGCAGCGCCAGCATTCGGACTCGGCACTTTGGCTACGACTTCTTGCCCATTCTCCATAGACATGAGGAATGCTTTCCTGAACATGCCGTCCGTGTACTTCTTGATCGAAACGCATCGAGTGGCTCTGACCGAGTCTGCCGCAACACTCGCGAGCCTGTTCCAATCGAGTCTCATTCCACACTTTCGAATATTGTCTGCCTCGTCAATAACGAACCGACCACGTGTGAAGGTGAAAAATTCGTCGTTGGCATTCCAGTTTAATACGTATGAGTAATACGTTGAGCAGTGACAAATGGGCGTGTTTACCTGGCTGGGAAGAGCCCATGCCCATGCTTGTGGGATGGTTACTGCAAGATGACATTGGAGCCTTACAGATTAACCAGCATCGCTGCGCTGGCTTCGATATGATACCTTGAATCTGGGACCGAAGACACGCAGACGGAAGTCGGGGCATGTTTCATGACATGTTATGCCTTTGATCACGTCTAACTTCCAGGAAATCATGGACCAATCGATCGCGCAGCCATCAGATTGCTGAGGAAATTAACAGGGAGCGAACAAGAAGTCCCACACCAACAAAGAAGACAGTGCAGGCAAGTGCAGGAAGAGGAGATATTGCTTTCAGGCGGTGAAACGGGATCACGTAACTATGGCAATGCCTTCAGTCAAAGGGGACTATGCACGGGCGATGTTGCTATAACCAAATACACAGCCAAGTACAGGAGAGACCGCACATTACAAGTTACTTTCAAGAGACGGCGAACAGGACTCAAAGTAATGCCCAATGATAGTACCAGTACTATTAGGAAGTATTTTACTACTACTAGCGACCAAAGCGGGACCCATGGATACCGTCACGGTGAGGTTGATTTCGTCAGCGGGTCTATCCGAAGTAGAAGATAATGCGGGTATTGCGGGGTAGTAGATCATGCTGCTCAGCGTGGAGAACCAGCGTGCGTTGGAGACTATGCCCACAATGACCCATTTTTTGAGCGGCCATGGAGGGCAGAGGATCTGGGAGAATCCGCCCCCATCACGGGCACGGTACTCAAAAATGTATTGACTTGCCTCTTTCCACACACCGCGTTGAAAAATGATACGGAAAAAACCCGGGTGGCATCTTCGAAAGGAGGCGATTTCAAATCAGGGTCTTCTTTCCCGACTGAAAAATGGGTTGGGATCGGCGCGAGCGCGAACTGGTTAAGCGAGTGTAACAACGATGCCGAGTTTGGAAAGATATTCAGTGATAGAACCCAATAGTGTAGGCATGTCAGCATGGGATCGGCATGGAAGATTGGATCGCGATCGCGGTCCCCCATACCAATTCTGGACAAGATTACCCTTCGGTTCGCTTTTGCCATTCCACTGATATTATCAGACTGTCCTTTCCGTTTTCATTTATTCGTGTCCCTGATAAGCATGGCAGGCAATAGTCCCATTCTGGTTCCGGCTGGGTATAAGACCCTGCCTACCCCCCTTTATACGCTTATCTCCAGCCTGACAACTGCAAAGAATCCTTTTCCCTCTCCTAGGTAGTCAGTTGATCAAAATGAAGTCTCTCCTCCTCTTAGCCTTCGTCTGGGCGGCTTCTGCCTCCGCCTCCGACTACAGCGCCATCTGCCCCAGCAAGGACGGCACCACGCAAACCCTTGCCGACGGTTACAAGTACAAATACGTCTGTGGAAAGGAGGGCAAATTCTCCACAAACTACGCCACCCTGGGGGGCATGGACACAGTCGAAAAATGCGCCACAGCCTGCCAGGAAAGCAGCCAATGCAAAGGCAGCGTGTGGTCTCCGGCCTTCAAAACCTGCCGACTCTTCACGTCCGCCGAACCGGGTCCCAGTACGATTGGGGAAATATTCCTACCGGTCATCGGCCGCGGAAACGACCCATGCCAGGAAACAGAGGACGATTTGAAGCAATGCCAAGCCGACCTGGAACAGACCAAGAGTGACTATGAGAAGGACCAGACGGCGTTAAATATCTATCGGCAGGCCACCAAGGCGTGTATAGATGGAGATTACGAGCTGGATGGGTATCAGTACCGGGTGCTCTGCAACCAGTACCCGGAGCCTCTGCAGGACATTGAGCTGTACACCGCGGACTTTGCAACATGTGCGAGGAAGTGCAGGGACTTTGGGGATCGGTGTTCCGGGTTCGAGTATTATGTGGAAGAGACGGAGCAATGTCTGCTGCTGGAGGAGAAGGTGGGGGAAACTCATTACGTCAACTGGTTTGGCATCACGGTGGCTCGTAAGGAGTGATAGGGGTTGCGTGTCGTGTACTTGTACAGGGCGGGAATGAGTCAAGGGGATAAAATGATATTTTCATTGAGTACATATAACAATAGAGCTTGACTCACCTAATCGAGCTCTTGACCTCCCGAGAGCCGCCGTGGACGGACCATCCTTGCACACCGTACCTGTTTTCCACAACCCGTAATCATATAAGCCAACCTTGTTTGGCCCGGGAGTTATATAGAATAAATTTAGGCACGGATGAAAAGCCCGAGATCTTCACCGGACGAGGCTTGGCCTTCATATTTTCATCGGCCACAGGCTATAGCGCATGCATAGTCTTTCAGGTTCGCAGACTGTATCCTTAGTCAGTCCTAGTGGAGTAAGCAACACACCATATAAAAAGTCAAGGCGGATAAGGCTAACGGTACCCCATAGAGTCGAAAGAGTTGGACACTCTCACCGGAAAAGGCTTTATCTGGATCCCTATAAAGAGCAGGCAAGCTTACATCTCAATGCAAAACTTGGTGGAAAGTGGCAGAACCCAGTTTAAAATTATTAAGAAAAAAAGTACCCCGGGCGTTGAGCTGTGTCGTAACACGGTACTCTGACGGAATAGACCCGTATAATCCGGGAAGGATCCGGTTCTGAAGGTAGGCTCAAGGTCAGAGCGTGGCTAACATAGATCCAACATGGTTAACAGACGGCTTAATTTGACAAATAGACTAATTAGCTCATGCGTTACGGCATGTGGCTGAACTCAGCCGCATGTATAAGTAGCACTCAGCAGTACCGATACACTGACGTCTACGAGTCAACCACCAGCAGAAGGGCAGTAAGGGAAGGGCACTCTTTCCTAGTCTGGATCGATTCAGATGCCGCTGTTCTCCACACCGCTAGCGACGTAGGTGGTGCGATTCCAAGAGTTTAAAAGTTGAGGACAAAAAAAAAAAAGGAAACGATACCCTTTCCATTCTTCCTCGGCTAACCGACAAACTAGAGATTATGTGAACATCCGGGATGGTCCCGACATGTGGATCTCGGGATCGGGAGAGAATCTGATGGACTTTTCGGAAGTATTCCGGGAAGGGTTACTACGAATATCAAATATTGTCGAATGGTAATATATGGACCTCACAATGGTGGTCTACTATTTCTAGCCAGGAGACTCTCAAGGCTTTTAATCATTTTCCGCAAATCAGTTGCTACATAGCCCTATGACAATTTTGCTTCATCTACCTGGAGATGGCGCTGAAATCATATACTCGGCTCTCAAGTCAAGTTTTCTCCCTCGAGCCCCCGCTGGATGGCTTAGAACCCAACAACGAAAGCCATGGACCCACGACAATTATCCTTTTTGGATGGGGCGATGGGCTCCCCAGACACATATCGAAATACTCTGAACAATATCGAATGATGTTCCCTAGAGCCCGCATCATCGTTGTGCTGTCTCCCATTTATAAGGGGACACTCAGCACCCGTTCACAACGTACGAAATGCATGCTTCCAGTCGTCAAGGCAGCATTAACAAACCCTCCCACCACGTCCGGAGCTGCTCAGAACACTCAAAAGAAAGGTAGACTCCTTCTTCATTGTTTTTCGAACATGGGAGCCGTCAATTTAGTCGCCACATTCCAGGCATATAAAGAGTGGCAGGAAGGCGCTGCATGGACAAAGCCAATAATGAGGAACATATGTGTGCCAGAAACCGAAGCCTTTCCCCATGCACTTCTTGTTTTGGACTCGACACCAGGGGGATTCAAATTCTTTGAGAATATCGGGCGTTGGGCACACGCGATGTCTCTGGGGTTAGCGCCATTGTTTCCCTGGCCAGAGATAGTGACCAAATTTATATGCGGCATGTTTCTGGGTATCGTACATCTCCTAACTTGGAGTTCTGGCTCATTGAGCATTGCAGAGAATACTTGCCTCTCACTCCTGGATCCCAAAATCAGCAGCAATGGAGCAAAGAGACTCTACATCGCGTCAAAATCTGATGATATTATATCATGGGAGCATGTTGTTGAAAATAGTATCCACGCGCAACGAAATGGATTTGAGACATATGTAAAACTGTTTGAGGGCTCACCACATGTGGGACACATGAAGGTCTATCCCGAAGTATACTGGTCCGAAATTAGGGAAAGGTGGGAAGCAGCAATAGCGAATATCCACGGTTGAATGCGGTTCTGCTTCTTGACAGGCGGGGCTCCAAAATGATAGCAGTAATAATGAGAGTGAGGGTTAGATCAAAAGGAGATAGCAATAAAGAAATAGGTGTAATTCTTCTTCTATTCTAGTTTTATCTCCTAAATATCCAACTCCCAATATTTGGACTATCTCTATCTCATGCATTCCACTCCACACAGGGTTTGTTGTGGAGTGCTCGATGGTAAGTAACCATGTCAAAACAACACAGCCGGGCTTATTAAACCTTGGAGGAACTCTGAAAACTCATTGTCAGCTCCAACCATGGATGTGGAAATATCATAAAAGGGATCCAAGCTGCCAAGACTGTACCCATCGTCCTCCTGCCTCTCAACCGGCGGCAAGCCCTGATCGTGAACAGGAAGTGATACGGGCAGATGGCTCCACGATGTAGTAGCGGTAGTCATTGATCCCCCCTCCAGGTTTGAAGCCTTTTCCCTCAAAATGCGACGAAGATGTTGGCCTAACAGTGCAGCGATACCAAATCGATGGGGCGGCGTGGTTCCCGCTCGTTCCATCTGCATGGCAACCTGAGCAGCTAGGGCGAGCAGCTCGACATCTTGACCATCTCGGGTACTGTGAATCACAGGGAACAGGGTCAGAGCCACGATCACCGCATAGGAGAGCATGGCCCACGTCGGCGCCAGCATGCAGTAGAGAGGTTCTCCGGTGGATTCCAGATCGTACACGGCATCTTCGCAACAGCGGATGGCAGTATTGAAACAATCCTTTCTGAGCCCATCCAGGCTTGGTGTTGGGGTAAGGCCGGAGCAGGAATAAGTATGAAGTGTGAAGGATAGAGTCCACAGTCGACCGTGCTGGTAAACGTGTCGTAGGTAGATGCAATTGGTCTTCTCGCATGGATCCTTGTTGTCATACGGATATATCCAGGCTCGGCACCAGGGGTCCAAGGAATGGTCAATCATTTTTTGTACCCAGTGAGGGTCTGAGGGGGCCTGTAGGTTTATCTGCGATTGTAATTCACCTTGTACGGCTGCTAGGAGGCGACGGAGATGAATGAACGCCACTGTAAACCGATCAACCGGGTCGGCCAATGGATGCATTCCCCAATTGTCAATGGATAAGGTAAGATCCGTTTCTGGAAATACATTCATGCGTCCGATGATGGCACTTTGGGCCCGTTCCCACAGGAATATTCGGAGCCAGGTTCTCTCCCGGTTCCGCGCGAGGCGCTGCCGAAACACCCGATCTTCTGGACCAAGGTCGACCTGGAGCATCGCGGCAGTGCTACTGGTCTCAGATCTGGGCTGGTCTGGGTTTTTATGTAGGCAGCTGGAAGCCGGTGATTTCTGATCCAAGCCCAGTTCACTGGCCAGAGCCGAGGCATAGGAAGTATAAATCCACGAATGTTCCTGGGCAATGTTGAGGGCTGGAGACCGAGCAAGAAATGATATATAGTATCCCTGTATTATTTCCACGGATTTGTATCCACGCTTGTAGACAAGCTTCGATAATTTTTCGCCGTGCACCCGCAGTCGTTTTGCGAGGGCCCCAGAGTTGTGGTCAAACTGGGCGGCGACGGCAAGAATCCATGTCAAGAGCAACGCCGACCGTGATCGGACGAAGTCGGGAGTATGGAGGATGGGATCAAGAATTCCCACCACGGGGTGGATTTTGTCAAAGTAACTGGAGGCATGTCAGCGATACATGTTCGTTCTTAAACCCTGATGTACTCACACTGCAAAGAGGTAGCTGACCTCCTTTCCTGACACAAGGGCTAGTTCTAGGGGATCGACATCCGCTCCGATATCCAGTTGGAGCCCAGGATCAGTTGGCGAGAAATAATTGGGGTATGTACAAGGAACGTGGTCCTCGGGCACAAGAAGGGTACCAAGGCCACGGTCCAGGTCTTGTCGGCTGAGCTTTTCTAACCCAAGGGCCACGTACCCAGGGTTCCGTAGCAGACGATGTGCCAAGGTAGTGGCATCGCTTGAATGCACATCCGCCAATCCCGGATTTGGCGGAGAGAGGTAATCAGGCTTTCTACTGGAAGTGGGAGAAGCGCCGCTGAAACGCTTCACGGCGCCAGAAAGGTCAGCCATCAAGGCTGCTGGCTTGTGGAGCTGTGGCTGTCGACACACGTCCCGCGAATCATCCTCGGTCACGATCGGCAAGGTCGTAGTGCCGCCCGGATAACCCGAGCTTCCTTCAGACAGATTGTTTGTTATGGCTAGAACTTTCGTTGCCGTCTGGTCCGAAGGTCTTAAGGCGACGGGATCGATGGGGCAATCCCGATATTCACGTCCCGGTGAGAGGTGTGACTGAGGCGCCGCTGACCTTGGAGGCTGCTTCCGATCAAGTTTCTCAAGCTCCTGGTGGACTTTGCGACGCGCTTTGTCGAGGCCACAGTATCGACCCAGCGCCCCGGGCTTGCGGCCCAAGCGACGTGGCGGCGGCATCTGGCAAGGGCGACGATTGTGTTGACATCGATCGCAAGCCCCGTTCTCAGCGCTGGACCAGACACACCGCATCTAGCGCATCCATCAGCGCTGCCCGAAGCACAATTGGCCCCGACGAATTGACACACCTTGAGTTTCCGACAGCCTTCACAGGCTGTAACTGCTATCGCACGATGGGGGTGAGGCTCCATCCTGACAAGCGCGGACAGGGAGCCCAGGAGAGTCACAGAAGGGGAAGATGCGAGACTAGGAAGCGTGCGGGGTTGATGAATGCCGAAGTCAAGGTTAGCGCCGCGCTTACTCGGATCCTCTTCCGTCGTTCCAACCCAATTGACCAGCATAAAGGTTCTTTAGAGGAAGGAGTCTATATCTGGACTCCGGGTGGAGCCTGCGCAAATCAATGCGTATGAAATGGTTCCCCATGGGGTCCGGGGACGTGATATAGACTTTCGATGAATAAAATGCCTCGGAACTCGGAAACATATATATATATATATATCGAGAGTCAGTGATATTGCCCCTGGCATCATTGGCATGTACTCCCACTAGAACGCTCGCCTTCGAATATCGGAATAGCACGGCCTCGCTTGCCATGTCCGAGCTACCGAGCGACAATAACTCGTCGCCGAAGATGAACAGTGAAGCCTCAGAGTCTGCTAAGGGTGAAATGCGCCACCTTGAAGACCAACTACCAACTAGGCTGTTAGAAGGACCTGCAAGCTGGCCGAAATGGAAGAAGAATCTCCAGATCTGGATGGTCGCATTTCACTCGTTAATGACAACGTTCATGGCGGCAGGAATCATTCCGGCCTCCGCAACCCTTGCAGATATGTACGGGGTCACGGTTTCCCAAACCAGCTATCTAGTTTCGATTCAGGTATGGAATACATTTTTTTGTATACCCCTGGCCCCAGCAAAGGCTAGCAGTTTCTAATACGCGTTGATGTAGATTCTTCTTCTGGGTATTTCCCCATTGGTTTGGAGCCCCATTATGACTCGATATGGCAGATACCATGTGTGCTTGCTTTCTGTGCTTGGTTCCATGACACTGAGTATCGGAGGGGTTTACTGCTCATCCTTCGGTAGTCAAATGGCTACGCGTGCGATTTCCGCTTTCTTCATCTCCCCACCCATTGGCATCGGCAGTGGTATTGTTACCGAGCTATGTGAACCTGAAGAGAGAGGCCAGAAACTGGGGTGGTGGACCCTGATGATTACGGCCGGGATTCCCGCAGGGCCCCTGATCATGGGGTTCGTCTCCCAGCATCTGGGGGTCCAGTGGGTTTTTTGGATCTTTGCCATTCTGAATTTTGTTCAGTTCATAGCCTATCTTGTGTTGGGGGCTGAAACTCTGCGGTCGAAGGAACCCATCCCCTCCCAGACACCTCAGTCCGCTTGGGAGAAATGGAAACTTCGCCGGCTCGACCCCGCCCCTTTCGAGCTGGTGGACCTGATCAGGCCCTTGTTTCTTGCTCAGAAGCTCGACGTCCTTATCCCCGGAGTGGCCTACGCTTTCACATTCTGCTATGCCAATGTGGCGGTCGTTGTCGAAATGCCGACCGTTTTTGGCGAGAAGTTCAATCTCAATGCGCAACAGATCGGCCTGCAATTTATTGCTCTCATAATCGGGTGCATACTCGGTGACCAGCTGAGCGGACCATGTTCTGACTTTCTCCTCCGTGTGCTCCGACAGAAAAGGCAGCACTCCTGTCCAGCTGATCGACTGTGGCTCGCATACGTTGGGTACGGGACGACGATCGCCGGTCTGCTCATCTGGGGGTTCCAAGTGCAACATGCGACGACCTGGAACATTACACCTTGTGTTGGGGCTGCATTCACGGCTTTTGGTAACCAAGTCGTCACGACAACCCTCGTGGCCTTTGCTGTGGATAGCAGTGAAAACCGCTCCACACACGTTGGTCTTTTTATCAACTTCTGTCGACAGACCTATGGCTTCGTACGTGCTAGAATCCCCATATATGAATGAAGCTAATATGCTAAACTGTGGCACAGATTGGGCCCTTTTACTTTCCTCCCATGTTTGAGGGTCTTGGTATGGGGGGCGCAGCGGGGGTTATGTGTGCTCTTATTGCCGTCAGTGCACTCGCTCCTACGCTTTTCGTCCAGATCAAAAGCAGTCGGCGCCATAGGGGGGAGTCTGATGTATAGTCCCCAATAGGTAGCAAATAGTCGCAAGCCGTTCGACCGAATATGGAAGTTCAGTTCCACAACAAAGCATTCTCGGTCGATGAGAATCCATAGCTAGAGGTTGAATGATGAAAGCAAAGGAGTAGTTCTGTCACTGGCATGTGCACAATGTTCCGTAAATTTCGGCTTGTTTGAGAACTCTCTTAAGATAAAAGGCCTACACGTGCAGGTATCATGGATCTTCTTGGATAATTCAAGACCAGACATTGCCAGTTTTGACAAGATGTACATGGCTGCTCCCTGTCCTAGGTTTGAGCAATTGGCGGGAAAATCGCACATGAATACGGGATGTGTTACAGTATGCCATGTAGTCAGATAACGTTAGATTTAAACACCTTTTTTACTACCAGGGACTATTTCTAGGACTTTTGGAGACACGACGAACTGGCATATACGGTATCTTCCACTGTGCGAACCGTAAAGTCGACCGAGTCAAAAAGGCTGTGAGATTCGCCATGACCAAATATCTACCATCACCTTGCTCATAACTATGAAGGAAACAAAAAGATGAGATGATCACAAAAAGAAAAGAAAACACCCATGGATTTATTCTCCTCGGCCAAGCAACGGAAGGATCGAGTTACTTAAATATCCTCTGTTGGAGCTGCAAGCCAACCAAGGGCTGAGGCTGTTACAAGAGACTTTTAATCACAAACCCAGCATCAGTCAGGACGTCATTTGCATCTGGGGGGGGGTAAACACGGCGGGGGAAAGTTGAGTTCGTTCGCAATACTCCTAGATACCCACAGACCCGTGATGAATGCAACCGCCAGTCCTCCCGCATATCCCAGATTGCTGAGCCCGCCTGCATCGACTCCTGCAACGAACAATCCGGGGATCGCAGCCCCATCCGCGGTCAAGGCCTGGCCGTGGCTATTAATTGCAACCCCTCCGTACGGGAAGGTGATCCTGCGCCAATGTCAGCCGTTTCATTTGCTATGTCAATTTCTTCGTTAGGTTACTGGGCCACATACGAGGGCTGGACTTCCATGGCATAGAATGGACCATTGTCAACGGTCAAGGGCTCCGGGGGACTTCCCATTCGTCCAACGGGGGCGTCGAGCAAGACCTCCTTATCGCCATGTGCGATGACGGCATTGTACCTGTCGAGCGTTTGTCTTGCCTGCTGGCCATTCACGCCCCATTTGACAAGAATGTCAATCAAACCACGCAGCGTCGCGGAACTTGCAACATTACAGCCATAGTCACGAGCTTTTTCAAGACGATCAACATTACCCGCCCTTGGAAATGGTGCCGAGACGCAGTGCTCTTTTTTGGTATTGTCCCTATGTGTAGCATATTCAGTCAGGCAATTGGGTCAGGGCTTGGGAGGCGCGCTTTCTAGCGTTAGACTTACGTGAACAACAGGAACCCACGGTGGTTATCCTGCTTGGCAAGATGCTGGTTGACAATCTCGTCCCCTAGAGTCTCATCGACAAACCGTCGGCCCGCATCATTCACAAGAAGACAATGTTTGCTCTCTGGGCCTTGTTAGAACCGGGGCGGCCATAAACCAGAGTGCTACGGGAATGTACTCACGATACTGTGCGAGGGGAAGGAAGTCTTTGGGATCAACATTTTCCTGGCGCAGTGGCGCCGCCATCAGATGGCCATAATACGTGCCCAAGCCCCGGCTCAATCCAGCCCCGACAGAACGTGCCAGCTTATTACCGTCGCCAGTAGAACCTAGATTGGAACGAACGAAAATGTTATCCATACCTGGACCCAGATAGCCCGAAACAAGATCCCGGGAGCCCTGAAATCCGCCTGTTGCCAGAACGACGGCCTTTGCTGTTACTCGATAGTACTTGGCCTCTGAGCTGGCAGAGTTCCTCCGAATCACAGCTCCTGTAACGCGGGATCCGGGGGCTTCGGGGGGTTCCTGGATCAATTTTACGACGGCAGTGTCGAGAAAGATGTCGGACCCAGTGCCGGCTGCTTGGATCCGTTTTTGGTGAAGGTCATGAAGAAATGGTATGCTAATGGGAAATCCCCGTCCTGCAATTTGTCATCAACTTGGGTCAACAGAAGTCTCTAATAGACCCCGAAAAACATACCAATAGTCATCATCCCATCAAAGCGGTTGGATACCGGCACGCCATTCTGGCGCAACCACTCCACGCATGGGAGAAAGTCTTCAAGGAAGCAACATTGCAGAATTGGATCACCATTGGGAATCCATGCCCTCAGGCTTTCAATATCCTTCGGAGCCCAGCTATTGTTGCCATTCATGATCAGAATGGGCGTGTACCCGCTAAGGAAGGACGCGAAGAAAACTCACAACATCCCAGCAGAATAGTTTGACGACCCCCCCAGATGGCTCTGCTTCTCAATCAGCAAAACCTTGCATCCAGCCTGTGATGCAAAATTGGCACATGCCAATCCTGACATGCCCCCTCCACACACCAAAACGTCGACGTTGAGTGATTCCATTGCTGAAAGGGGAGTTGATTCGTCGAAAGGTTTTCTGGAATGGCGTCGGCTAGAAATAGGTTTATCGACTCAGAAGCCAGATGACGGCGGTGAATGTAGGATAGTTACCTTAACTACGAAAGCCCCGTCCTTGAGGCCAGTCGGAGCAAGTGGCGAAAAGAACTACACCCCGGAACGAGGACTCTAAATCAGAACTCCGGACCGACTACTACTACATGGAAGTCAGAGTCGATAGAATATTTTATAACAAGTGATCGTGACCTATGGCTTGTGCTTGTCCTTTTCTTACCATTCCCCATCTTCGTGATCAACCATGACTCTTGACTCCAGAGTCCCGGTTGCTCTTGTTGGCGGTGGCACTATTGCCCCTCTCCATGCCAAATATCTCCTTCTCTCCCAAACCTGTCGCCTCGTGGCTCTCATTGATCCTTTTGAGCCCGGTCAAATTCTAGCCTCTCAACTCGGAATCCCTCATTTCCCATCCGTCGGCGCGCTACTGGAGGCACCGGTCGATCGCCCCGATGGATATATCATCTGCGTGCCCTCAAGCCTCCACGTGAAGGTGGCCACTGAAGTGATCAAACTTGCATCTCCCAAAGCCATTCTCGTTGAAAAGCCCATTTCAACGGACTCCACATCAGCACTGGAACTACTCAAACTGGCGGACAATGCCTCCTGCAAAATTCTCGTCGGACACCACCGCAGGTCCCACCCACATCTTTCTGTCGCCAAGGAAGCAATCAAGTCTGGGCGTCTTGGACAAATTGTCTCCATCTCATGCCTGTGGGTTGCCAAGAAGAATAGTGGCTATTTTAACCTGGCACCATGGCGCTCCTCCCGATCAGCCGGGGGCGGACCCGTCTGGACGAATCTAATCCATGATATTGATATGGTCCATTATCTGGTCGGCTCACACATTGCCCAAGTCTGGTCAATCCCATGCACTCGTCACAGAGAGCGCAAACACACCACAGACATCCCTGCTGACGATGACCTGGTTGAGGAAGGTGCACTTATAATGGCTCGGTTTGCAAATGGCGTTGTTGGGACTTTTCATGTCAATGATAACGGTGTTAGCCCATTGAACTGGGAATCGGCGGCCGGCGATAACCCTTCGTATCCCAAGGCAGATCCGCAGGTCGACTGCTATCGGATTTTTGGGACCGAGGGAACCTTTAGTGGCCCGGACGGGACGCTGTGGTCCTACGTTCCGGAGCATGCTAGAGAGTTGGGAGTGGAAGTGGGCTGGAACGCACCAATCTCATGCAAGCACGTGGAGCCTATGGATGGCATAGCGTTCCAGAATCAGACAGAGCATTTCGCGAGGGTGATAAGAGGCTGCGAAGAGCCGATTTGTTCCGCTGTGGATGGGGTTGCTGCTGCGAAAGTTTGCGAGGCTGTTATTCAAGCCTTGACTCTCGGTGATGGCATGCCTGTTGCCATATAGAGGGCCATGAATCAGAGTGAAGCACGATTCATGTTATTCAAGGGAATGAGAAATGATGTCACAAATCAAAGTCGCTATATCATACCGTGTACTGTTCTTGAAGTGAGATCACAATTCATATACTCCCCCGATCCTCCATGATAGCTCCTACGTATAAAGTTTTGAAAAGAATGATGAAGTTTAATAACTCAGATATATATAGTATATCCTTTTGGTTACATGGTATTTTTGGCCGCAGGGTAAATAATTAGATTTGAGTCAGTTCATGCCGTCCTCGTGGTTATAAATAATATCACATTAAGATCCAAAGCAAATTAACCCGTAGTTGTTGAGAAAACATCGAGATACGAAATACCGGATTCACTATGATGTTTTCGGTGATTAGCTGGCTGGCGGATTACGTTCCCATCAAACGATCACTCGATGAGGGGGGTTATTGTACGCCCACTACAATACCAACCTCATGGAAGAATTTCTTTTTGTGGTAACTATTGAACGTCAAGCTAGCATTTGCAGCGCTACGGTATGTTTGCGCAGAAGTTTAGGGTTATAGGCTCCGATGCGGGCACCAATCGGACTGAACCGCATTAACCGGAGATGTACCCGGAGTCCATATCTAACACCGGCTGTCAAGGGCCATATTGGAGGATGATCCAATGCGAGCAATACGGACACTTAAATGCCCATGGGTATGCTAGCAATGTCTGAAACCCTCAAAAAGGCTTTATCTCGATCTTACTGACTTCCATCGAATCACGGATCTTTACGCCATGGCCTCGCCAAACGTTCTTCCTTTGGCTCAGGTAACCCACCCCCGCCACCCGCAAGATATTGATCTCAAACCAATGCCAATTTCCGTGTTTGTGATAGACCATTTCGTTCCCTCTGTCGGGAAAGACCGTACGGAACCGTGTATACCGTACGGCACTGAGTGAATACTCCGGCTCCTATGATGAAAACAACATTGAGAACTGCGGAAAGCCGCTGCCTCGATACGTCGAGCTCCACAAAGGCGAGATTTCTTTTTTTTTAAATCATCTCGCTTATTTAGGGATATAACTGACGGTCTCTTGCAAGCAGAAATGGCTGCCGGGGGTGCCGGCTTAATTTGCTTTGGGAACATTCCCGTTCACCGGGACCACATGGAAAACATCAACAACGCAATCCTGGACCCCAATAACCCCTGGAGCGCAGTTGATACATTTAAACCCGCAATTGCAGCCGCAAAGTCCCGGGGCGCCATCTGTCTCCCCCAGCTGACTTTCCCTGGACGACAAGTTCCAGATTATGTCAACAGAAATCCCAAATCCGCTTCCGATGTCCAGTTGGGGCCCTCAATGGATAAGACTTATGGCGAGCCCACTCCGCTGTCCAGAGATGAAATCAAAGATTTGGTCAGCCGTTTTGCCTGGGCCGCACACACTGTTGTAAAGGCTGGCGCTGATGGAATTGTGGTATGATCTCGATATATATATTTTGAATCCTGTGACGTATTCTCACCTGTTGTTTCCCCTTTTTTTCCTCGAGCACAGCTTCACGCCGCCCATGGATATGGCTTTACACAGTTTTTGTCGCCCGAGACAAACAAGCGAACTGACGAGGTTTGTCCTAGCCCTAACCTTTGCGGTCAATGGCTAGGCCGGCTAACATATCCGAAACGAAACTAGTATGGCGGAAGCCTGGAAAACAGGGCTCGCTTTCTCCTTGAAGTCGTTGCTGGGATTAAAGCAAATCTGCCTCTTGATAGATACGTTATTGGCGTCAAGTTGAACTGCCATGATTGTTCGTGTCCCAAACCATTCTATCAATCAATGTCAAGTGCATTGCGCTAATCTCATCACCGCAGTTTCGGAGGGCGGTGCAAGCTTCGCAGAGCAGTGCGTAGTTCTCAAATGGCTAGAGGATGCTGGGGTTGACTTCTTTGATATTTCGGGAGGGACATATGCCACCCCGGCATGGCGGGGAAACATCCAAAAGGAGCTGACCGATCGCCCAGTCCAAAGATATTATGGAAGGTATGATGACATACGACCTCGAATTCATAGTATGTCGGCTGACGGCGGTAGCTACTTTATCGAATGGGCACAAGAAATGAAGAAGGTCTTGGTACGTCATCGAACCCTCCTAACAGTGATAAAAAAACCTGAAACACTGACAGCGATCCACTACAGTCTCGAGCTATCATCGGCACCACTGGCGGCTGGCGCGACTCTCACCGTATGGCGGAGGCAGTACGGGAGGGGAAGATCGATATGTGTGGATTGGGACGCCCTCTTAGAGAAAACCCCTATTTTGTTAAGGAGATTCTGGGAGGTGGACGCAGATCTTTGTTGTGATTTCAACTATAGAACTTTCGGAAATGTGCTATGTCTTAAAGATAGCATATATATTTTTTTATTAAAATATATCACTATTGTTCCATATATGTTCGTCGATGAGCATATTATAAGTATTTCTCTCTTTCCTTGCGGTAGTGGATGGGGATGTGTAGATCTTATTTATATGTACACTCATACCCCCTGGCCCAACCCAGAACCATCCTTAGCAATCTGGAACCTTTGGAGCTACGCTGATCTGCTCCGTCGATGTATCCGAATATATAGGCAGATCTTCTTGACGCGCTCTCTCCCCTCCCAGAATAATACAGATCCGCTGAAATCCCCCATCCACGAGAGGGTATAAGATGGCCGCTACGAGGGTGAACTAGAGCCATATCAGCGTAACGACAATCCAGGCAGTGAATAACTATCCTCAGGGAAGACCAAACATTAACATTGTATTATACCACACTCTCAGGGATTAGGATCTAGGGACCACAGTAGTACCCACGGTTTTCGAAAATGTCATTCTGGCCCCAAACATCGGCAATGGCCAGAGTAAGATATGACCGATAGGCGCGACATCTTGGCAATGCCAATCCTTCGCCTGATATGGAATTAGCCCAGGCTGTGCTATACGACTCGCCAACCATCAACAAGTCAAGGTTCTGGGCGTTGAAAATGACATCACTGGGGTTGGGGCGGAGCGGAACATGTGCATCAATATAGAACAAAAATAAATTAAATTAAACATTGTTCCCAGTGATGAGATTCTCGGACGCCTTATTCGACCTCTTGATATGCTACCCAACTGGCCCAGCAGATACTACACAAACAAAATAATGAGCATGGTTTTTGAAAAATATAACGAAAGTATTATAGGCCGGAGGTATCCTCACACCAAACAAGGCCTCAGACTCGTCGGATATTCAACCACATCGCAAGACTTGGAACACATATACGAGCTTGCCTGGTCATTCACGCCAACCACGCCCAACCCTTCCTGGGCCTCGTAGGGGAGTCCCGGGAAGGATAGGTCTTCATACCCTGCTTCGCGGACTTGGAAGGAGCGGCCAGAACAGTTGGCGTCGCTGCAATGTTAATTGTCAGGGTTCAGGCTCGCGAGACAAAAGAAGAGGTAGGGCAGGCAGGCGGTCGTTTGACATACAGGTAGAGCCGACACACATACCCCGGCTCGACCTTCGCGGCGGATATATTGTCGGAGAGGTAGTTCTCGAAGTTATCGGCGCGTATCCATCAATTTAGTACTGTGTGCAACGGTGAAAAGGAAAAGGAAGCCCCTAAGCACAGCATGTCCACGGCTGCGCATGGACGGTCTGGCAGACCCCTTCGAACATCTTGTTTGAGCAGACCTTCATGTCGATGGCATTGGGGCCCCGACTATACCATGCAATAACAGGGGTTAAATCGAGCATCAAATGGCTTGGGGTGGGGGAAAGACAAACATCTCGTTGGACCTGGGTTCAGCGGCGGGTGCAGCAGAAGTACGTTGAAGCGCGAGGGCGAGAAGGGTGAGGGAGCTAGCGAGGAGCCTCATAGTGGAGAACGAGACGAGGGTTCTGGGACGTTAGGAGTAAGTGATTGATATCCATATGGTATCTGCGCGTCGGGCATCATTTTATGGTTTGACGCTCGCTGCAATCATGTTGGAGAGAAGTAGAAGGATTCGCACTGCCACGATACCTGTGCATTACCACCTCCTCGCTTTGTTATCATTAGCCAACGACCAACTATTAAGAATGCGCGAGGCCGAGGTCTCATGAAGACGACTATTTTGCTAGCGGTTTCCACTAGGCCAAGAGCAACCCCACTATACGCTGCACAAGTCTTTCTTGGGTGCTAGAAGTTGCAGAACCGCATCTGCAGCTCGCTCAGGGCACAACAGAGCCGACAACGGGTGAATCAGGGATGGGAGAAATGCAGATGAACCCCTAGCACCCTACAGTTAGTACAGACCTTTCTTCAATCGGACAAGTGGGAAGCGAATGGGAGGTTTGCGGGGAAGCAAGCTTGTCTCTAGTAGCTCCAGGGGTTTCCACTGACTCTCTCGCGCGCTCGTTCACTATTTTCCCTTGCCCTCACTATACGTTCGTTTCAGGGCATATGCACAGTAACGGTAGCTGGTTTTATGGCTTAGTAGTGTCAATACAAGTCTCTGTACGCATGGACGACTAGAAGTTAAACACACATTGCAAACACTTATTGCTAACAGACATTGCTAACAGACATTGAAAAATGGACTGGTTCAAAGGCGCAAAACAGAGATCCAAATAATGATCGGCTCATGTTCTTACTTGGAGGCCAAGTTAAAACCCATGTGACCCAGCGAATCGGGGCCGTTTTAAGTGTTGCAGTGAAAATGGATACTCCCCAAAATTCCTTGAATTTGTGCAGCTTACATCCTGGGAGTAGCGCTAATAAGCAGATATCCTTGCATAGTAAACTAGCCGCTTCGTCGAGACAGAATATCATCGAAAGTGGTATTTGATTTCTCCCTCCCAAAGAGCATTTGATTTCGTTGTTCCCGATTGCTCGTACTGAGCGCTTGAGTGACATTGCTATTCGTTGCGCGTCGTGTATCATGTCTGAAATAAGACAGCACCCCATTTTGATTTTGGCAACCGTACATCCCTGGCTCCCCCGATTGAATTGCTGCTGCAGCAGCGACGATGTCGGTGGCGGATGTCAGCAATACGGCCTCTGTAATCCACCACTAGCCCTTCTCGTCCGTACAGAATTGCGGCATCGTGGTCATCGAGCCGTAGCTTTGACTCTTGAGGATTAGTGAAAACTGGAGTGGGTTGCGATGTCGGAAAACGGAGGAGCACTTGTCCGGGAGACATGTCTGGTGGGTTAAAGGCCTATTTAAGTACGTCGCTTGCTGGCAACGTTGCAAATTAATAACACGTTGATCTTCAAGGAAAAGCCATATTCGTGTAACGCTGACCCGGACTTACCAACGTTCGTTTTTGTTAAGTGGGTGGGTTGCATTCGCCCAGCTAATCTCTGCACGAGGCGAATTCTGGTGCTTGGTACATCAATGTGAGTGGTTAAAGATGTATCCCGACTAACGTCACGGACAAACATTAGTTAGTTTAGTTAGCATGTATGTCTGAAAAAGAAACAGAAGGCTCCCCCGGCGCCTGGTCTACCATTCTGATTGCTTGTCTCGTCGCCTTCTCCGTCGTAGCCTTGACATGAAAGACCTCTCCCTCTCTCTTTCAGCCTCGTTTCTTTTACTCTGGC
Organism: Aspergillus diversus; assembly: GCA_027569885.1. Classification (NCBI taxonomy): domain Eukaryota; kingdom Fungi; phylum Ascomycota; class Eurotiomycetes; order Eurotiales; family Aspergillaceae; genus Aspergillus; species Aspergillus diversus. Next base: position 168,891 of record JAPDKZ010000047.1, read on the forward strand.
CCCCGCCCACCACCGCCCCAGTCAAGGGCGCACTGCATAGCCCTAATGCTACAGAATGGCACCCGGTTGCCTAGTCACAACTACCGTGCCGCCCGTTGTTGTCGTCATCGTTAGTCTCTCCGGTTCCTCTCCGCCCTATTCGTAATGTCTTAGACTTTCGAGCCTCGCCTAGTGTAGTGGCCAATCTTGTTGGCAGCTTCTAGAATTAATGACTATGTCTTAGTGACTGGTCACATTATCGGTCGAAAGGCATAATGTTAGTATTGGAAATTGTATGGTGGGCGACTCGCGTTCGCCCTATGTACTGACTAACGTGGCGGTGTTCAATTGGATGCCAGTCCATCAGACTTTTGCCAACGTAGAGGTGCGCAAGGCTATCAGATGCACAACACTCGTCTGCGCACGCTAGTTATAAAGGGCTCCAAGAGCAGTGCTCAACTTGCGCCAGACAACCTTTGCCATCACTCCGAAGCAACTGTTTTCCCATCCCACGCGTCTTTGAATAGCGTCTAGAAATTTCATCCAGGACAAAAGTCACAGTAGTACATTCACCCACAACCATTCGCTGCGCTAACTGGAGTACCTTTACTGACCTAAATAGGGAGGCGGTTGAGCCTGAACACCGCCGAGGGTTTCTTCGTTCCGTGGCTCTGTTTACGCTGGGGAAATTCTCCACTCCTTCAAGCTTTCTCCATCCGCCATTCTCCTTCCCCCTGTCGCACTAGTCTAGTCGGCCAGCCAGGGGCTATTTACCTTCAATTGCCAGGATGCTACCGGAATTCTTGCAGGGTAGTTACGCCCGCTACAAAGCAGATACCAATACATTTGCGACGTGGCTGCTAGAGACGGCCAACCAATGTGGCTACCAACCACCAACGCTCTCTACTGCGGTTCCGACCGCAAAGAATGCACTCAAACCTAAAAAGGGAAAACGCAAAGGCAAAGCCAATGACTCAGTGGCAGAACCCCTGCAGTATAGTGTGACGACCAAGGATCTGCAGAAGCTGGCCGATGTGGTTGCTAGTTCTGCTCTGACAGTACCTAAGTCAGTTCTCACCGTCGCGAAACGTGCTATTAAATTGAGAAAAGCAGTCACGTCGTGGTTCTTGGGCAAGGGCGACTCCGCGAACAACAAGCGTCATGCTCATTTTATCACAGCGCTGGAGCAGATCTGTGAGACGCTGGAATGGAAGACCAACCAGTCCTCAACGTCGGATGCTAAGCAGCCACCCTCGACTTCGGAGGCTGGAAACGATGACGCCGAAGCCGACAAGTTTGTAAACAGATTCGCTGTTCTCACGGTGGAGGACCCGCAGGATAATGCGCAAATCCAACCGGCAGCGGCAGAATCGAAGAAGACCGTCAAGGTGACTGTTGATGAAGAGGACGAACATGGTGAGGTAGCGGATGCATATCTTAATCAGTTCTTCTTCAAGGCACTATGCTTGCTTCAAGACCTGAATAATATACGAGGGTTCATTTCCGCCACGTGGGCGGAGTATTGCGATAAGAAAATCGATCTTATGAATGCTGCTGTTGTGACTGACAGTGCTTTGCAACTTGCCCAAGACCTTGTGAAGGAGGTGGAGGCTGACTTGGATACTCCCGCTATGTCGGGAAAAGATGATGTCCAAACCATTATCTACAATGCTGCTGTTTCTCTCCGCGGCATTTCTCCAACCCCATCCATGGAGATTGGTCTTCCATACAACAAGAACATGGCGGATATGGCTGAGTGGTGCTATCTGCCAACCAAAGTCCTGCTAGACACCTTTGCAAATGTACTGCAATCTAATCACCAGCCGGTTTTCAAAAAAGGCTACTTCGGCACATATGATCCCAAAGCAGACAGAGCGCGGATGTCTCTAGGTCAGAAATTCACCGAAGACAAAATCATCCTCCTTTCAATTTTGCCAGAGTTTTGCATGCTCGACACCTTCAAAATCGAGATGCCTGCCCAGGACACAATCACTCGCGGCCTTGTTGATTACTCCAAAACCAAAAAGGTGACTCTGTGGCTTTGCTTCGCCTCCCAGATCTTCCTCGACGTTCACCATGCCCTGCGACACAGTACCTTGAGTGCCTTTGGAGACCTCCGCATGTCTGGCCTTCGCATCCAGAAGACTATCAATGACTACCTGAAACTATCCAAAACACACCCTGTACCCAAATTCTGGCCTCCAGAGGGTGACCGGGAGATCGGGAATATTAATGCAGCCGTAGAGGCATGGATCATCCAAGATTTGTTCCTTGAGCTTGGAACCCAATCTGGAACGGACAAACATGGCACCCCGGGCTTACAACCTGAAAAACATGAACTCTTCTCGCAGCACGGCATCCTGTGCGGCATATTCCTATTCAGCCTCAACGTTCGCATGCAGCTTATTGGCCAATCGCTCGTCACCCAGTGGTACGACGTCCAGCAACTCGCTTTCCTGCACAACCTCGTTATCAACGCTCCCATGCACAAAGACGTCAAATGGCCCGACATGGACGCTTTCATCAAGATCCACGGCGAATCCCACATCTTCATCGGTTCCCGGCCCAAAAACGCCAGTGAATCACTGAATCGCCTCGAGTTAGCCACAGGCATCTCCTCCGCTGCTAACTTCGCCCGCGATTCCCAGAAAAAAGGAGAATTCCATACCCCCAACGGCAAGAATCCGCGGATCCTCAAGCCCACCACCGCCGTCGCGAACCTTCTCTCCTCCCAGTACCTCGCTGGTCCCGAAGATGCCGCCGCCGGGATCGGCCACATCGACCGCATCCTAGACGAACTAGCCCAAAAGTCAAAACAACTCGAATCATCCACATCGAGGAAGGGCAAGGGCCAGCTCCAAAAATCCAACCCGCAACTCAAACTCGCCCGCGAATGGTCAACAACCCACAACATCGACACCCTGCAACTCCTCACCTTCCTTAAAACTAAACTATTCGAAGAAGAACCCATCATCCTATACAACTACTTCGGCATGCACAAGCGCTCCATCGAACTCCTCCGCCTCATCAAAGCCAAAGAACACCATCAATTCGTCAAGTATTTCACGCCGGGCTATATGCCCGATGAATCCTTTATCTCGAATATCGTTCTCCTAATTCATCATGTTGCGAGGGGTTCGGCTCAGAATGCGCGTGATATGGGCCTTGGGGCTCGGGGGGCTGAGGTGGTTAGTCGGATTGTTACGAGTGCGGGGGATGTGATGCGGGAGTACTTGGAGAAGAATGGGAGTGTAGCGTGTAGGGAGCTAAGGGTGTTCTGCAAGAATAAGAAGCCGATTTATGATGATAAGGGTTATAATAGTGGGGATGCGGATGGGTTGGTGTATTCCTGGTTTAGTTTGGAGGATGTTCTGGGGCCGGGGGGTGTGGTGGCGCTTCAGACGGGGATTCCGATGGCGTAGGTTATGTGATGCCCAATACGTGCCAATCCAACTGTACATTGGAGTTGTATAGGGGAGGATGCTCAATCAGAGGTGGATTTGAAGGATAGTTTGTAACAGATGAGGAGGAAATGCGGCCCATGAACATATGTGCTTAATCAATACCCATGGAGATAGGAACAATTGAGAAATGTCGAGAATGCAAATAAGTCCATTTTTTTGCAGGGAGTAGAAAAATGAGTGGGAAAGGATAACATTTGGACCGGATGTACGGAAACAATATATATCCCGTTGACTACCCGATCATATAGCTCGTTATATATTTTTCTACTAGGTTTATATATATTTACTTTCCCCCACCCTCTACCCATGTCAACTAGGCACAATTAAAAATATTATATTAGTAGAAAGTCTAACAGGTTTTTATCACCCCAAAACATAACTGCTGATTATTCAAGGTGAAGTGGACGACTCCCTCGTTCAACGGTGGGTTTTGACCTCGAGGAATAGAATCAGCAAAACCCGGGACAGCTATCACACGGCTTGGAGAGCGTAGCCCATCTTATACATAAGATATACGATTTGCTTCCTACAGAAAAGACATATAAATCAAGAAACAAATATCTCTGCGACCCCCTGAAGAAAGTCACCCACCGATGACCCCGCAAGAATAGTAACAACCGAAACATCCACTCCAACCTCCCTAGAACACCATCCTGCAAGTTGTGCCGCTACGATAGAATCAACGCCAAGTTCGCTGAAGAGAGTGTGATCCCTAATCTCCGTCGCAGACTGGAGGCGGGCTTGGAGATATCGGGTAAAATTCTTGCTAAGGATGCCGCGTACAGCCGTGACGGCAGCCGCAGTTTCAAGTTGTTTGGCGCGCTCGAGTTGAATGGCTAACGATGCGTCCTCCGGCTCTGCTTTGACAACAGGGGTTTCCTGTCGTGCTTTCCGGGACAAGGCCAGCATAACTGACATTGCAGGGTTGAGTGACTGACTGGTTTCCCATGAATTGTAATCTGGACTGCAAGGATCAGGAACCAGTCCAGCTGTAACCACACGGTTTCCTTTGCTAGCAGGATCCCCGGCCAGGATCGTCTCGGCCAGAACCTCCGATATATCGTCCCCGTCTACGGTGTCGAGATTCAGTCCGGGCCCGAGGGAAAGTACACTGGCAGGAACACCGGACATAGCTCTCTGGTCAGCAAGTGCCGAGAGATATTCAGTCACGGCGTATTGGTGCGGATTTTGTTTGACGGGGCAGCGAGCAACTGCCAAAAAGAGGTCGAGATTGGGTGAGTCATACAATTGCGATAGGGCTTCGGCCTCCTTGATAGTGTTAGTTAGGGCCATATCAGGCGTTATAGTAGGATCAAGTTCGCCGCTGAATAGTATTCCCTGGATTGGCGGGAGGGATGGACGATGGCTGCGGATTGCAAACATTGTGTGGACGACATCTTGTTTGGGGGGGATTGTGATGATCTTTGCACTGCCATATGGGAGAGCGGATACCCACTCAAGGGTTTTCGAGAGGGGTGCGACAAGGACTAGATGCTGCGCGCCATGGGAGACCAGCCACTCAACAACAATCTGTTGCAAGGCCTCAGGAAGCTCCCAGAGAACATACGTGCTCTGGCGGGATAGAGATACTTCGGCGGACGCTGGGCGGGTCTGTGCCCTAATTGGTGTTCCCTCGTCCGCTAACCAATTTATCACGGTTGTCAGCCCTAGATCGACCCCGTTCCCGGAGAGTAATTTGGCCACCGAGCAAACGGGGAAAGTGGCGTCCTTCGGGTAGAACGACGCCGATACACTCTCCAGGGCCATACGAATACTGGGCACGGGGGCATCTGTGTGTGGATGCGCCTTCGCTGTGGCTGTGGCCTGATAGAGTGCACCAATATCAAGCTGAGTGGCGCTCGGAAACAAGCTGTGAATCCGATGGACTTCGTTGTAGTTGTTCGCGCGATGAAAAACAACCGCGCCCACTTTGGATACTGGGAGGACTTGTCGTAGTCGATGGGTTGGCGTCCGCTCCGGAATATGAATGACCCCCGGTTTCTTGAGCCTGTTGTGCGTGACGGCCAGAATCTCGGTCCCATACAAGGACGCGAGAGAATTCAGGATGTGGAGAGTGGTAGCATCTGGTTCGACAACTAGCGTGATGGAATCGGGTCGTGTCTGCGATAAGATGTCCTTCGCGAGCAACATACCCACTATATTCGCAAGAAAAGCGGGTTCTTGTGCAGAAGAAACACTTGAGGGTACGGCCCAACAAAAGGAGGAGGGGGTGTGTACCCGCGACGCATTGTGGTTGGAGAGCGCGAGGACACGGCGGGCGCCAGGCTTTCCTAGTCGTGGATCCTCGGTATTACTATGGCTGCAGGCTATTCCTACGCAGAGATACATGAGCCCAAGCCCCTCAATTTTGATTGCGTGTGCGGTGGAGAAATGAATCTTGACTTCGACAGTTCGTGTGGAGATACCTGAGAGGCGTCGAGTGGACTGGTAGGCGTGCAAGAGAGCCGTTGGCTTCTCACCGGTTTCTTCCTGTTGGAGTTGCAGGACGGGATATTGCGTGTCGCGGTTGACTGGAACAACCTCTTCACCTTGGAGGTGGGCGGCCAGACGCCGTTGATTCATACGTTCGGAATATGTGTGGCGCGGGACATGCAACGCACCGTTCTCACACAGTCGCAGGTGAGACTCTATCATTGATCTAGCCCGAGCATCAGTGTGTACGAGGCGCATTAAGAGCGTCGCCACCGTATGGATATTCTCCTTCGAGGCTGAACTAGAGGGCAGCTCGAGGTGCTGGAAGACCGTGTCCGGATGCTCAATTGCGAGACCACGGAGAAGGCCCGCTGTAACGGCTTTAGACAATGAGCCAGAGCCAGACGTAACCCAAAGAATCTTGCTGGCACCCAGCAATCTCACCGTCGACTCCTGGACGCCCGTCTGTCTCTACGACGTCATTCTACGCATCGTCGCGCGCATCTCCGCCCGTATCTTCGTCGGGCTTCCCACCTGCCGCAACGAAGAATGGCTCAATCTGTCCATCCACTTCACCCATGATGTCTTCCTCACTATGGCCATTCTCCGCCGCTTTCCCCGCTGGATCCGCCCGCTGATAGCACCCATGATCCCCCGCTACTGGGCGATTCGCCGTGGCCTCGGTACAGCAAACCGGATCATCGGCTCTCTGGTTCGCGAGCGACGGGCTCACCAAGCCAGGAACCCAGACGACGAGAAACCAGCCGATCTCCTGCAGTGGATGATGGATAAAGCCAACCCGTCTGATGGTCGACCCGAGAAACTCGCCCATCGTCAGCTTATCCTTAGTCTGGCCGCCATCCATACCACCACCGCCTCGGCCACGCAGGCTATCTACGATCTCTGCGTTTATCCCGACTATGTTGAGCCCCTGCATCGTGAGGTCCTGAAGGCCATCGCAGAAGACGGCGGTGAATACAGAAAGACAACCCTAACCAAGATGTGGGATCTCGATAGCTTCATCAAGGAGGTTCAGCGCTTGAATCCTTCTGCTCTACGTCCCTCCCCCCCCCCCAAGCTTCTCCTTGTGCCCTCGGCACCTCCTCCCCATCTCCCATCCCCGTCTTGACTCCAAGAACCGCCACATCCGCAATCCCCCCCTCTTTCTCCAGCAGCAACGCCTCAATCTCCGCCGGAGCAACCGAATACCCCCTCACCTTGATCTGCTCCTTTGTCCTTCCGACAATAAACCAATGCCCATCTTTCTCGTACACAATATCCCCCGTAGCAAACCACCCTTCCGCATCCACGACCGCATCACTCCGTCCCTTATACACCGCCAAAACCCCCGGTCCCCTTACCCACAGTTCCCCTGCCCCATCTCCATCTCCTGCTTCTGCCCCAATCTCCACCTTGTCACCGGTTGCTGGATCGGTTACTTTCACCTCATACCCCTCAAGTAACACTCCCAGACTCCCCGGAAACTCCCTATCCGCATACCGATTCTGAAACACCACCCCCACCTCCGTCATCCCCCAAAGCTGTCCCACGCAGGCAGTCTCATGCAACACCTCCTCACATCTCCGCAAGGAGGCCGCATCCACCGGAGCCCCGCTCACCCCGATATACCGTAACGAGGACAGTTTTTCCCGGATTACCGCATTTGATTTACCCGCCTGTGCGATCATCTGTACCGCCACCGGAACCAAATAGGTCTCCGTTATGCCAAACTGTTCCACAGCGGCAATGAACTGGCCTAGGTCGAAGCGGGGGAGGATGTAGAGGGGTTCACCGTAGCAGAGGGGGAAGAGGTTGTTCCAGAAGTCGCCGAAGGAGTGGTAGGCTGGCAGGGCTAGGAGGCGGCGAACTTGACCCGGACTTGGACCTGGGATTTGGTTTAGGCCTAGATCTTTCACGGGGGTAGGAAGGTAAGGAGTTGGGTGCTGGTGAACGGTCAGGTGGTGCGAGATGATGGTGTGGTGGGTGCGGATGGCTGCTTTGGGGAGACCGCTAGTACCGCTGGTGGTGAACATTGCTGCTGGGGTGGATTTGGCGAGTTCGACGGTGGGGATGCGGAGCCAGGGGTTTGAGCCGTGCGTTGTTAGAGCTGTGAGGGGGTATTCTGATTCTGAGCCTAGCTCTGGCTTTGACTCGGTGGTTGGTGTACTTGCATTGTTGGAGCAAGGGAGAGAGTGGGGGTTGTTGGCATCTTCATTTGCGAGCGTGATGAGCTCATCGATGGCGCTCTCGGTGACCAGGCAGATTTGAGGAGGCGAAGAGGAAGATTGGCACACATCTCGAACCATGGAGAGCGTAGTTTCCGTCGTCAAAATGATTCGCGGATCGGACACCTTCACGAAATGCTCGAGCTCGTGGCGGGGAGATGTAGGGCTACAGCCCATGTAAACACCCCCGGCACTAACGATTGCCAGATAGACCGCGGAATGAAGAACCTAGCATCCATTAGATGACACTTGATAGAGAGGACCGGGAAGTTTGGTTTGGTACATAATTGTCCATTTGAACCAGCACGCAGTCGCCAACCTGAATATGATGGGCCTTGAACCCAGCAATCAGCAGGCAAACGAGTCACCTGAATGGCCCTGCACTGAGCGCGCGAGAAGGGTTTCGGGCGTCTATGAAGATCGGGGGTTGTTCGCTGTGTTGGAACGGGCCGTTGAAGGCAAAGCTGACGAGGTCGTAGGACCCGGAATCAGACATTGTAGCAAAGAGAGATTACTTTCGAGGTAGTAAACAAGGAAGGAAGGAATGAAGAAAAACGCCCTTCTTAGAGTTCGTAGGGCGAGGGACAGTATATATATGCTGAGATCGGCCCAATTTATGTAAAAGAATGCGGGCCTTACGATACAAAAAACAAATGAGATAAGCAAAACCTACAGCTATGATGTTAAATATTGAGCTACTTCAGAAACACCTGCAGTTGGGGATATCTGCTATATGAATAAGGCAACCGTCCTCCCACCTGCAGTGCCATTTGTTATTCATTTTAGGGAAGAGGTTTTGAGTGCTCATAGCACCAGGACTAGCAATGGATGGACTACTTGGTGATGCTATGATATGTTGCGCGGCTCTCTGCTTGATTAGGCGATTGTTTATAATTTATTCATGTATACTGTCATTGCTCTTGTGATGTGTACATAATGAGTCACTCCTGTATTTGAGGATTCGATCTATACTGCGAGGTTTTGGCGTGCGGACTTGCGGGAGTTGGCCTGCATAAGTCATGTAAATTAATCTCCATTGTTGCCGTAAGCGAAATATAGAAATGTGGTGAGCGATCCAGCCACCCCCAAAGGTGACATCACTCTCAGTATCTGGGATTACTCAGCAAACAGACCAGTGCTAAAATTAAGAAGACCAAACTCACAGGAGGAATGTAAATCTATGCGCTAAAATCGCAAGGCAGAGAGCCACAACAGTAACCGTGGTGAGCATCAAGTCCGCCGTTGAAGTCGATGTTGTGGCATCCATCAGCAGTGCGCCACATCCATGCATTGAAGGAATAACCTCCCGCACTAGTCTCCCAGAAGCTTTATAGAAAATATTAGTTCCGCTAGAAATGATTTGGTTTTTTTTTTTTTTTTTCCCGGTAAAAGACTTACTAGACACTGCATTCGTCAGTCGCCGCGCATGCATTGAAACCCCCTACAAGAACGCCCTTGTAGGTAGACCCGGTGTTGTAGTCTGTCAGGTAGATGTATTGCTCCTGGATTCCGCCGTCGAAATTGATGTAGTCGGAGGCGGCCATCTGGCCCCAGAAAGCGGTTGCGTGGCCAGCAAAGGCGGCAACGGCAACACCAAGGAGTTGAGCGAACTTCATGTTGGCTGATATGGAACTTAGGAATTTGGGTCGTCGAGCTCGGATTATTAAAGGAGATGAAAAGGAATACTGTGAAGATGATGGGAAGCTATGAGGAAGGGTTTATGGGTTATTTATATGTTTCGATGGAGAGTAAGAGTAACCAACTAGGTTAGATGCAAATTGTGTTTACTGTCAAGTCCCTAGGCTCCGTTCCCAATCTCTCACCTGGTTTTATTTGGGATATCAAACGATTGGCTTGACGATAAACTTTCCACCCGTAAAGCTGACTTAATTTACAGGATAGCCCCTCAAAATGTACAAACGGCTTCTTCTCCGGGCGGACAATTTAGTATCTCTTCAGGCGAAACTAAGCTTTGATTAACTCGCTTGGCCACCGCGGCCGCTGGTATATATTGATCCTGTATTCTGGTTGGTTCTCAGGTTGGTCAAACGAGACGCCAGCGGGCGCCAGCGGACGCCCGTTGGCTACGGGGCAAAAAGCCTCATCTAGATCCACGGACTTGGCTCCTTGGGGAAGTCATTGCTTGTTTCTGTCGGTACGATTTTCCCTAACCATCTTATAACATTATGCGATTATGACTAATTTGATTTATATCTGCCAAAACTTTGAAGCGTTTCAACTCTGACATCAGAAACCGGAGTTGTATTTGTTCGAGTGTGTCCACGATATATATATCCCACCACATAAGCCGGCGATCTCAGTCCGCTAGTCGACTTGAAGATGGAAAGATAGTATTTAGTGAAAGGTCCTCTCTGCCTTGATAGCTTGAGAGGAACTTCTCCAACCACCTTAAATAATCACCAGGGTAATTCTAGCCGATTAGGGACTACATGAGAAGGGAAGGGGTGGAGGCAGCCTCCGGACCGGCACCGGAAGGCAGCCCTAACGGCTCGTGACGGGCTCGTTAATAGAGTCCAGCAAGGCATAAGGCATGAGATGGATTTTTTGCGGTCTTTATATCCTCCCTCCTCTTTTACCTCTAGCCAAAGTATATGTAAAGAGGAAGAAACAGGAAATAAAAAAACATACAACAGTCCGGATTCCCATGTGGTCACCCACCATAGTACTAACAGACCGGCGTGCGGCTTAAGTACGGCTGAGCGGACGGGAAGCCCTGTTCTCCACACCCTGTGGTCGTATGTATCCGTTTGGTCCTTCTAGAGGTTTATAATGCACGTTCTGGAATAAAATTATGTGGTGCCTGGAAGCTAACTCTCAGTGGCTAGCGGATCAACGCGGGAACAGAAGGGGTTTAGTGCTCTTGCCACCTCACTTGGTTCATGCCAAAACAACTGACACATTGCTACCCAGTTCCATGCGTAGAATCGTTTTGGTGATATTCCCCCCCCCCCCCGGCAACACTGTCGGATTTAAAACTTCATCCCCAGTCGCAGCTAGTTGCATTGAAATTCCAGGGCAGTGAACACCTTGGGGTCCAAATGCTAGATAACAAAATTGTGGAAATTAAAACAACTTGGAATGGTACGTTCTAGTGTAAGAAAATATGGTATAGTGGACAACACAGAAACCAAGTACATTACACGTCAGGTATAAATTCCCTAGACATTCAGTGCCTTGCTAACCAAATAGCGTCGAATACCAGGCCAACGAGATTCAATATCCCTTGACCAAGTATGAGCCCCGTTGCGGAGCACATTAAGACAACAGGATGAATAGCGAATCGATTGCAACCCACTATAACCGTTATGCTCCCAAGGGCACGCGGGAGAGTGATGGATGGGAGATTGTACATGCCTGGTGTTGAGCGGCGTTGAACATAGCGGGAGCCTTAGTGCACTCGACCACCGCTACCCCGGACGGGGAGCCTTCCCCACCATTGATCCGAGCACATAGTCCGGACCTTGCCCAGAGTTACGCCGAATGCGAAAGCCCACACTGTGAATTTGGGAATATGGAAAAAAAGGTCATGTCGGGCAGAGAGCAATCAGAAGACTATCAGGGGAATATTAGCCTTCCTGTCATGTGCGGGCCGAGGGAGGCTAAGGGGATGGGAGAGGGGCTAACTGATATTAACTCTAATCAACGTGGCCAGGCATGAAAGGCTGTGCCAACTCATCCCAGCCCAACAGACTCTGGAGTCCTGCTGACCAGGCCTTAATTCTACTTACAAGCAAATAGATAAAGAATGAGAACTGAACTCTTATGAGTTGTTGATGTCAATGATGATGCTGAGCTGCAGACTGGGGAGACTTGTTGGGCACGGCAGCAAATCAAGAGGATTGAGTGGGGGCATGTCTGGAAACAATATTTCTATCACTTAGATTGGATAGTGCTGTGCAAAATCTTAGCATTCTAGTTTCTGGGCAAAAACTAATTTGTAATGAGGCTAAATATATAAATATCTGCACGTCTCGCAAGCATTATCGCTCAGTTTCCATATTTTCGAACCTTGAATTCTTCTCCGTCTTCACTCTCTCAAGAGTACATATTATCGACTACAAACACGATTATCTCAACCCAAAATCTTGTAATGGTTGACTACCTTTATGGGAAATCGAAAGAAGCAGGGGTCGCCAAGGAATTTTGTGACTCGATGAGCATACCTGAAGATTCCTACCCTTTGATGGACTCAATTATCGAAGACATACAGTGAGTTTCTTTTCCGTATCCATGCTGATACAGTGCACTGTCTAGGTTCGTGGGAAACGTCGGCGACCTAAAGCAAATTATACGAATACAAGTCGACGATATACTTGACAATCCCTCCCAACGGTCGCATAAAAAGAAAGTGGTACCTGGCTCTGGCGGTGGCCATCCAGCCATCTATAAGTCCTGCTCGAAAAAGCTTGTAAAAATCGCTCGTCGCATGGGCACGATGGGCCTAGGTACCTACGTGTGGTACCTAGGTAAAAAGGCTAAGGGGAAAGTCGAGGAGCAAGCATAACGAACACGCCCGGGAGGAGCTGTTCAGGCAGGGTAAACGCTTTTTCGAGCAATACCTTTTATCTAAAATAAAGGATCGGTTGATCGGCCACTGTCACTGGGATGTGATTTATAGCCTTGCAATGCGATTTGCATTCTGAATTCCCCACTCGACCTGTCTTGCAGGCATCATCGTTCTTGATGTCTGGTTATGCTCTCCTCGCCACGAGATCACTATGGATGTTCCGTGGGATGTTGTTCCCGCGATCAGTCACAGTCCAGGCAGTCTGGATTACTAATATTGGTGGACAGTGGTGGTGAGGCAACGGATGTTGAAGATAGTTATATCCTCCGCCCGGGCCCCGCTGTGAATCCGGATAACGGTCTTTATATCGATGAAGTTGGGCGTCGGGATACCCGTCAGACTGGAGTCCGGGACATTCGTGGAGATTGTTTTTATCTTGCTTCTCTACCCGACCTTGACCGTCATTATCATTATTTAACATCACCTGTTGACAACGCGGGCTGGGCCGCCCTCGAAAACGCTGTCGCCCTGCGTGGAGAAAACAGCAACACTGGCATGACGCTGGCACACTCACAGGTCAACCTCAACTCCAACCACTCAATTTGGAATTCAACCCTGAATTCCGGGCGTGGCTCCCAACCCATGAACAGTTTTAACGCTGTGTACGTCCGGCCTAAGGACCAGTTGATCTGGATTTTATAGTACTAACTTACTGCAGGCAGCTTAACGAGTTGCAACCAGGAGTCCGAACGTCCAATGGTGGAACACGGCAACCGGGCCCTAGAGAGATACAGCAAGAGCGGACACTCATTCGCAGGGTCTCTGCACTCCATTGTCAAAAATGCGGTCGATCGTTCGCACATCCTTCAAGTCGAGCAAAACATGAAAGGAAGATATGCAAACTTGGCCCAAGATCTTCGGGTAGACCCTCAAAGGGTGTCTGAGTAGGACAACCCACAACCCACAATAAATTACAAATTGCTTTTAACTGCCCCTTAGTAACCATTATGTAGGCTCTATCGATGCTCCATTTAATCTGTCAGGCTGTGTTTCATTCGGTCTGTCCAGCCCCTCAGCTCCCCCCAACCGCTGATACATGACTACGGCTTGGACAAAACAAGAGCCCATTCACCACAACAAGTCATCTCACCCTCTCTAAACCCTCCAAATTCCCCAAATTTTCCCACCTATCTCCTCCTAAGGCATCTCCAAATACGGTAAATCCTTAATGAACTTCATAAGCTCGCCCCTTAAAGTTGGACATCCGTTTGCGGAGATAGAGGTCCGAGATTCCCATCCAATCGCAGAATGTATGTGACCGTTTTTTTTTGTCAATTTTAGTTAACCGAGAAACCCCATTGCGTATCATTATAGGAAAACTTGAGATTATAAGACCGAAAAAATAAACATGCGACGAAATATATGGAGGGATACATAAAGCATGTCTCTCAAGTTATAACGCCCGTCTATCTAATAGAATTACCTTATAACTAGCAAGTGCCTGCCTCATGCGGTTAAGTGGCGTTTTACCGTCCTCTCAGTTATTTACTCCACTACCTTGTTCTTTGAATATATATAGTGTGTGACGTCTCGGAAAACTAGCCACAAGAAACCACGGAGTCAAGAACCAGTAACACCCATCTACAATTCAATCTACTCCCCCCCATCTCCCTTCTGATTACTGCAAGGTGGGTCGACCCGTCATCGTGTCGAAGTTCGTGTTGAAAAAGGATCCCGTGGAAATGTCTTCCGACTCAGCCAGTGGCTCCTCAGTAATCAAGCACAATCCACCACTATTCCATATCCGGTATAACGAGGTCAGCCAGACGAGTGGAAGGATGGAAAAAGCCTGGCCTGGCCAAAGGGAAGCGCTTCCTGCACAACTTGGCATGCGGTTCTGGAATGCTGATTGGGCAATGGGGGAATCCGTCACTCCAAATCCCACTAGCTTAAGGGCCACCAGGCCAGTCACCCCTTGGTTTGATTGACTTGACTGGATCTCACCTGCATGAGAGAAAAAGGCTGGCTGAGGGGTTGATGCTGGTTCTTGTGTTTGTGGTGGTTCATGACATGTTCATGACAAGGGTTGTGCGCCTACTCGCATGAACACGATGATCGATAACGAATAGAACTAGGGTTCCCCATCGCTTCGAGTGGCTTCGGCTGAAGATGAACTAGTGTTCCTGGGAGGGGGAAAATAAACCCTAACGTGGCATGCTGGGCTGGCTGTCATGATGGTGCTGGCGTTCAATGAATTGCCATCACTTCAGCTCCACATAAACCACAAAGCGGGGGAAGAAGTTGGGTGCCCAACTGTCATGCTGCCCCCCCCTCGGCTCTAGATGATGGGGTTAAGAAGGCGACAGCCTCGCGTTTGTGGGTTGTTGTTCTTGCTGTTGCTGTTCATCACTGAGGTACTCTCCGGTTCTTCGTTACCCCGAATCTTTCCGAGAATCATCGCCTGAATCATCTTGTAGCTATACACTGCCATGTCTAACGGCCATTACTCAAAGCTCTCCGACCATGGATGCGACTTTGTGGTTGCGACCACCCAGGCCAGCATCAACTCCAATTTATGGGAGTACCTTGCCCAGGGCACCCAGCCGGTGGAGTACATCGCGTTTGTGGTGGACCGGGAGACGAAACTACCCACGGTGGAAACCAAGCTGGAGGACCTGTTGAAGATCACCGGCGGGGTGAGCCCCTTTGACATCCCCGCCGGCACTCCCTACAGCGACCACCGGATCGCAGCGTTAAACAAAGCCCGGTTCTCGGTGGGAATCCAAATCCAGATGGGCATCCCCCCGGGCTGCACGCCCGAGAACTCTCCCCCGATCGTCATCCTGGGCAATGACCCCAGCAAGGTGACGTTGAACATGTACTGTGCCCAGATCACCGTCATCGAGAATGCGAAGGACCCGTGGGACGACGACGACAGTCGGTGGAATGTCTGGAGCCAGTCCCCGGGAGATCCCTGGATCATCCAGTCAGAGGTTGATCTGGTGCTGGCGGATCTGGACCGCGATCTCAACAACTCAGACTATCTAAAGAAGAATCCAGCCGCGCGCGACCAACTCCACCGGGCGCTGGACAACCTGTCCGGCATGGCCTTCAGCCTGCAGCAGCTGCTGTTCGATCTGGACAATGCCGCGTTGGGGAATAATTTCAGCTTTGCGGGAATCCCCGACGACTCCAAAGCCAAGCCCGTGCTGGAGGCCAATTTTCTGAAGAAATACGCCAAAAGTGCCAAGGATCACGGCTGGCCGCTGGTCTCGGTGACGGCCGTGGCAGAGCCCAAGGATGACTCCCAGCTGCAGATGACGGCGTTCGAGCGCATCGTGACCCCACTCAAGGACGACAAGGGCCATCGGATCCAGGACCCAGACGCGATCCAGCAATCCGCCACCACGTTGGACTACCTCTGTGTGGTCGACCGACACCCCTGCCCGTCGGCCGATACACGGTTTGACTGGAACTGGGCCGAGCCGGATCATCTCAACGACAGCAGTGGCGTGATGGCCATCAACCGGCAGGTCCTCGTGAATCAGGTCGTGGAGAAATTGAAACCGGAGATCGCGGCCCGTTGTTATGATCCCCAGATCAACAGTGTCGGGGATGCCGTTCATTTGAGCCCCTCTCAGGATCCACTAGTCGTTGACGTGGGGACTGAACCCTCGATTAAACATTACAAAGAAGCGACAGGAATCATTACTTTGCTGGATAGCGCGGGAAAGCCTGATAGCTGGTCCGTGCTGGTAGAAGCAGGCTACGACTGCTGGATATGGTTTTCCGACTCGCAGATCAGGGTTACCCAAAAGGCCTGGGGCTGCTTCTGGTCATGCGGGACTAACGACGACGGGACTTGGAGGAAGCCGCCGACGGGGAGTCCCACGTACCAGACGGAGTTGGTGACGTATTACGACCTGTCGGTTGATTCGAGTGGCGTGTTGCAGATCACTAAGAGCAAGGAAGAGGGCGAGGATGACTGGGTTGCGGCCTCCGTGCTGAAAAGAGTGGAGGACGCCAATACTGAATATGGGAAGCTCTTCTACCGCGTGATTAGGCCCAGTGTTGAGGAGGCAGTGGCCCTCCACGATGGTGAACTGCATTCCTTCCAGCTCAGCCTGGCCCAGAACTTTGTCTTCCCCGGCGGGAGGGCCTTCACATACAAGAACCCCCGCTTCTCCAAGTACTGGGATCTCCTGTGCGACATTACCTATCTCGATATCACTGCTGAAGATGACAGCACCGAGGTTAGCCCGCCCTCCCCCGAGTCTCCATCCCAGCAGCCTTCTTCACCCCCGTCCCCGCCCCAGCCTACCGCTCGTACTACTACAGGAGGGAAGCTGACGACCTCCACAGAATTAATGCAGAATTATATCCAGGGGGAGATTGTCTCCCCGACCGGCAAGTTCGAAGCGCTGCAGACGAGCGAGGGTCACGCCCTCCTGTTTGCGATCGACCCGTCATCGGGGGTGTTTCACGTTATCCAGGAACAGTCCGGGGTCTCACACACCGGCTGGCAGGTAACGGACCTTTCCACGGCCGCCATCCAGGCGCAATTCCCGGGCCAGGGTTCCAGCTCGGTGACCGTGCGCACATTCGACGTCGGCCAAAGCCCCGTAGATGGGAGCATCGGGCTAATGATGGTCGTGCGCTCGAAAGGTGACAGCCGCAACGACCATCTTTTTATATCACTCGGCAATTCGAACGAGGATACGTCGTGGACGAGCCATCCGACCTGGACTGCAGTCCCCTTTGACGCGGAACTTGAGGCGGGCCAGCGTTGGAATGTCGCTGTAGCCAACACGTTCTTTGCCGAGACCTGGGAGCAAAAGCAGTATCTGATTGTGGACATCGGATCCGACCGAATCACCCGGTACCATATCGACCCCAACCCGGCTGCAGGGAATAAGCACTGGGTTAGGCACGACGTCAGCGTTGATATCTCGGCGGGTGCGTACCAGAGTGCCATGGGACGGGTGACCGGCAAACACGGCGATGGCATCTACACGGCTGGCAGCACGGGAGGAGGACAGGGCCAGCTCGTCTACGAGCCCATCGTCAACTACTCCGGGGCGAGTCCAGTGTCCCCTCGTCGGCTCCAGTTACCCCAGGGCACTGAGATCCCTTCCGCCATCGCTACTGCCCGCAATGACGATGGTTCCACCGATCTCTATGCGGTAGCCGGCACAGCCCTGTACCGCCTCCCCGCAGAGGAGCAGGCAGAGAATATCGAGCCGAAGCTGGTGTCGACAAGCAGCATCCTGGCTGGGACAGATACCCTACGAGCCATGGTTCACGACGGGGTGGTAACGCTCTGGGGGAAGAACGCCAGCGATCAGGTCTACTACCTCTCATGCGCGGTCTGTGACCTATGGGAATCAGGTTCCTGGAGTGTCCCCATTCCGATTCTATTTGGCGTTGAGCGCATGTCCCCCTATATCAACCGCCAGGACGGCGGCAACACGATCTTCGCCACTGGAAATGGAAGACTGCAGAAGCTGATGCAGGGTTCCGCGGCAACAGGCGGGATCTGGCGTCCCCAAGAAATCGCCCTCGAGGTCCCATCTCGCCAGAAAGCGATGAGCTTCAAGTCCTATACGACGTGTATTCACGTCTCGCAAACCGATCAGGATCATCTACCGGCGTCGAATACGCTAGTCAGTCTGACTGCCACGACCCGGAGCCCAGTCTACATCAACGGGCTCTACTACGTCCTGTCCACCACCCCAATCCAGGTTCCGAGCGACGCCTCAGGGGCCCTCACGATCATTGAGACTGTGCACAACCTGCACGGGGCCGTTATCACAGCGGCCACGGACGATGCGACCATCACGATTAACCCCATGGACCAATCCCTCGCTAAGCTGACGGCACTTGATTCCGCTGAGAAGCTGCGCAATGCCGAGTTTCCCAGTCAGACCGTTGCTGGTGGGGTGGTTGGCGAACCGGGATCTACAGCACTCCTGGATTCATCCGTGGATGACGATACGCTCAAGGCGGTGGCACAGCATATGACTCTATTTCAAACGGCTTACGCGCAGCTTCAGGACCCGAAGAAAAATGGCAATGGCCCTCCCACTGTCCCGGCTGCTGCTGCTCTATACAAGAAGAAGAAGAACGACAAAAAATCCACGGCCCAAGGTTCCATGTGTCAAGACGAAAGACCTGTCACACATCCCGCAAATCTTCGCGCAATGACATCAAAAGCGCTTAATTTCGGATTCCTGGATGACCTCGGCCACGCCCTGGATAACATTGGAGACGCCATTGCGGACACCGCCGAGGAGATCGGAGATGACATTGTGCACGCGGCCGAGGATGTGAGAAATGTCATTCAGGGCGTTGCCGATGACATTGCGGATGTGGTCGATGATGTAGAACAAGCAGTTAGCGACACTGTTGGCAATGTCATACATACCGTGGGTGATATCGCCGATGCGGTAGGGGATGCTATCGGCGGGGCCGCTGGAGACGTGATCCAGTGGATGAAGAACGAGGGCAAAAGCATCGGACGGATCATCCACGACACGACCACGGGTACGTTGCATCTAGTGGCGCAGATTGGGAACAAGGTGTACCATGCCGTGTTGGATACGGCGCATGCTGTGGTCGCCGGGGTGGAATGGGTCTATAACAAGGTGAAGGCGGGGGTCGAGAAGCTGATTAGCTTTATCGAGATGCTGTTCCACTGGGACGATATCCGGCGAAGCAAAGATGTGATTCACAACGCTATCAAGCTCTGGATGCAGCACGAGGTCGATTATATCCCGAAGGCCAAGGCGGATTTCGACCAGCATATCGACGAGTTCAAAGAGAAAATGAGTGAATGGAGTGGGAATGTGAACGCGTCTTCTTCTTCGTTAAGTGCTAGTTTAGTCCAGAATACTGCCGCACACGGGGCCTCCAACCCGAACAAAGACCAGACTCCTGCCTCGAAGATGCTGGCCTCCCACTATCAAAACCATGCCGGCCAGGTCACGATGGCTGCTGATAGCCCGGAGTCATTATCGGGTGGGGTAGAGCAATTGATCAACGATCTCATGGCGGCCGTCGTCAAAGAGGGAGCCGTGCTGGAAGGGGTCTTCAATGATTTGAAGACGCTGATGAACGAATTTTCCAGCCTGAGTGTCAAGGAGATCCTGAAGCGCGTGGCCGGCATCCTGGCGGACACGGTGCTATCCAGCGTGGAAGTCGTGGTCGACGCTCTACTCAACGTACTTTACGACATCGCCCAGTCGGCCATCACCCTGCTTGATACCAAGATCCATATTCCCATCATGTCCGATCTTCTCAACGATATCGGCGTCCCGGATATATCGTTCCTGGACCTGATATGCTGGATCGCAGGCCTGAGCTTCACCGTCGTCTATAAGCTAATCGAGCAAAGCGCGCCGTTCCCAAAAGACGATGAATCAGTGCAGACCCTACTCTCCGCCGGGAGCTGGGAGGAGCTGTCCGACGCGTTCGGGGCATCCGATCTGTCCCTCACGCCCAAACTCCCCGTGTCGATCCGCAAGCCCTTCTTCCGCGCCTGCCACTCCATCGCCGCCTTCCTCAGTATGGTGGGCAATCCCTTGTCCTCCATCGAGGCCGAATCTGAGGCCGGCACGAGTGGCATGATATCCAAGGGCGCCAGCGTCATCAAAGTAGTCATGGGCGGGGCCCAGTCCATCGGCGACGCCCTGGTGCCTCAATACCCAGTCAAAAACTCCGCCATCAAGATCGTGTCCAAAATCACCTCCGGCTTGGGTCTTATCTCCTCCCTTGTCCTGTCCGGTGTGGCACAGAGCGGATTCAACGCGGTCGGATTTAGTTCCCTGAGTGTGGGCAATCCTCGTGGCGTGGGCGCCATCGTCGGGGTTGTGCTCATTATGCCCCGTCTCGTCGTGGCGGGGTGGCATTTCTACGAACTTACCCAGGATGAGCAGGGCGATACACTGACGGCTGCCATTCTGGGCGAAGTATCGAATCTGGCCACGTACGCTTCGAAGATTTCCTACGCGGTGGCGGTTAATGATGAGGATCCAGATACGCGCCTGATTGCTGTCACGGCGAAGGCGGCGTGTGATGATTTGTATGCTGGGTTGCAGACAGCGGAAACGGTGGCTGGGTACTTTTGATGTCGTTTACTACAATTATTTACTCGGGCGCAGTACATAATAAAGATAGCAACACTTTTAGAACGAATTTAATCATTGTCCAAAGTAGCCAATCCTAGGGTTAGGATTATCTAGCACCTTATCTCACGACTAAAGCTGAGCTAAATAGCAGTACCAATTGCACATCCAGTAACATATCCAGGTACATAGTTCCTTATTTCCATCCATAATATATAAATGGTAGGCGGTGCCCTTCCTCGAGCCTTAAATAAAACTAATAGTGTCCTTTAGATCAGAGCTGACTGGCGGGTTGAAGCTATATAAGGCATCACTGGGGACAGATTAGGGCTTAGGGCTCCTTTGGCAGGCAAACAAGACAAACAGGTCAACCCGCAAAAGGGCAGTTGGGATCTAACTATAAGTGGGTAGCGGCCTGAGGCAGCACCGAGAGGGGTTTCGTGGCAGTGCCGTGAACACGAGGCATCCAACATCCTCACTTGTTCCTGCCCGCATAATGCTGTTTCCTCCTTCTCATCATTATCATTCACCGTGACAGGTCCGACCGCATGGGAACCCTAAACAACGTGGGTTCAGCTGAGGCTCCGCGTTTGACCGCAATGCTCTCCAGCTTGCCGTCTGAAATCATCCTGCAGCTCGGGACATGCCTCGATATCAGCAGTCTCAATGCCCTCATCCAGACTGCAAATCGGTTTCATAATCTGCTCTCATCGGAGCTCTATAGATTGGGCGCCCTGGATCAATCAAACGATATCCAAATGACCCCACTGGCATGGTCCGTCAAACATCACCGGCTCACAGCCGTCGAGAAGCTCCTCGATCGAGGCGCAGATCCCTGCTTTATCACGAACGGCTCTACAGCGGTGAACGAAGCCATAGACGCAGACAATACAGAGGCACTTCGCATGATTCTTCAACGGGACCCCAAGTGCGCCAACCCGCCTAATCACGGTCGTGCACCTCTTGTCAGAGCCATTGACCGAGAACGGGAAGCGGCCGTCCGCCTCATTCTAGACGCTGGGGCAGCAACTACCGGCCGCTACGACTGGACGGTCTTTTACTGGGAGAATGCATTCCACTTGGCGATTTCTAAGCAGCTGCCTTGGGCGCTGAGGATGCTTCTTGAGACCCCTGGACCAGAGGGCCCGGTTACTCAAAAGCGAATTGGGGATTTGCTAGGATACGCCGTCGGGACAGGGTATACGATGTGCAAAATACTGTTCGACTTTTCCAAGACACTGGAGGGACCGCCAGAAATAGACGAGACGGAAGCTATGCACCTGGCTGCTTCACGGGGTAAGTGGGATGCAGTGAAGTATCTAATCGACCTCGGGGCCGACTATACGACCAAGGACAGCCTCGGACATTGGACAGTCCTACATCAGGCGGCTGGTGATGGGGATATAGACATGATCACCTTTCTCCTTGACCGTGGAGCCGATATTGAAGCCCTTGAGGACCATGATTATACCCCCCTTCATAACGCTGCGGGTTCCATGTTCCCTGAGGCCGTGCAGCTCCTCCTGGACCGGGGTGCTAATCCACACTCCCGCTGTTGGCATGCATGGACCGCCCTGCATATCGCCGCCATGAGAGGTGCTATCAATATCCCACTTCTCGTTCGCGCTGGTGTTCCTGTGGATGTCCGGTGCGAGAACCAAGGCACGCCACTCCATTTCGCCACCGATGTTGGTAACTCGCCCTCGATCCGTATACTGATTGCCGTAGGCGCCGATCTCAATGCCCGCCAGTGGGACCACTCTACGCCGCTCCACCTGCTCGCCAGACAACATGAGAACTATTCTGCCGCCGTAAAGTTATTGATCGACGCTGGGGCTGACCTGGCCCCCGTGGACACATCCGGAAACACACCGCTCAGCATCGTGGCGAACGGCGGAGCCCCCGAGCTCTTTGAGATGTTGCTAAACGCGTACGAGAAACAGGGCCTTGACTACATGGCGCCCGCTCCGTGTGGTCGTACCACCCTAGTCGACGCCGTCACTGGCGGCCACGAAAAGCTAGTCGAGCTCCTTCTCTCCCAGGGCGCAGACCCGCATGCCTTGGACGAATACGGCCGAACCGCCTTCGACTGGGCAGCGTTGAGCCCACCCTCTCGCGCGGTCCTGGTCAAGCACTCCGGGGAGCCTCGCTCTACAGACCCCGCCCAACAGGTATCCGTCCTGGGAGAAAGCGTGCTGCGATTAGCGCGTCAGGCACTGGAGTCCACCTACCGTAGATACCGTATATACTACCTCGCGCGGCTCGGGAGATGTCTGATGTTCTTGGGCGATATCCCCAACGCTCGTACGGCGCTCGGGCAAGCGGTGGACCCCAAACGGGAACGTGGACCTATGGTTAATCCGACTTATTTTTGCGATCGATGTAGAGAGGAATTGACGGAGAAGGACGGTAACCATTTCATCTGTCGTGTGTGTCCGATCGCTGGACGGTGTCGCCGCTGTATGGAAGTATATATAGAGGAGGGTAACAATGGTAAGATGTGCGAGGGACATGACTTTCTTGAGGTGAGGGCCGTGGACCAGGAACTTCCTGGAGATCAGGCCCTTACTGTGGAGGAAAGGAGGAGACTGTGGCTGGAGGGGCTTATTGCGTTGTATGATGTGTAGCTATCCCTTTCATTGACAATGTGTACACATCCAAGTTATTACTTTACGAAGGTAGCCTCGTTGGCTCCAGCGTTCAAAGTTCTATGGGCGAATAAGAAAACCTGAACTAATTCTCAGAATATAAGTGAACAAAATCGTATCCGCGGGAAATTATCGGCCCCTTAGACCAGTCCTGCGCAAGATTCTACCAACTTTTACGCTCCGTTTGTCCACCTGACATTCTCCTGGAATACCTAGCCAGAGGGATTCCAACATATCCAAAGAAAATAATTACATAATGATAAGCAAAGCAATTCAACACATAATCCCTGAAACTTCCCCTCATACGATATCTATCCCCCTATCCCGGCAAGATGCCTGCCCAGCCACGTGCGAGTATAGCCGGCCTTAGTACGAAGAGACTAGAGGTAATTAATTCCGGACTTGCGGCCTGTCCGCGGCTCGCCTGACATTGATGCATGAAGAACGCCGTCTGATAATAAATACATCTATTACGTGGGGAGTTTACTGCAGCCGCTATCACATTGGCGCGTGGGGTCCACTCTAGTTGTAACCTTTACCGGGGTCGTAGTAAGGTGGCTAGCCATCATTACCCTAAAAGGTTCAAGACCTCCCGATAGTGAAAGTACTACTAGCTTACGTGTATTTTAGCGAAATAACGGCTTTGTCTAAACATGGTGAACGGAGTGTGTTTCCGTCAAATGGAGAAAGAAGGCTTTGTTCGTTGTCGTAACCAACTGCTAGACCCGCTAAGGAGGCTGTCGGGTCTCATAGACGGGCGGATCGTACCTATAGCGGAAATGCTACAAACTATCCATGGGGAATGACGAATATTAGTAGATTTGCGGATAGGTAGATTCTCGAGCAAAAGGCTTTGGTGTCACCTTGCTATAACTCTAGGCTAATTTGCCAGCAAACGTTTGTCCAGCAGGCCTTTCTCCTCCATTGGCCATATTGTTGAATTTGTTGGAACGATGGATGAGGAGAGAAACGGAAATGGAGTGACACTAACAAAGCCAAAATCCCGTTGATTTGTGATCATTCTGGGGGCGTAAGTAGGAGGATAAGGCCGTGGGCGTCAATCCAATGATAGCGGGGTTCGTGAGGGGCCAGACAAAGACAGGGCCGGGCGTAAAAGGTTAAAAGGATAACAGGTGGCACTTTCCAGAGTCATTAAGACGCTGGTCCTGCAATAAATCAAATTCCTATTCCCCCCCAAAAGTCCCTCCGATTTCCTCAACTTACAGACCAGCATTTACCATTCTTGCGTTCAATCTCCCACAAAATGCCAACTAAAACAACACGCAAGAAAACATTCGCAGAAGGCGGCGGCGTGCTGATCATGGGCCTCCCCCGCAGCGGCACCTACTCTGTCGCCCACGCCATGAAAATGCTCGGCTACGACCGTGTCTTCCACAATCTCGACGTGGCCACAGATGACAACGAGACCTGGGGCGCCTGGCTCCGCGCCCTGTGGGCCTGCAAACCGTACCTACGCGAGCACGTCGGACTCCCCTACTTCGCGAGGAAAAACCCGCCCCCGGACTCGTTTTCCCGCAAAGACTGGGACGACCTCCTGGGAAATGATTTCCAGGTTATCGCTGACATGACGGTGTACTTTGTCGCGGAGTTGATCGAGACGTACCCGGACGCTAAAGTGATTCTGTGGCAGCGGGATATGGAGAAATGGAAAAAGAGCTACGACAATGGTGTGCTGCGGGGCTTTGATTACCATAACCCGTGGGATGACTTCAAGAGGAAACATGTTATCTCGTGGTCAAATGTATATTGGCATACTACGATGTGGTACGGGGTTGCTGGGTGGTTGAGGGCAAAGGACTATGATAATATGGTCGCTAATCTGGAGGATCGGTATAAAGAGCATTTTGAGATGGTGAGGAAGATGGTCAAGCCGGGCAATTTGCTCGAGTACCGGTTGGGAGATGGGTGGGAGGATGTTTGTGAGTTTCTCGACTGTGAGGTGCCGGAGGAGCCGTTCCCTCATATCAATGATGCTGCGGCTATCAACAAACTGGGCACTGATATGAACTCGTATGTCTTACGGCTTGCGGTGTGGAATGTGGTCAAGTATCCGCTGTTGGTTGGGGCTGGGGCGTTGGCGATAGGCTGGGGATATGTGAACAAGGTGGACGGAAGGGCTTTGTTTTCCTTTTCTTCTTGAGATAGAAACCCAGCTAGAAAACGCAATTTACTTTCTTCTCTAACGGAGACTTTTACCAAGATTCCGACACAATAATGTTTATTTCCCCCATAGCACCTTTTCCCTCCGTGAGATTGCGGCTTACATTCTCATCTTCAGCCTGAGTTATTGACGCGAAGAGCGTAGACGGGATAGGGCTATCCAGTAAGCTGGAAGGGGTAAGAATAAAAAAGTTGAAGTAGAAGAAGCAGAAAGGTCAACAGAGGATTGTGAAAAGCCCAAGATTCATACGTAGCAGTGATAGACACCAACTGCATATAACCTCCTACATCGAACTTGAATTTCTTGGAACCCATGTTGTCCCAAAATATATAGTAGAATCACAATACCTTCCGCTAATAACGGCTCTCGATCTCATAACATCCATCCGACATCCAAACCATTATCCCCCTAGCCAAGAGCTAAGTTCAAGTGGCCTCTACTCATAAGGCGTCTCATAGGGCTCTTCAGCCTGCGGGGTAATGCGCGCCAGATACCGTCTTTGTCCGTTCTGCCAGTCGAAAATTGCAGTGTGGCAGGCAACACGGTTCTAGATATACCGTCAGTTATATGCTCCCCTAGTCATGGATATATAAATCAATTCAACTCACATCGAGAATGATCACACTTTTCTCCGACCACTTGATTCGGCAGTGGAAGTCAACTCCCATCGTAATATGGTTGAAGAGGAAATTGAGAATCGCATCGCTTTCCTCCTTCTTATACCCCACGATATGACGCGTGACTGTTTTATTTGCACAAGTTAACGAGAGCCACGCTTATATCAACCGAAATATTTGACTTACATTGCGGATTGACAAACAGCGCCTTCGCCCCCGTAGCCGGATGCGTTCTCACAATCGGATGCACACTAGCAACAGGCTCCCTCCGACAGATAGACCCGCGCACCTTTGAGGCATTCACCTGCTCAATCCCAGAATGAACAGCCCTCAACCCATGAAGCCGTTTCTGGAACTCAGGGCTCAGACGATTATACGCCTCCACCATATCGATGAAAAGCGTGTCCCCTCCCACCGATGGCTTATCTAGAATATACAGCAAAGTGGTGCCGGGTGGTTGCTGCTCATAGGAAACATCACTGTGCCACGCGATTGTGGTAGTTCTGTTCGCCAAAATCGCCGCTGCTGGATTCTCGTTTGCGCTGCGGTAGACGAGGTGCACCTCCGGATGTCCCTCGGGACTTCCGCTGGTGGGGTGGATGTGGTGTCTACCGAAATAGCCACCGAATTCTAAGGCCTTGGAGATGGGTTGGTCGGCAAAGTCCTGGTCTCTGAATATGAGGACCTTGCGTTGGGCGGCGAGGAGGGCAACCTGGTCTCTTCCTGCGTTGGAGAGGGTGCTGAGTTGGATTCCTGATATGGCACTGCCCATGCAGGGGGTTAGTTCTTCCTTGGTTACGGAGGGGTTGAGGAGCTCAGGGAAGGTCTTGTCGGCAGAGCAACCATGCTCGATGTGAGTGAAGGGCTCGAGAGGGGGATATTTTTGGTTCGGGTTGAAGGTAGGGAGGTAATTTTGGTACTAAGGGGTGTCAGATTCCTGATAGTAGTTTTGTAGGGTTCAAGCTGGGTAAGTGATCATACGGTGGCCCTCGGAATATCCGCCGTGCCTTCTTCCTCTAGCTTCCTATTGTATGAGTTAGGGTCGGAGGCTTGCTCTTTGTAAACGGAATCAAAGTTGACATCCGTCTTCGATGCCGGAGAGGCGGTAGCCTGGGTGGTTGCGATGGGAGCCATTTTGGGGGCGTGAAATGTCAAAACAATTGTATGGCCGGAGTCCTGACAAATTTGTAGGAGACTTTATAAGACGGCAGTCCTTGTCCTGCGGGGTAGCGGGGGTACAGACTTATGACCGATGCGTGGTTGCTCAGAGTGCGACTTCGTAGTTCCTTGTTCCCCTCTAGGACGTTTCCAGTCACGCCATGTCACGAGCAGGTGGATATGGAGTCTCAGAGAGTGGCATGATGGCTACCTTACTACTGACACCCTTCGCCCGTATTTTGTGTTATGCTCATCTCACCCCGTCTAAATTCCTGTTAATCGTCCTACCGGCTACGACACACAGGAAGGCAGTTGATACGTTTTCTTACGGCCAGGAACGAACTAGCTCTCCATAAGAAGGTGGCCGCTGGCCTCGTGAGCTCCAGACGCCGGATAACGGACTGTCTGCTATCGTGATAGTTCGGGTTGAGCGGAGTCATTTCACGTCCCGCCATTTTGTCTCTCGCAAGCCCTTCCCGAACGAAGATAATCGACGCGCAAGCTCCACAATCATCGGTATAGTAAACCCCGAGGTTAACAACATGAAGTACATCCGGATATCCTCGTTTCCCTCCAACGGCGGGATCATATCTGCAATGTAACCCTGGTGGATGGGTCATCGTTCCTGGCAGTTGAATCCGGAACGGCAATTATCCTAATACCCTAGTATATCATCGAAATGACCATGATAGCTTTATCGTAACGTGATTACCGTCAAGCAGCATATTAGCTCCGTCGGATAATAACGATGATACCAGAAGATGAAGACCAACGGGGTCACCGACGGACCGACACCCCGGGAAGATAGATGAGAAGTCGATTGCTATCAATCTCCTTGAGGATATGCTTGCTATTCTAGTATACACATTCCGCAGATGTCAAAAGTACAAGTGTGGATAAGCGATAAAGGTAGATAGTTTGCTCATGGGAGGCCTTGAAACCTAGTGAAGAAGTAGGGGGGTCAGCTATCTCACTATGGACAAATGAGAGCGAATGCCACGACATGTGCCTTGGAGCGCTAAATGCCGTGCATTTGGCTTCGGTCCAGACTTCAGCCATCCCAGCTATGGCGGTGCCTTCTCCCTTTCTGATATGAGGAAAAATAGCACCCCCTGCAGACTACGGGAACACTAGCAGGGCCCCGGAACTAGTGTGGTCTTGGAGATCCCCGGCGGCTAGCCCTAGAAACAAGGAATGAAACCCAATATGTTACTAACTTTGTACTCTAAACGTTAACTATAATCCCTGTCCTGAATAAATAATTAGTTGTATTATCGACAGGCTCGGTGTCAGTCGAGTTAAGTGGACGCGCTGCTGTATACGCTTCTCAGCTCGGTCAGACTGCCGCTTCAATCGTGGTTTAGTATATCTAGTAATAGTATGATGTCGCAGTATTGCTAAGTATTATCTTTGCTCTCTCTTTAGCGGGTTGAAGAACATCATCAACGACTTTACCCGGCATTAGGTGGGCAAACGAGTATTCAATGTAACGATCCACTTCCGTCAGACGGGACAGATGTAGCCCTACCTACCTCCGCGGGGCGCAGCCACATTGGAAGCGGAATCGGTCAAATCATTTTATTACGGTATTCATGTCTCTCTATGTAGTATGCACTCAACTCACTTAGATGTTCAACTTTGAGACCTTCTGTCCTGATGATCGTTGTATGCTGAACAGAACAGTACATCCGGCGTTGTATTACATAACGCACCGTGGAAGCAGGCTCAAATCATAGGGATTTTCGGAAAAAGGCATACACCAGTAGCAGCAGTATAATGGAAGAAGACATGCGGATTGCCATTAGTGTATCTAGCGCGGTTATATAGCGACTTGTTGCGAGTCACCAATAAACAGACCGTTGCTAAGAGTTCTCCACCGCCTGTACGAAGAAATATCTCACTTGGATGCTTTTCCGGAATAGAGGCATTTTCATGAACTGTTTACCATAGTCAAAGAAACCGATCTATATTTCCCATAATGGCCGCTCACGGTGATTCCAAAGTAGGAGTCGCCGCCAACCAGGCTAACGAGATGCTTGATCAAGGTGTTCTTGCTGAGGCTCGGGAAGCAGCAGAGAAAGAGCGCTCTGAGACATTTTGGCAGACAATCAAAAATAACCCCAAGGCCGTCATATGGTCGATGTTAATTTCCCAGGCCCTCATTATGGAGGCATACGGTATCATCCTGATGGGAAACTTCTTTGCCTACCCTGAGTTTCAGAAGAAATACGGCCAGAACTTTGGTGGTCAGGTCGGATATCAAGTCTCGGCTCCGTGGCAAACAGGCCTGGGAATGGCAAGCACGGCTGGAACAATTGTCGGTATGTGCGATCCATCCCCTTGCTGCATCACTCCCTTATTAACGTTCCACTCTAGGTGGTATTCTCAATGGCTATCTTTGTGCACGATTCGGCTATCGATGGGTTATGATCATCGGGCTGTTCTTCATGAATGCCTTCATCTTCATCGTCTTCTTTGCCCCATCAGCAGCCGTTCTCTTAGTTGGCCAGATCCTTTGCGGCCTCCCCTGGGGAATATTCCCTATTGTCGGGCCTGCCTACGCATCGGAAGTCTGCCCTACGAACCTCCGTGCGTACATGACCACGTATGTTGGCATGTGCTGGGCAATCGGCCAGTTGCTTTCTGCCGGTGTACTAAAGGCCCTCATCCAGCGGACGGATCAATGGGCCTACAGGATTCCATTTGCCCTACAATGGATATGGCCGCTACCTTTGATGGTCGTATGCTTCTTTGCTCCCGAGAGCCCCTGGTATCTGGTCCGTAATGGTCGACTGGAAGATGCAAAGCGCAGCCTAGAACGTCTATCATACAAATCAAGATCACAGGATCAAATCAACGGTCAGCTTGCTATGATGCTGCACACAATTAAGATTGAGTCAGAGAAAAAGACCAGTCACACCTATATGGATTGCTTCAGGGGTGTGAATCTGCGACGAACCGAGATAGCCTGCATGACCTTTGCTGGTCAGATTCTCGCTGGTAGTACCCTCGCCTATGTTCCGACTTATTTCTTTGTCACCGCTGGTATGAGTGCAGACGATGCCTACAAGCTGAATCTTGGTGGCACAGCCCTCGCTTTAGTTGGAACCCTATTATCCTGGTGGCTCATCACCTACCATGGCCGCCGCATTATATACGTAACCGGCCAGGGCGTTCTCTGTGTACTCCTCTTCATGATCGGCATCCTGAACGCATCCTCTGCAACTGAGGGCTCGCTCTGGGCCCAATGCGCTTTTTGCATCTTCTGGATCTTTGTATATTCACTCACCATCGGGTCCATTACCTATGCAATTGTCTCCGAAACGTCATCCGTCCATCTTCGCTCTCTGAGCGTCTCATTGGCGAGGGTTGCCTACCAAGTTTCGAACATCGTTTCCCAAGTCCTGCAACCATATTTCATGAACCCGACTGCCTGGAATGCTTCAGGTAAAACAGCGTTCTTTTGGGGTGGCACTGCACTCTTAACCTTCGTCTGGGCGTATTTTAGGCTCCCCGAGGCAAAAGGTCGCACTTATGCGGAGTTGGATATTTTGTTTGCGAGGTGTATTCCGGCTCGCCAGTTTGCGTCTACTAAGGTGGATGCTTACGAGCAGGCGAACGGGGATTCAACCCCTGAGGAGCAGGAGAAGAGTTGAGACTTATCGTAGGCTCGGCTTTCTCCCTGAGAAGATATTGGTGCTCAGCATTTCCACAAAGTAAGGAAGTACTACAGGAAATTAGGGAATACGTATCGAGAAAAGCCGGTTTCCAACTTTGAGGTTCTAAAAAAAGAGCTCTCTTGTGAATTTAAGGGGTCTTGGAGGGTGAAATAAACTCTTAGCAATGGGTACATATAAAGACCATACGTTTATACTATCAAATAGTTAAGAATTTCGGGTAGCACATTCAATCAATCCAGTATTGCGTTCCAATGCAGTCCGTCGAACTCCAGGGTCTTAACCCAGTTTAACCACCTTCACACTGGGGTCATCGCAAACGAGATCCGGCGTCAGAGTGATAGACTTGATGACTTCATGGGCAATCTTGGGGTTCACCACTTCAACTTTCACCTCCTTGGTGATACTTCCGTTGACCACGAGCTCCAATCCATCAAGCGGGTCACCTTCAGGGTCATTCAACTTTGGGTTTGTGGCCGTCACCGATCCAGGACGGATAATAACAGGCATGGTGTCAAACCCATGCGTCTCGGTATACCAATGACCAGGTTCATAAGTTCGCTCATGATCAAACCACGATCGCCATCTCGCGCCTGCGTTGCCGTCATTCTTAGGATCGCGCGGGATATAAAACGTCACCGTTCCTTCTTCGTTAAACACCGGTGCAACCAAGAGGTTACTGCCGAACATGTATTGCGTGCCAATTGGATAGGTGTTTAGATCATCCGGAAACTCTAGGAACATTGCTCTCATGATTGGTGTCCCCTCACGGTGACCAACGATCGCCTCCTGCAACAAATACGGAGTCAACAGGATCTTGCGCTTCACACAATCCCGCAGCACATCACAACAATCTTCACCATAGATCCAAGGAACTCGGTAGGACCTTGACCCATGAAGGCGCGAGTGCGTTGACCAAAGGCCAAATTGCACCCATCGCTTGTAGAGGGCAGGAGGTGGTGTGCCTTTGAATCCACCGATATCAGAGGCCCAGAAGATGTAGCCACAAAGCATCAGACTAAGACCACCTCGTAGGGACTCTGCCATTGCTTCGAAGGTACTCTCACAGTCACCTCCCCAGTGAACGGGGTATGCCTGGCCTCCAGGAGCAGTACTGCGGGCAAATACAATAGACTGGGATTCACCCTGTCTCTCTTTCATAGCCTCGTATACAACTTTATTGTATAGTAAGGCATAGTAGTTGTGCATGTGCATTGGGTCAGATCCGTCGTGGTACTTCACATTAATGAATGGAATTCGCTCTCCGAAATCGGTTTTGAATGAGTCGACTCCCATGTCCATGAGACGGTGTAGGTGGTCTGTGAACCATTTGCATGCCTCGGGGTTTGTGAAGTCTACTACGGCGTTACCGGCTTGCCACAGGTCCCATTGCCAAACGGAGCCATCGGTGCGCTAATACCAGAGGGAAGGTAAAAGGTCAGCATATTTTCGCGCTTATTTCGTTTTAAGTCACTTGGGGCTTGGGCTAGCAGCTTACCTTTATGAAGTACCCCTTCTCCGCCCCTTCCTCGAACAACGGAGAGGCTTGTCCGACGTATGGGTTAATCCACACACTAATTTTCAAACCACGCTCCTTGATATGTTTGAGATACCCGGCAGCATCTGGGAACATGTCCGAGTCGAATTGGAAGTCACACCACTGGTAAGACTTCATCCAGAAGCAATCGAAATGGAACACTCCCAGTGGAAGGTTCCGATCTCGAAAGCCATCAAGGAAGCTTGTAACCGTTTGCTCGTCATAGCTCGTAGTGAAACCTGAGACACGTTAGCATATATCTTCCTATAAGTCTCGTAAGTTCTTTGGCATACTGGTTGTCAACCACAAGTTATAACTCCACGCAGGCACCAAAGCGGGCTGCCCTGTGAGACCAACATATCGTCTGAGCACCTCCTTCGGTGTCTCTCCATAGACAATAAAATACTTCAGCCTCTGCCCTGGAACTGAAATATTCACTCGGGTGGATATCTCCGTTTGGAGCTCCAGGCTCACGCGACCGGGGTGATTGATAAACACCCCGTATCCATTCGAGCTCATATAAAAGGGTACATTTTTATACGCCAGGTGCGATGACGGGGCGTCTTCGTTCCAAACGTCGATGGTCTGGCCGTTCTTGACAAGAGGACCGAATCGCTCACCAAGACCATAAAGGGATTCACTGACTCCCAAGTCCAATTCAGCTAGCATGTAGCCTTCATGGTCCAAATACATGCCATGACTCCAATTGGTTTTGTCTGTGGTCATATCGCTGACATATGCGATTGACCGATGGGAGTGGCCTGTTAGTTTCCCCTTTGAGGCGCTAGAGAATTTGAAGGTCGTTTCGTTGAGCGTGGTAGCAACGTCAAGGCAAAGAGGTCCGCTTGTGTAGGTGACGCCCTTGCCCTTCTCCTCTTTGATAGAGACATGCCCGTTGTCGGCTGAGGTGCCAATTGGGTAATAGGGACCCTTGTTCAGTTGCCCAGCCCTGGCGGTTGACAATCAGCATATATCCAGAGCTAGTCATTCCACGAGAAAGGAGGTTCCGATCCAGAGGTGAGAGAATTTTGAGTATCTTACCAATGAATAAGCTCCACTCCGATGATACCCTCAGATGGCGAGGTAACTTGAGCAGAAATCGTAGCTGCATTTTCGTGAGCTTCGTGGTCAGGAGTAGGCATAAAGTACGACTTTCCTTACCCGAATTCAATATATCAATTCGATCCGTTTGCTTTTTGTTCAACAAAATGTCTACCGTTTTGGCATCTTCAGAAAAAGCCAGGCGCTCAATATTGGCCATCCAATCTACTCGTACGCCTTCCTAGTACCTTGTCAGTCGAATGCTTTACTCATGGTTAGGGCTTTCCGTACACGCAGACGCCACATTCCCTCGGTGAACTTCATCGTGTCTGTTTGGCAAGAGATGGAGAAATTTAGATAAGTCAACTGAATTTGATGTTAATCCCACGCCCTTAAACTATTGGCTCAGAGGTGGAAAATTTGTTGCAGAGTATCGCTCTTAGCCTTCCCTTCCCCTATACTATGGCTATCATTTATGTACTCGCATTGCTACAAATTATATAGTAGTGTCTATACTTCCTCGTCGCTACCAGTTTCAAAGGTGTGGTATTATTACCATTAATATTTACCTAATTCCATTATTGCTAAAAAACGCCTACGTCTCCGTCCTTCTTGGTGTTTTCCCTATTTCGCGCTGTAGACGACGAGAAAGCCATAAAAGGAAATAAAACTGATTACGCACTCTTGGTCTCTTTAAGGTATTTTGTATTTTGCCTAAATCCCAAGCGCCACAAAATTATCATATGCTGCTCGTTCTATTCGTTGGTTTATTATTATCTTTTTTTTAATATGCATGCTACCCACAGGACGGGAGCTAGGCTCCGGGCCAGTGAGGGGTAGAATATCTGCAGAGAGCGAAGATCACAAAGCAAGAGTGTGTTACTTGGCAGTCTATTGGCAGGTCTAGCCAAAGCCTGTCCGTCGTCCGATTTCACCTATTTTAGAGCCCTAGCCGGTAGCTGCAGACTTGGCCGGACTAAATTCTGACAGGTGCAATGTGATTCTGACTGCAGAAAGTGGGCCACGCAGCGAGACGCGCAAAAAATGACCAGAATAATTATTTTTTATTATATTCTTATCATTTTATAATGTCTGGGCGGGCCGAGATGCCGTGATACAATTGACTTAGTAACGTTTTGCTCATCCGCCCAGATTTGGGAGTGTAAGGGGCGTGGAGGGCTCTCTACGAGGCGTATTTTGTGAATTAAGGGTTCCGCAGTGTATAGATCGAAGATTTTAAGGTTAGATGTCGATTTTACGTTTTAAGGTGTATAATGTGGCTTGCTAACCGATTGTGTGCTTTTCTTGGCGATTGCGCAAAAGGGAGGAGAGATGGTATATAACCACGGTCTGTTCGCTGTGCACGGCCTGATCTGCCCGGAGAGTTTGACGATCAATTGTCAAGGTGTCAGCTTCCCGGACGACGCACGCCAGACTCTATATGGCTAGGCAATTTTTCAGTGCAGAATGGCTGTAAAAGTACCATGCAGGCTTGGTGTCCATCAGGCACCCCACTAACAAGGCCGCTAGACAGGGGAGAAATTCAAGTTCCACGGGTGGATCCGCTGATAATCCAGATCAAACACTATTTTTCCTCATATCAGAGACGAGACAGCATTCGGCTCTGTCCAAAATGGTCGGCCTCAACGTCAACTTGATGTCAGCTCCAGACGGCACAATGGCTCGACCTCACCTCCCATTAGCTGGTTAGGGCTACCGGTGATTCGGAAAATGTAACCTCAAGTCCCGTCTTATCGATACGCCCGTGGGCTATCTGGAACGGCAATTTCATATGGAGTGGTATTTGAACGGTATTCGGGGATGCTGGTACAGTTGAGCCCGAAACGAGTATAGCCCGTCAGCCGCTCTATACGGTCGTCTCCGGATGAGGATCAAGATCTAGCCGTCCCAAGCATACTATACATCGATTACCAGGTTCGAAGGGAATGAGAGACGGAAACACCACCCTCCATCAAGGAAGCTACGTCCAGATGAATATTACCTTTTGAAACGCTCCTCGAATCACCTGACTCCTAAACCCCACGCCTATCAGGCTGGCCGTGTTTTGGGACCTTGGAAGCGCTTGGTACGACTGTCTTGTTGCTAGTATAGATGTCTCTCGGTGAGGCATAAATAGTTGCCGGGGTTCTACGCGTAGCTAGATAGCGGAGTCAGATTATCCATTTCTCAATTCATTTCCAAGCCTTTTAGTCCATAACTTACCTTACCTATCTGCCCTGTCTGCTTTAGTTCTGCAGATGTACACCACCCCTCGAATTCAAACAGGGTATCAAGAAGAACGAACTCGCACTCAAAAGTTGTTGTGAACTGAGAAAGGATTAATATACCGACGATACACTAAACGATGACCGGCATGAATAGCCCCTCGTACGGTGTTCACGAGTGGAGCGATGAGTACGGCAATCATGGAACTGAAGTTCTGGGCCAACTGCGAGTCAGAATGCGTGTCGTCCGGACAGACGGCCTCTTTGAATACGATGCAAACAGCCAAAGCACACCAGGCAACCGGGGCCTGGCAGATTATTTTATCCCGGGAGAGAATCCGAACGTCAAACGAAGAGTCTTCGTAGTCGTTGACAGCAGCCTCACAGAGAGCCAGAAAAGCCAAATCGAGCAGTATTTCACCTGCTGCAGGAGAGAACAACAATTGGAGGACTACTCAATCCTACATTTTGCTCCAATCGAAAACAAGACAGAAAAGACGATAGAAAATGTGAAGGTCGTCATCACAGCAGCGAAGAAGTTTGGCATGCGGCGGCGGGATCTCTTCATTGCCATTGGGGGTACAGTGATCACAGACATCGTCGGATTCGCTGCTTCCATATACCGCCGCTCAACACCATATCTCTCTGTTCCCACAGACCTCGTCGGGGTAATACATTCTCATGCCAGCGATTCCAAGGTCCGTCTCAACCACGTCGACCACGAGGGCAAATTACATAGAGGCATATTTGCACTGCCCCATATGCCTCTCGCCAGCTTTTACGATCCGACGTTCTTGCGTTGTTTGCACAAAGACGAAATTAGACGCGGCCTGGTGGAAATGATTAAGATTTCCATACTGAACGACGCTGACTTATTCTCCTACCTGAAAGCCTGCATGGGGAATATGCTAGCGGACTCCCAGGGAGGGTACCTGACCACGGCCATCGAACTTGCCGCCGCAGGTATCGTGCGTGGATGCAATACGGGGCCCAGCTACCTGTCCCCAACAAGGTTCGGTGACGAGGCAACACAAGCAATAGAAGAGATCAAAGGAACGATATACGACAACATCGATTCCACGGCTCTAGGAGTTGCATTGACATCCATTCTAGCATTTCTGCGGGGTGGACTGCCTCAGCCACAGCTCAAGCGGGTCTTATATGCGCTTCAAAACGCTGGTCTGCCGATATGGGACGACACTTTGAGCCCAGAAGCTCTATTGGAACATATGAGCAGTGTGATTCAGGAACGAGGAGTGGATTCGAGAATTGTGGTCCCACTAGCCCTTGGAAGATCCGGGGCTTTAGACTTTGCAAATATTTCGCAAGACGACATACGGACGGCCCTGGATATCCTCCACAAGCATTCCCTTACCACAACGGACCATGAAACGGAAACTGCACCCTTCCCGATGGGGCATGTTACTGACTTTCCCGGGTTCTATGAATGGGCAGTCTCGCAAGATGTACAATACCATGTCGCTTCTGTTCGGGGGATTTTCAACAAGAGTAACCCAACAGTGATTGAGAACTATTGCGCGGACTTCGACACCAGGTACAAGAGGAAAGTCCTCATTGTAGTTGACACCTATCCCGGGAACATTCTCAGTGGAGTCCAAGAATACTTCGACTACCATAGCGCGGCCATTGGCGACTTCTGCATCCTGCCCATGAGTATCACTAGCGAATGTAAGAACACGGAAAGCGTATCACGCGTTGTGGATGCCGGTATCCAACTAGGAATGACGCAGCGTGATCTCTTCATTGCCATTGGCGGAGGAACCCTCATGGACATTGTTGGCTTTGCGGCGGAAATCTATCGAGGAGGAACACAATACGTACGAATTCCAACGACCCTCGTCGGAATCATCGATGCCGGAGTCGGTGTCAAGGTTGGGGTGAATCTCGGAGACAGCAAGAATTCCCTTGGTGGTTATTACGCCCCCGTTGCATGTCTGAACGATCCGGTGACATTCCTGGGCACTTTACCCCAACGGGAGTTTGCGTGTGGACTTGCCGAGGCGCTCAAAATGGCAATCATCAAGAGTCCACGTCTGTTCGAGGTCATCGAGAAACATCACCGGAGTGTCGAGTACAACTCATATAGCGATGAATTGATATATGACTCCATTTACACAATGCTTGAAGAGCTCCAACCTAACCTTGATGAGAAAACAAGTCTGATGCGGCCTGTTGACTTCGGGCATGAATTCGGACATATCGTGGAGGGTCTCGCGCATTACCAGATCCCACATGGAGAATGTGTGGCTATCGGGATGGCAATCTCAAGCTTCCTTGCCTATCTAAAGGGTATTCTCTCGCAGGCAGATCTGGAGAGAATCATATATTGCATTCTAGACGTTGGGCTCCCGATCTACACGGATGAATATGATTGTTGCAATCCTCAGACACTCTGGGACAAGATCAGCACCGACGGAATTATGCACAAAGACGGAATGCTGTATTTGGTAGTGCCAGAGGCGATCGGAAAATCATGCTTCATCGACAATATTACCGAAATCGACGCCGGGATGATCCACAAAGCCGTACACGGTTTGGTCCGGTATTCGAACTGGTATCAGGGCAAGCTTTCACTTAGGGGCAAAGGGTTCGATGAATCGAGTTTATGTGCTACCAGGCACAAGCTGATCGGAGGTACTCTAGCCCCCACAGGGATGTACTTGCCCTTTGATACGCTGGAAAACCAGGTGCTATGTATGAACATCGAAGAAGGACTGTTTCGATTAAGCGCAGCTCTGCGGGATGTCCTACTCGAACAAGATATCCAGGAGGATAGAGCGTTGCATTATTTGCCCCGCAACAAATGGCATATTTCACTTGCGGACGATCCTTTGTCAAATGGAGCAGATAGGCCATTCGAGATGGTCCCATGGTCGAAGAGCCGTCTTGGCCAAGCGGCCTTCGCAAGGCACGCAGTGTTCAAAGGCACCGTGGAAGGCATGTGTCTTAACCGGGATGGAGTTATCCGGGTTCAAGTCATCCCCAGCGACCAGACTCTCAACTTATTGAGGCAAGATATCGCCCACGCGCTAGGACTCCCGACAAATAACTTGGCCACGGAATCAAAGACCTGGATCACTGTCGGGTATTTCGTCCAGAATGTGCCTTTGACGCCCCAGGAGGCACAGAAAGTCGAGGGAGTAATCGAGCAGGGGCTATTGAATTGTAGCTTTGGCAAGGTCGAGATCTCCCGTGCTGCCGGGCCAAAGGAGCAAGAGTTCGTATTGGGCCAGAATCCTCCATCCGTGCTAAACAGTTTGGATGTAGCACTACGGCCCTCTCCTGTGACCACCGCGGCAATTATCGGGGCGTCTGGAGATCTTGGCTCGCAGCTAGCTGACTACCTGGTAGAGAATGGCTGCCAGGTGATCTGCTCCGTCAGGCCATCGTCCCTGGACACGTTCAAGGCTCGCTCAAAAAGCTATAACCATTCAAAGATGCGCCTCTTGATCGGGGACGTGCTTGATTCCACCAATCTGCAGGCCATTATCAAAGAGTCAGACATCATTTACAACATGGCCGGCGTGGTCACCCTCAGCTCTAAACCGGATCAGTTTCCTAAGGTCGTTGCTCTGAACGGATTCACACAAGGACTAATCACCCACTATACCCAGCGGCTAGGGAGGGATCAAGATATCAAAGTCGTATATCCTTCGACCCAGCGAGTTCACCTGATCAACGACAGCATATCCGTGGAAACCTGGATTCAGGAGGCGATGGAGGCTTTCAACGCACGCAAGGAATTTCTAACTGCCGAACGAGATCTATCCGAACCATTGGAGGTATTTGTTGACCAATTCATCTCGAGCCATCCATTGCCCTCCGGATACAATGTCTATGAAATCTCCAAGAAACTGGGGGAGCATTTCGTCTCTCTTCTCCCAAAACACTCCCTAGTTCGAATCTCTAGCGTCTACGGGGCCGCCTTCAAGAGAGGATTCATGTATCGTGCCGTCAACCCTAAACCTGAGGGAAACATCGAGGCGCCAGAGCGAAGGGATTTCATCTATATCGACGACTTGAACGAATTGCTTCTGAAGGTGGCACACACTCACACGGCCGGCAGTCAAACTTTTGATGCGGCTTCTGGCCAAAGTATTGATTTGCGAGAAGTGTGGAGAATGGTGAGGGAGATAATTGGCGATCAAGCTTCTGTTGTCTTCAAAGACGATGTGCCACAGGAAGATATGAGCCCCGACCCAAGCTTCGCACGTAGCTTGCTAGGGAGGGATTTCGTGCCTATGCATATTGGTTTGCGTAAAACGATCGAAAGATCACAATACGTTCAATCTTCCCACTCGTCCCAATCGAGCGCGCGTTCCGAGCATTCAGATAGTTTCAAGTCTTTTGAAGCAGAGGAATTTACCGCCCCAACGACGCCGGGAGAGTTTAATATAGAGAGTGAAAACGGTGTCCAACTTTCGACCACTGGAGCGGCTGCAAAGTCGCACGAACTTCCTACACCACACGGTAGGCGCCATGTCATCGTGGTGGACGTCGGTGCAACGTACTTACGGGTTGGTATCATGGGCTGTGATGGCCATCTTCTATATGAGCCCACCAGGATTCTTTCCCCAAGCAGACACCTTCATCCCACGGACTCGGTTACCGCGCTCCAGGAAAAGTTAGTAGAGAGACTGGTACGTGAAATCGACACACTCAGATATCGTCACAGCGACCTAGCCCTTGAAGATGTGGGTATCTCATTTGGTGCCATCGTCACAAATGAAGGTATCGTGGAAAACGCAAGTATCCTTTGGTCAGATTCCGTTCAGGGTTACGATTTCAAGAGTGCTCTGCTAGAACGCTTGCCGAGTATCCGATTCACAATCCTGAATGACGTCTCCGCGGCTGCTTGGCGATATAAAGAGGAGGGACGATTCTGCCTCATCACCGTGAGCTCTGGGCTGAGCAACAAGGTTTTCAATCCAGAACTCAACTCTGTCAGTAAACTGGATATCGACTCTGCTGGTCTGGGTGGTGAGATGGGCCATGTGGTCGTGGAGCCGCGGGCTGTGGACATGCTTGTGCGACATGCGATCTCGCAGGCGATCGCTCACCACGGAGAGTTCCAGAGGTCCAAGTTGATGCAACTGCTCCGAGGCGTTGGGGGTGACGTCCAGAAAATCAACGCACGATACTTAGGGATGGCAGTCAAAGAAGGCGACGCTTTCGCAATGCGTTTACTCGAGGAAGCGGATGTGCCATTCTGTCCATGCGGAAATCTCGCAGACCTCTGCTCATATAGCTCAGGAAGAGGAGCACTGCGTCTTGCCAAACGACTAGCTGCTCGAGGAGGCTACGACGTGAACCCTGATGATATCACTGACAGTTGGCTAAAAGAGGCCATCCCAATGGACCATCCGCTTGCCCTCCAAACACTCTACGACGCAACTTACCCCTTAGCGCTGCGCATTCTACAGCTGGCCGCGGATATTGGACTAGACAAATTCATGATCGTTGGTGGATTCGCCACCAAGACCGGGCAAAAGAAGTACCTGGAGGTCCTTCAAGATCACCTAGTACGTCTATGCCATAACTCCGGCTTTTTCACCAGCTGGACCGGAAATAAAATCCGTGCGTTGGTCCAATTCGGTATAGATGATGATAACGACGGTCTTATTGGAATGGGTTACTTCGTGCAGCAGATACACGCACAATTCCCTGCTATCGAGAAGGCAGTCGGGGAAGAATCTCTCTCGCTTGTCACCCGAGGCATTCCTCGCTGTGGCGCCCGTGAAATCCTCACCAAAGTTGTGTTTACTGGCATATGCACAACCGATCTACAGATTTTCCGTCAGGAGCGCGGGCTCGAACCGACGGTTCTTGGCCACGAGGGCGTTCTACAGGTGGTAGAGGTTGGGCAGAATGTCAAGGGGGTGCTCCCAGGTTCACTGGTAGTCCTGAATCCGAACAATCCGCTCGATGACCACGTCAAACTTGGACACAACTGTGAAGGGCTGTTTCAGGAGTATTTCAAGTTCGGCCAGGAATACTTCGATCGAGGGCAGGTCCTAACGTTGGAAAGCTCCATTGCTCATCCAGTGGATACACTTATCGAGCCGCTCAGCTGTGTAGTGGCAGCACAGGGACGCATCAAGGATCGCGTCGTGGGTAAAAATGTCCTAGTGATCGGAGCCGGTATCATGGGGTTGATGTTTGTTGTGCTCAACGGCAAAATGGGCGCCCGCAATGTCTTTCTCGCCAACCGCTCCCAGTCCAGGCTCGACTTCGCAGTTTCAAAAGGGATTGTTGCGCAGGATAAGGTCTTTGTCATTGAAGATGATGTCGCCTCAAAAGTTGACCAAGTTTCAGCTAGACAAGGCGTTGATATTGTCATCGTCTGCGTATCTCTCGGGCAAGGAACCCCAACCGCCGAAGCTGCTGTCTCGTACATGAATCCGGGAGGCTGTGTCTA
Organism: Aspergillus diversus; assembly: GCA_027569885.1. Taxonomy (NCBI): domain Eukaryota; kingdom Fungi; phylum Ascomycota; class Eurotiomycetes; order Eurotiales; family Aspergillaceae; genus Aspergillus; species Aspergillus diversus. The sequence goes on from JAPDKZ010000047.1 coordinate 211,167, forward strand.
TCTCTATGCCGGATTCCAGTCTGGCGATTTCATGACTGTCGATGGAGGCGAACAAGTCGATCTTCAGGCAATCAGAGTCAACTGGAAGACAGATTCGATAACTAAGGGCGGTAAGCAGGTCTATTTATCCGGGCATCGAGGAAGCCAACACGAAGATCTCGTTATGGCAGCCAAGTTGATTCATGAAGACACACTCACTTTCAGCAAAGTTGTCTCCCATATCATCTCGCTTGACACCGTTCCGGAGATCATGCCGATTCTCGCTCGCACTGGACAAATCGAAGGCGTTCCGGCAAGGAGAGTGATCGTCGACATGGGTTCACAGCAGCGTAAGGTCGTCGAGCTGATGGAAGACCTTCCGTTCCGCCACCTCCGTGAAGCAGCAGGGAAGCCAAAAAGCCCTGTTCATATTGGAAACCTCTACCGTGACATCGGTTTCGACGGCGATAACTCCATGTTGGGTTGGGTTCATCCCCCAGCATGGCAAGATATCAAAGCGACCCTCGAGTGGGTTCTACAAATTAAGGCCTTGGATTCGAAGAAGCATTATATTTTCGTTGGAACCGGCGCATGGGGGTTCATCGTTGATATTCTCAAGGGAATAATTCCCCAAAACGACGAGGTTACCGTCCACACCCTCCAAAGTCTTGCACCGCAAGCCCTTGTGGATCTCTTATCGCAAGTCGACGACCTCTCCACCGCTGTCTGCCTAGGTGTGAGCCAGTCCGGTACGACCCTAGAGACAGTCATGTTGATGAATGCACTACGAGAGCGATTTGATAATGCAGGACTAGACTATCGCGACAGCTTCGTCTGGCTAACGGATCTGCAAATGGCCAATCCCAACTGCAAAAGCGGGGAGACCACGATTCGCGAATCCAAGGAGCATGACTGGAAAAATGTCAATATGGTGCCGCTGACGGTTCGGAATCAGGGAGATATCAACGCGCTCTTTTGCGCACCTTACTCGATGGTGATGTTCCTGGCCCTGGCCCTTTTCCATCAGAAGGACATGACGGTGGTTGAGGAGACATATCGGCAGTATCTCGCGCAGAAAGATCAGGTTGTCGGCGATATCCCAGCGAGGGCATACGGCATCGCATCAAATAATATCGAAAACATCCAAATCAACTTGGATGAAACGGTCGCTCCCCTCATGGTCAGACTCATCACCCAGCTTATTGAACAGAGCCTGGGGTCAAAGCAAGCCGGATTTAACCCACGAATTCACGTCGCTTCTAGCGGTCAATTACCTGGATTCAAACTCTTACCTTTGTCAATCCCACCAGAAACTCCACCGGTGGTCAGCGTAATGCTCACAATGAACGCGCTCGCAGTATTCGTCGCCATGGTCGCCTACCATCTAAGAATCAATTTCGTCACCCACCCCAAAGTGAATTTATACAAGCGAAAAGCAGCCGAATTGATGTCTTCCCCCGAAATTAATCACCAAATAATTACACCACCCGTGTCAATCGCAGACGAGATCGCTACATATGTGGACTGCAACCCCGCGACGCGTTTCGTAGAGGTTCTTTGTTACGGACACGACTCCACGTCCTACCAGGAGACGATTCGCGGCTGGTTGGACTCCTGGCTTGCGTTGAGAACTTCCCATGTCTTAATTGACGTCATCCCAGGTGAGCAGTGGAATCATTCCGCGTATCAGGCGGCCGTGCAAATGGAGGACACGCTTTACGTGATTCTAGTGCTACCGCGTTTCACACGCGTGGTAGAGGGCATTTCAAAGGAAACCATCCAGGCGAATAGCAGGATGCTCAAGGCGATATCACAAGCGACATATCAAACACTCCGGCCAAAAGGGTTGATTTTTGGGATAGATGAGGATTTTCCAAAGGTGTCGGAAGAGAGGATTTAGATGGTGGATGGAATTCGAAGCAAATGGAAGCTTTTGTTGTGGTTTCCGCTTTGGGATTAGTGTTTCGGCCTCAGGCTGCATGGCTCCCCAGATGGGGGGGTTAGTTCGCACTAATCAATCTTATGCATGATTCCAGATTACGTAATAGTTTATGCTCATTAAAGTTGTGATCAAGCAGCAAATCTCACGCAATAATTCAACCTCAACAATTTCTGGAAGAAAGTGGAAAGAGGCTTCAACTAGCACGGATGCAGTAACCCGGAGAATTGCCGTTATTTCTAAACTAGATAACTCAAAGTTCTCTGACAATTTTGCCTATAAAAGCTCCTTCCTCCCATCCTGTCAAGCAAGCACGTTGTGTTCCTTCGGTGCCCCTCACTGCCCCGCACTGTCCGCTATATATTTCCGCAATGTCTTCAAGCAACCACGGGTCCTACACCGGCCCTCCACAAACACTCTCGTTGGATGGGATTTTATTTGACTTTGATGGTACAATTATCGATTCTACAGATGGTATGTATTTGTGTTGCGCAAAAAAGGCCAATCTCCCTATCGAGTTACTCTTCTCCCAGGTTGACGCGCTAACAATCGTGACAAAATATAGCAATTGTTAAGCACTGGCACGCGTACGTGACATATGCCGCTCCTATCCATATCATGACTACTATATTGCCTTGAGTAACGATATTAACACCTGCCACTCCCTCAGCCTTGGGAAAGACCTCGGAGTCGACCCCGAAGTGATCCTGGCCTCATCCCATGGAAGACGCACCATCGATACCGTAGCCTTATACGATAAAAGCAAGGCTAACTGGGACTGTAAGCACCAAATCCCTCCTCCTTACATATTTATACATATTTATCGATAAAAGTCGTCAAAGAACACGAAGGCGCCCTCCCCTACAAATACGGCCGAGACGCGACCGAACTCCCCGGATCTCGAGCTCTCCTAGATAGCCTCGAAGAAGCCAACGCACCCTGGGCAGTCGTTACCTCGGGATCCGGCCCCCTGATCCAGGGCTGGCTGGACGTGCTCAAGCTCGCGCATCCCAAATTCCTCGTGGTGGCGGAGGACGTGCAAGAGGGAAAACCAAATCCGGAATGTTACCGCCTTGGTCGATCGAAGTTGGGTCTCGGTGAGAGTACGGACATCCTGGTTATTGAGGATGCGCCCTCGGGAATCAGAGCGGGCAAGGCGGCTGGGTTTAAGGTGCTTGCGCTAGAGACTACTCATAGCATTCCGCAGTTGAGGGAGGCGGGGGCGGATTGGATCGTGAAGGATTTGAGGAGCGTTGCGCTGAAATCGGTGAATGAGAGGGTGGAAATCGAAATTCGGGATACCTTGGAGTAGAAGAGGGTAGATCTGGAGTCATCGAACAGCAGATAAACTTTTTGATGTTGCGAAGCAGCCGGGGGATGCAATGGACGAGTTGTCACTAGAATGCCTAGTATGACAATAGTCAGAGGGGACTTCTAGTACACAGTATCCCCATCATTGATCAACTCTCTGTTTTCGGTTTTCCTAACCTTCCATTCACAGGCGGTCCATAGCGCTCGCTTCCCTCTAGTGCGAGGGGCCTTTTTGGAAAAAAAGAGCGGGGTATCGGTGCAACTAAGCAATCGTCTCTGGATGTGTTTTGGTAGCCTTGATATGCGCCTGGTCCCAGCAACATATTCTACTTACCGCTTCACCTGGAATCCTACCAAGCGTCTCGCCGGTTGGACCCACAATAGTTGTTGATCAGTATATTTTACCACACAGCAGGGCTCGTTAGTTTTGTTGGTGCTACGCTATGATTGGCAGACTCTGAAGCCGTGAGCCTTCGCCACGAGCTATGGGCGCTTAATCAAATTCTGCCCAGGGGTTCGTACTTGAGGTATAGGCAACACGATTCCTGCGAGGGGAAATATGGCTAACATCTGAGAGGGCATGGAATTACTCATTTACCGAAAGACTAGAGCCGGAGAATCGAGGGTATTTAGTCACCAGTTCATGTAAGCGTTTTCTTAAGCTTGAGACGGGGGTTCTCTCGTAGTGATATGCCCAGCATACTAATCATGATAAACCCTATTACGTCGAGATTATTTAATATTGCTGGTGGATGCTAGATGTAGCTTGAAGGAAGTCAGTTGCGACAGCAGAAGTTCGCTTGATGAGACCTTTTGCCCGGGGTGCGTTGGGCTTTGAGGGGTACTTGGTAAAACCGTGCCCGTAGACTTAATACCATTATCTGAAAGCCAATAGAATCGGAGTTTACTAATTTGCACTGCGAATTATTCATTGAGATCTCCCCATCTCAAGAAACAAACCATGAAAATCGATATTATACCGGGCTCATCCGTAGATAAACTGCTTAAGCTCTTCAAATGCTTTCTCAAGATCGTCATTGACAATGATCTTGTCATGAACACCTTCCGTATCCGAATACTCGATTTCAGCCTTCGCTTGCGCCAGCCTCTTTTCAATTTCCTCGTCCTTCTCGGTGCCACGGCCCCGAAGACGGCGCTCGAGGGCCTCGAAGCTTGGCGGTTTGATGAAGATATAGCGTGCATCGATACTTGGGTTGGCCTTCATTTGTTTGACACCATTCATTTCAATATCTAACACAACAACTAGGCCCTTGGCCATTTGGTCCGCGATTGTTTCTTTGCTCGTACCATACCGATTCCCGCTGAAGGTTGCATGTTCGACAAAGGCCTCCTGGGAAACAAGGTCGCCAAATTCAGAGGCTGTGACGAAGAAGTAACTTTTCCCATCGACTTCACCGACTCGGGGTTTGCGTGTTGTGTGAGACACAGTGAATGCGAATATATTGGGATGCTCATCAAAAAGCTTCTGGACAAGTGTTCCTTTACCAACACCCGATGGTCCAGAAATCACGATGGGCCTGATATCCTGAGGAGGAGCTGCTGAGGATTAGTCGCCACCTTGATCTTCAATATTTAAGAGTGGGACGTACTGGGCATCATTGCGTTGAGGCAGGCTAAAAGAATTAGTGTGAGTTGAGTGTTCCAAGGTTCGAGTGGTACCCCGAGTCCGATCTCCTGCCGGCCGGTTCGCGGGTTGGGAGCTTGGAAGTTTTCGTGATAACCACATCCTATCACGCACTAGCAAGCGTTGTTGGTTGAGTGACCCGATATGATTCGCGGACCTCCAAGCCGTTAGCCTTGGCCGCTATTTATGTGATGAATGCTTAATGATCAATATTAAGCCCCAAGGGGAGGGAAGAAGAGAGGTCTAGAATCCACCCGACAATCGATCAACCATAAACGTCGACCGTGTTGTAAAAATAGTCCCCTCATTCCCTTTGTTCACTGTGCCGTCTTCATCCCGCTTATCTCCAAGTTAAATCGAAACCATATAGGGAGTTATCGTACATTAACCTAAATAAAATATCATTCAGCAAAATACAGTATGTACAATTTTCAACTCTCCACGAATTAATCCCGCGTTGAATAGCAAGCAGTCTGACTAGACGACTTAACCGTAGGAAAAATCCTCTCCTCACTCTCACTCGCCACGCTGACCGCGTCATGAGGCCGATTTTTACCTAGCATTCTCCGACTCCAGCGATTCTGGTTATGGTTACTACTGAGCTGGTAACTGTCGGGCCCACTTGCCCACTCGTGGCTTCGGTGGTTGCTGCTCTTATTGCTGCTTCCGAGGCCGGGGATGAATCGGAACATTATACGTAGGGACGGGAGGGAGCCGGTGATTAGGCCGAGGCAGAATTCGGTGTTCATTAGGATTAGGGGGATGCCGGCGGAGTCTGGGGGTGTTAGTGTGTGATAGAAAATGGGGGGTGTTAATCGGGAGATTGGGCATACAGGTAAAGTCTGAGGCATCTGTTTGGTATCCGAGCAGGGGAATGCGTGCCAGGCCAGCGGCACAGGCGACCAGACCTGATCTCGTTAGTATTGGGATATTTAAAAAGTTGTATGCGGTAAATGCGCGATGGGGGTGTGCCATACCAAGTGCAAACAGCCCCATAATCACCAGACGACGATTGACGGGCATATGTAGTTTCCAGATAGTTGGCATCGGCATAACGATGATTATAATGTCGAATACGAACATGAGAATTGCTTGGTAAAGCTGGAGTTTCTGGATAACATCGTTTCCAAAGCATTTGAATCCCGGGATCGTTTTGTCGTAGGCTGCTTCGACGGGCTTGCACTGGAAAATGATGGGTAGTTCGCCGGATATCGTCATCAGAACCATGACAATGATTGTTCCCCATCCGATCCAGCGAATGGGTTTGGTCGGGAATATCCTGATGATGAAAACACAGAGGCTGGCTTTTACGGACAAGGCCACGAAGAGGTATGCGCATTGTGAGACGTAGGCGATCTGTAAGTTGGTTCTCAGGTTAGACTCATGGTGAAATCAGTTGTCGGGGGATGAAAACGTACGTATGTCATGGTGAGCAGCTTGTCCAACGGAACGTCCGATTGATGATATCCGACTCCATAGTATGTGATGATTATGGCGAGAGCGATGAAAAGAAGGACCAATATCTACTCCACAGGTGAGCAAGAGTCCAGAACTCGACAGAGGGCATAGGTAACATACTAGAGCGATGATAACGAGGTAATCATCTAAACCGAAGGAGCGTGTGATGAATCTGCGAACATAAAGCTGGATGCGCCTCAGTGAGTTGAATTGAGATACGGAATGCAGCAAACAAAGGGTCAGGAAGGCATACTCGTGCGCAACAGACGATGATAGCAAGAGCACCAACGGTAGCAGATACTCCCCTGATGGAGTGGACCATGCCCGGGGCATGATCTGGCAAACTTGTCGGGCCAGCGGCATTTGCGGCCATATTCTTATGAATCTCCCGTTATATTCTAGAAATGGTCTTTCTGAAGCTTGTTGACTTTGGAGGCGTTTTTGGCTTGTTCCTTCGAAGACGAAGGGTCAACAAACGTTCTTTTGTCGAGAAGCGAAACTGCACCAGGGATTTGGCGACTCAAATCAGACCACACCTCCTGACCAGAAGGAGTACAATGGGGTTGATTGCAGGCCAGTTCTAGTGACGATCATGTCTGCTGGATTGGTAACCGAGAGGGGTCACTCTCCAGCGTTACAACGGTGCAGAATCGACGCATATGAATGAAGAAACAGGCAAGATCCGCTCAGGGCTAAACATGACTATCAAACACTTTCATGAATTAGCACATTTAGAAGTGAAGAAAAAAATGATCCGTCAAACTGTCATGACTGGGGTGTCTTGGAGACCAGCCATCTGAGGATCCTGGTTTTTGTCCACCAACACGACGCTAGAGAAATACGAGCCTGGGAGTGGCCCGTGGGGGTTAAATTGGACCCCAAAATGCGCCGTTAGCGCTCGACGGGCCGGGGACGCCATCCCGCGGACCCTCTTGGCAGATGGGTCCGGCGCAGAGGGCGGAAGAAAGTGCTGGGAAGAGTGCCTGTTCCGAAACCCTACCAGGGTGTTATTCTGGCCTATACTCCCAAATGGGCATATCGGAGCACAGCCAGAGGCACCAAACTACAAAGGATTTCAGGGGGCGTTTTAAAGGTTTCGATCCTTTGCCGCAACCGAAGAACCGAATCCTTTTTCCTAAACCGGAAGGAGGGTCTCTCAGATGGACGCCATTGGCCAATACTATCGTTGAAACGAGGCATTCAATGAGCAATGGAGGATCGAATGAACATATTTCTTCCAGAGCAATCCTACGGTGAATTCCTGCTAATTTCTCCGCAGACTTTGAGCCAGTGGGGGGTTCCAGCAATCCCTTGAGGGAGATTATCGGCCAATAAAACGGCCGATCGGAAGAATGTCCTCGGTGGCTGCCCCCAAAGAGCGTTCTTGCGACAAGAAGCGGCGGAATCTGGTGGCTTGGGTTAGTTCTATCCACTTAACAGAGAAGGCTTTTTGGAGAACGCTTCGTGAGGGCTTGCAATTGAGGCTATCTCAGACAGCATTTATCCGGACTGTGTTTTCGCTCCCCAATATTATTCGGCACCGATACTGCGGCACCCGCAGGGATTTAATTGGATCAGACAAAGGCCAACAAAAGCCAGACCCTTACTACTAGTACGTTTGACAGGTGTGATTTCACGATTATCGAATCTACCCGTTGGTGGAGGAGACCCAAACTTCAAAGTCCCTTTCTTGAATCGAGGCAACCACCCACCGTTCGTGTGGAGGACATCAGAGGGGCCGCCATTCTGTCCACTTTACCCGTCTGTGTCCTGGAGATTTTTGAAAAGCCTTGAATTATTGTGGGAGATCCTCATTTCTTCCAAGTTCTTGGAAGTTTCCTCCCGATGGGGACCACTGTGGGCCACTTTAGCGGGTCGCTTGCGCCAGAATAATTGTACCCAGGATCCACCAGCTCCACCAGCTACAGACCAGCAGTTCCATTGTCCCCAAGTCATGAATCAGAACCGCGATGGTCTGACACTGACAGCACCTATTGTCAGGGGTACCCATATTACTTTTTGGATTGCAACATCCCTCTATTCCTTTTCGGGCAATGCTAATCGAATTTGGCAAGGGAGTTGGTGCTTTGCCCCAACCATCCTCCAGAGCTATCTTCGAATCTCGACTCGTTCGCCCCCCAGGGTGCATTGGTAGGAGGGACAGATGATGGAGCCCCTGACTGTCTTTCCGTGGATTCCGGACTCTCTGAGCATAGCATAATTATGCTTGTGCGGGGGTAATTCACTACGCACCTCGAATGCTTCTTTATCATCTTCCCCCTCCCCCACTTCCAATTGATATTTACACCTAATAATTCCAATCCCTTAACGATCATAATGACTGTACTCGACCAAGACAAGACCACGCTTCCGACCGTCCTCATCACCGGATGTAGCGATGGCGGTATCGGATCCGCGCTCGCGGAAACCTTCCACGAACGCGGCTACCAGGTCTTTGCGACAGCGCGCACACTTAAAAAGATGTCGAATCTCGCCAAACTACCGAATACGATACTGTTAGAGCTCGATGTGGAATCCCAATCTAGCATTGACGCTGCGTTGAAGGCTGTCATCGAGAAGACAGGCGGAGAGGGTCGCTTAGACGTCCTCGTTAACAACTCCGGTCTAAACTTAAATTATCCCGCTTTAGATACGGACCTTACCTATGCGAAGAAAATGTTCGATGTGAACTTCTGGGGTGTGGTATATCTCACCCACGCGTTTATGCCGATGATTATTGCGTCTAAGGGAGTAATTGTGAACAACGCTTCGGTAGCGGGTGTGCTACATGCGCCGTGGGGTGGTGAGTTTTTCACCCCTTCCCATTTTTCATACAACCAATCACTCACTGCTAACAATTATCAATTAGCCTTCTACGGTGCCTCCAAAGCGGCAGTAAGAATGTACGGCGAAACACTTCGAGTCGAATTAGCTCCAATGGGCGTCCGGGTCGTGACGATTATGACCGGTATTGTGGGATCAAAGATCTTCGAGAATTCTCCGAACGAGACTCTGCCCGAGACCTCGTACTATAGAATGGCCTCGAAGGATATTGCGGAGATAGCGCGCGGCGAGAAATATCTCCCCATTGCTATGCCACTTGACGTATATGCTAAGAGTGTCGTGAATGATATAATTGGAGGCAGCAATGGGATGATCTGGAGGGGGAAATTTGCTTCGGTGATGGGTTTTATGGGGGCTTATTTCCCGGCGTGGTTGACGGTAAGTCTCTTCCGGGTGGTGTCTGGGGGTTATGATTTACTGGCTCACGGTGTCTTTTAGGAGAGCATTTTGGTTTCGAGTAGTGGGTTGGGCAACCTCAAGAAGGTGTGATTGGGGACTAGGCGGAGTTAGTTTGTGGGTAGAAGCTAATGGTGGTTCGTTTGATATGGGCTTATATGGGTTTTTTGGCGTTTTTAATTGAACTGTGTTATACATTCGACCTTTGTAGATAATTTTCCAGATATCATTTTCATTTCTTTTTGTGTGGCCTATTTCCCTAGTCACTTTTACTCGGAATTCTTTGATTTGTTCCACGTTCCTCACCATCTTCCAGCAACTCGATGCTTCAACCTAGGCTTTCTTGCTAACAATTCAAAGTGCTAGTAGGCTTCTAACCAATATCGGATATGATACTGAAAATTATTAATGAGTGGCTAGATAAAAAGATACAGTTATACTAGTACATAACACAAGATAAAACTCCTTTTGCTGAATGAGTTTGAGATACGGATACTACTATATACCGTCCATCAACAAGGGTCGGCAAAGTGGAACGCAACAAGCAGAGAACAAAACACAGACGTGAATGACGACTATCAATAATTTGAGAGCAACATGGGAGATTATCAGCCAGGGATTTCTACGACAACTCCCACCTCCCTCATCCTCCCTGCTTCCTCCTTGTCGAAGGTTGCCTCTTCATTCTCTTGGATCTCCCTCATCCGAGATTCCCAATATCCCGTGAGAAACTCTGGTAAAGGTATATCGAGCTCCGAATACTTCGACTCGAATTCAGAAACCAGGCCCTCCAGGTGGTCCACGAGTGGCTGTTGCTCGGCTTGGATTTCAGGAATGTCATCCAATTCGTCCTCGTCCCAGTCACGAGTATAGGTACAGCAAGTGTGCTTTAATTGTAACTACTAAAAAGTACAGACCTAGATACAACTAGAGCCGGTGTGTTGTATATTCCTTGCAAGACTTCTTGTGTCCTTTGACCATTTAACTCCGACGAAACTCGCAAGAACATGATTGTTGAGTCCTTGAGGTTGAAAAAGACAGCGCTTTGCGATCCAATGAGCCAGGATAGTAGAAGAAAAGCACCCGCCTTCTGCGCAGTCACATGAACATGAGTCTTGATGCCCACCGTCCGTTAGTATAGGCTTTAGTAGCCATTCGTGGCCAATAAATAACTCGCCGAATTCTTTGAAAAGCGCAACTATAGTCTAGTTCCGGTATTGATATTTGGCGCACAGCCTAGTATGAATCATTTGACCAATTTCGCGTGCAATGTGTTGCAGTGGGAGCAAATTTGTACCTGGTGGCTTGAAATATCGAGATGCGCCTCGATCAAAGACCCACTTGCACATATCTAGGAAGCTTTCCAATGCACTAGCCGGGCGCATGGCCGTGGGGGCATGAATTTCGAGAAAAAGTGACCATCTATCTGAATTGCTGTTGCCAACATCTGTAAATCCCGCCTCAAACAAAATATCCGCAGCGTAAATGTTACAGTGGACCAGACCGTATACCGAGAACCCTTGATATTTATGGTCCCCAGCAATGATCTTTGAATCCACCTCCCCGAGGCGCTTTTTCAGGGCTTCATACAGCTCTAGCACCTCTGAGAATATTGAGATTGGGAATATAGGGTTTGAAGAGATTTTCAAGGCTGATGATGTTCAGATCTATAATCAACTGGTATGGCCGGGGCATGGCATTATTAAGCGCGATTGGGAGGACTCGGAAGACGCGGAATAATGGGGAAAGTAGATATTAAGTTAATGTGAAGGAGGTTACAGAGCTAGAGATGACTAATAGCATGGCAGTATCTATTTTATAGAGGTAATATACGATCAAAGCAGATGCAGAGAGGAAGGAATACATTAAGGCGTAGTACTTTTTAGTGAGTAGAAGAAAGAAAAGTCAGCGGCTAACTATTGGCTCAGGTTTGTTGGTTCGTTGGCGAGGCAGAAACTGCCCTCCCCATTTATCACTTCCGAATCCTGAGGCGCATAACACTTGGCAAGGACGCTCATTGGCGCCGAAGCTGGATAGCGAGATATGACTAGCGTGAAAGCATCATGGATGTTGGTCCAACACCAACACAAGGCTGCACGGCGGCGCAGCTCACTGCTGGTGAGGGGAACCATGTCAACCTTTTCTCATAAATTATTTCTCCCGAGTCTCAACCTCCTCGTTGACGCATCTGTCTCCAGGAAACTGATTTTTCTTTCCCTGTCATGATGTATTCCCACGTCAGCTGGTTATGGCTGGCGTTTTCGTTTGGGTCACTTCTAACCGGTGCGGGTCCCCGGTCAGATGTCCTCTATCTTGGAAAAACTGTGTACTGAAAAACGATGATAGGGACCCTTGCCATTAACTGTAACGCTGGGGACCCCCCAAATGAATTTAAGATTTGGAGTCCAGACGATTTGGAGCAGATGTACTATTGTGTGACCATCAACGGCAACATCGCCCTTATGGACGCCTACCAGGGCCCAGTCAAGCTACCGAACACCATTAACATGACCGGCGCGATCTACACATATCAGCCCAACACAAGTCTACCATATTCGTACGATATCACTACAGTAGAAGCGCCCAATCTTGTTCATCTTGGGGGTCTCGCGTTCTCGGGCGTGAGGGCCCTGGAGCTTGTCGCTCTGCCCAAGTTGCGCGCGGTAACAGGCACCATAACGATTGGCGGTGGTGGCAACTATACAGCCGTTGATCTCGGATCAATGACAAGTGCCGGTTCTGTCTTCCTCCAGGGCAAATTTGAGAGGTACTTCATCCTTTAGGGCTCCTATCCAACGAACCGCTTGTTGATCTTGGATATCTAGCCTTAATCTCGAATCCTTGCAACACGTTGATGATTACCTTGCTGTAGAACACTCTTACGGGTCTCATGGTCCCCCAGTCGAGCTTTCATTCCCATTCCTCGAGTTTGCTGGTGAACTTCACTTGAGGGGACTCTTATACAGGTCTGTTGCCCCCGCTGTCCTACACGACCCTTTGCACCTACTAATAAACACAGCCTTTCCGTACCCCGCCTCGTATCGATAGGACCGTCACGGCGGGATAATGCCACTGGTTTATGGGTTGAAAACACATCACGATACCCGTCGCTGTGGCTCTCCTTTCCCTCGTTGGCTTATATCGATAAGCCCACCATAATTTGGGGAGATATTGAAAGGTGAATCCTTCCAGCTCAGCTGTATTGCAATCGTGTCATCTGCTGACCGTATAACCAGTATCCACATGCCGGAATTGCAAAGGGTAGATGAATACATTTCAATAGAAGGGTCTATCCGAACGTATGAGTCCACCTTCAGCTTCACTTTGATTAACGTGACCTATATAACTAATCCTCGAATATCCCAGCGCTCAATTCGAGAAGCTCCACCATTTCTCCCACATTTCCGTCAAGTCCAACAGCGACTTCGACTGTGATTCATTCAGGGGCAGGCTCATCTTTACGACGGGCTATCGATGGGCGACGGGATATCGATATTCGACGGGCCATCCAGATGATGGCTCCCAGCTGAACTGCTCCTCAATTGGGCCCGAGGGTTCTATGGCTGAGGAGGACACGGAAACGAAGACGGAGCCCGGTAACCAGACCATGGACCAGCCCACCATAAGGCTTGAACAGCCCGGCGGGTTGCTCCCACATGGCTTTAGCACAACTATCGAGATCTTGATTGTTGGATTTAGTCTGTTCGCGGTGTGCTTTTATATTGTGCGCAAGCGACGAGCTTCGAAGTTGGTCGCGTTCCCGGTTCTCCAGCCCAAGGACGCTGACGTCGAGCTCAGCAGCCTTGTTGCACCCACAGATAAATGATAGTTAACTAGAGAGTTTGATACAGCATGGATATTCAAGCTATAATTTCAAATATATTTAAACAATTCCACATACCAGAGAACATAAGGACACTCAGCTATTTCCTGTTTTGCAGTAAGTTCAATGTCGAATGGCCCAAAAGCCTGCCAATTAATTGCAGGATAGGGTATATTTTGTGGAGGTAATACATAATTACAAAAGATGAAGAGAAAGAAAGGAATACATTGAGGTCTAGAATTGTTCAATGAGTAGAAGAAAGAAAGTCAGCGGCCGTATTCAGACTGTCGAATTGCCCAGTATCTGAGCGACCTCAATCGTCCGATGAACGATAATCTCGAGCCCACGCGGCTCCTAGTCTCATGTTGGTGCTATTAATTCCCCCCGGCTCCCATTTCGACTATTTGTTCGGCCCCCAGACGAATCAGATGCTGGGTGAAGCTGCACCTCAGCCACTGTCGCATTTTTTGAGCCACTGACGGCACGGTCATCCAATGAACTGAGTGGATGCTGTCGCTCAGGATTACCCCTCAGTCCTGGATGCCATGACCGGCTCGCGAGCCGTTGTGAACTGTAGGGGTTATTGGTAGACACCATCCACTTCTTCAACAAAGGTCGGAGCGTGGCCAGACTGCCTGCTGTAATGCCCAGTCCCGTTTCGATGTTGGACCAGATGGCAATGTCCACGGTGGCATCTGATTAGGAGTCAGCTTTGGGGCCTTAAGTATATGGCCCTGATTATATAGAGGGTTGCTCACATAGAAAGTCTGAATCTCGAAATGTCTGAATATACGCAGTTCGAACAAGAACTCCGCAAGAGGCGCTGACACTGTTAGGGCCGAAGGATTAGGACAAGACAGAAGAGAAGACGAACATGCAAGCCATGCCCAGAATACCGGTAACAGCTACCTTGGTTTTCCTCCGCATATGCAGGTCCTTGACAATGAAAATCGGTAGCAGCCCGACCGTGAAGTCAGTCAGAGCTGCAAACGCGGAATAGATATAGATCATGATCACAACCAGGTCGATGTTGCAGCGGCCTTTGACAGCGGGGTCAAAAAGGGCTTGTGTCCAGAAGTACTTAATTGGTTGGCATTGCAGAAGCAAAGTGAACATGAAGATCAGACCAGCAATGATATTTAGCACCATAACGCTGTACAGAATCCAGTTGTGAACTTGTCTAACCGTAATCCGCCGTAGGAAGATAATGACAGATACCTTGCACATCACCGATGCGAAACAGTAGCTAATCTCGGCAATCCACCAGTACTACCATGTTCCCTCGCAAGCGTTATCCTTGTGGATCTAATACTTGAGATCATCGGTCCAACCACACGTACCTTCATTGCTGTCATCCGCTGATGCGCCGTAAGGTCCTTGAATTGACGGCCCGTGCCGTAGAGTGTGCTTCCGATAGTTGTCCCGCCGAATAATAAATAAAATAGCTGTGGTTGTCGTTAGCTGGCCCTAACACCGGATGCGAACCAAACATGAAAAGATGCTTCCTGATTTCGTACCATGGCAGGTATGATCGTCCAATCGTCCAGTCCAAACCCTTTGACCAGGCGCAAACGCGTATAACATCGCAATAGTACCGCTACGCCGGCTGTTGCGAGAAATGTAGCGGCCACGACCCGGACCTCTGTGCTGCGGTCATCCCGCTGGGGCATAATGAAAGGTCGACTGTTTTGCGTGGCGAAACGGTGTCTCTGTGGAGTGCAAAGAGAGTGCGGTGATGTTTCATTTTCGTGGGCTCAAACAGCGATTATCCGGGGTAGGGGTCAAGTATTAGTGGGATTTCGGTAATTGGCAGTGTCAACAAATTAACATTCCTAAAGCGTACCCGGTTTCGTCCCGCAAGCGGTGACATGTCCAACTTTCTCAATTCAAGTAAATTGTTTGTCTCTTAATACATGAGCTGCGGGTGTCTTCAATTCATCGTTCTGTCGAGGCGTCATCAATAGTCAGTGATAGAATTTAGGAAGAGTGGAGAGATTGACCCTTCTAGCACCGATTAAGCTGATATTTACAAGAGTTATAAAAGTACTTTGGTCTCGACCAGCAAAATAGAGTCCCTCAAGCTTAAAAAGTTGGCTCAGGCCCTGTTGTTTTACTCTCCTGCTTAATCCTTAACCGAGAGCGTCCGGCAACATCTAGTGAGTAGCCGGACTTTCTAGCAAAAGCCGAGCCATAGCCACCCGAGCTCGTCTGCAAATACAAGGACCATGGAATAACAATATGCTTCGCTTAGGGGTTACAAGGTCTCAGCAGCTCCAGAATCTGGCGTTTTTGAATGCCTGGCTCTGGCGGCTGGCCGTAACCCTGGTGCGCAGTTCCCCCGCATTTACAACGCCAGAAACGCCAAACATGATATTGTGGTTGAAATGTTCCCATATTCAGGATCAGAGTCTTTGCTATAAGACTCTTCGCCATCTAGCGGGTAGGACTTCTACCTCAATGGCATATTGATTAAGCCTTGGGAGGGACCCCCCATGTCTGTCAACTAAAGTAGGAGAGGCGCGCGAGGGTGAAATTTGGCAAATATGTTGGCTTATCCATAGAAGCAATACCTGGTTCAAGACGATTAGGATTTTCATGTTCTATTCTCCTGCGAGTTAGTTGGTTGACTAGTCTTTCCTATAGAAGTAGGGATGATTGTTTCTATAATTGCAAGATATTTCTTGGCCTTATGGTTTTTTTTGCTATGCTAGACTCCCAGTGCACACGGAAACAATGGGTATAATTGTAAACAGATATCACAAAATAGGGGGAATAAATCTATCAGCTAAAGCAACTTAATCCAGAGCGAAGATAAACTGCAACAGACGGAGCAACGCACGAGTAACAGCGGTCGTGCGGATCATGAGCTAATCAGGACAGGAAGAAAGCTCGTGCTGCATCAAATATAAAGGACGACGATCTGGTGTGAAAAATCATTTGTCACTTCATCTGCAAAATCCCTCTGCATGATCTATGCCTCCTAGTCATTATACAGGAAAGTTCTGTGAGGTGGGTCACGGCTGCAACATCGTGGTATTGTTCTTCTTCGAGCTCCCTGTAGACTCGGGGATAGTCCAATAGCGCCTCATAATATGGATTTGGCTCCCCTAGAAACCTAATCAGGAGCAATACGGAGACGGTAACCAAGGTCGTCCTCGGAGTCAGTATCGTTGCAAGTGTCTGACGACTCCTCTGGTTATTTTTCCATAGGTATTGTTGCAATAATTAGGGGTCTGGGGCGGTGGTGCCGTCCGATCAGTTCATAATGAGCAAATCCCGATCCACTTTTGATCATGTGGAGGAAATCAAATTCTTTGATCCGCTGGAGAGAGGTATCTGGATCGTCATTTATCCGAAAGGACAAAAGTTGGATGCCTTCAATTGTAGCCAACGATGTTGGGGTTGTCAGAGATTCTCTGCACCAATCCAGGTAGAGATGTCGCAAAGTATGAGCGTTGCTCTTCATGATTCTATGAAGGTATCTGCCCAAAGGCACTGATGTGAGGCTCAACGAACAGAGACCCGACCAGCCAATATTATGATCTATTGGGGAAATCCGGAGCATCGTATGCCCGAGGTTGCAACGATAGTCTGATTAGAGATACGGTTTACTAATACTTAGATATTAGGCGTTAATCGCTGCGTTAAGGAGGGCGGCGAGCCCATCAAAGGGGGTCTGAGGCAACAGCATGCAAGGGGGAAGAGATATTCTCAGGGAATTGAGGCGTTGGAACGCTGCCGGGTCCAGTTCGCGCGCAGGTAGCTCTTTCCTATTCCTTCATCCTCCCATAGAAGCCTGGTGATATTAGGGACCACAAAGGCCTTGATGAAAGGACTGGCAGCCATGCTGAGAACAACGCAAATCCCGCGAACGGCCAGGATGTCTTCCATGCTGATGGAATCATCCTCCAGGAACCTGACGAGGAGATCCTGCGGGAGAGAGGTGATGAGAGTGGGATCATTCCGTTGCGCTGTTGATGTGGCCATGATAGTTGGTAGCAGGTTGACGCGTGCTGGTGGGAAGCTCTAAAGTGTCAAAATATAGCGCAACTGTAACGCCATGCAGCAGTTTCGAGTCAATCCGCTCTGTTTTGAAATGATTTTTGTACGTGACGGAATCTTGGCATCATTGTATGTACCGAGTGGGAAATGGGATCCGGTCCAACAGATGATCAGTGCTTTGCAGAACTCGTCAAACTGTCATCATATTTTCTAGTGTCGACGAATCCAGCTCCATGAATTCGCAAGGCGATGAAATCACAAGCCGAGCCAGAACGCTGCAACAAGGCCATATATGCAATACTGGGAGGAAGGAGGAAGGAGGAACGACATCTAAAATTGCTGACCGAATTATAACCATTGATTTTAGTAATCTTATAGATCTGTTAATATTTTACTGTCTATCTTATCTCCTGTTAGATATCTAGATTTTATTTTCAGGCCGTCCAACCGCCGTTGGAGGGGCTGAAGCCACGGCATGTGCCGAGGGTATTGCAGTCAAGCAGTGGCGCGCGAAAAGACTCCCATCAACACTTTTTTACCTGGGCCCAGGGCTTATACTAGAAGATATATCTCTTGGAGGATATTACAATGCATGCTCGCTGCCTTTATCGCACGATTTGAGATTCAGCTGAGTAACCCTGATCTGGACCCTCCAGTGCAAGGGTTTCTGGCAGTCAGACTTAGTGGTGATATCCACATGAAAGTAAGACGGGTGGAAGGGTGGTCAAACCTCGCAGGGCAACAGCTCCAGTGTTGTATTGTAGAAGAATGACTGTGCGTAATGAACTTTGAGGCATATTTGAGACTAATATCCCAGTCAACCCTCCCCAATAAAACGTATGAAAAGTTGGCCCACGCCGCTATGTGGAAGCTATGACCCAAGTTTCTTTAAACCAGCTTTAGAGGCTCTTGGATGCAGCTCCTATAATGGTATATTTGGTTCCAGGGCTGGTGTGGATCGACAACGACCCCCCGGTAGCCACCGACTTTCCCTCAGCGAGAGAAATAGCCTGCCCAGTCCCCACCGTAAGATTTAGCGGGTTACCAAGTCGCGATAAAATTGTCGCATTGGTCATCTGTCCATTTTCCCAGGATGCATCAACGACAAACCCCCCGCGGGCTACCAATCCTTTGAAAGATCCAGATTTGGATGAGGGTGGTAACGCAGGCAGGATGATGACGTTTCCATTATGACTCTGTAGCAGAGCCTCTGCGATTCCGGCAGTTGCTCCAAAATTCCCATCTATCTGAAAGGCCGCTGGTGGTCCTGTTCCGAGAAGACTGTCGTAGGTGTAGTTGTACAGCTGCTGGATAATATCCGCTTCCACGGCGTCACCGTTATATAGTCGTGCGTGGATATTCATAAGCCAGGCCCTTGACCAGCCCGTATTTCCGCCTCCGTATCTACGAGCAAAGGAATATTAGCAAAATGTGATTGTTTACTTAACCAGGTGAGAAAATATTGGTAGCCATACTGGAGTCTTCTCTCGACTGACTGCGCAACGGCATCGAAAAGGGTCGCATTTGCGACGGTAATTTCGTGGCCCGGATAAAACCCCCACAGATGTGATACATGGCGGTGTCCAGGTTCCGATTCTTTGTAGTCTTCGATCCATTCCTGGATGCCACCGGTGCTTGGCGAGACTTTGATCGGAGGAAGTTGGTCTCTCAATGACCTGGCAGCACGGGTAAGGGTTGTCTGAGGCATTTTGAGGATCTCGGTTGCTTCAATTAAATTTCCGAGAAGGTCCCAGATCAGAGAGTTGTCAACCGTAGGTCCAGATGTCAAAGCGGCCGTAATACCGTCTTCGTTAATAAACGAGTTTTCGGGTGAGATAGATGGACTTGTGACCTTGAACCCATTGTAGTCGACCAGATAATCCTGGACAAACTGGGCGGCATCGTAAATAAGGGGATAGTATTTCCGAAGGAACTTCTTATCCCCTGTAAACCGATAGTGTTCGTACACGTGGCTAAGCAACCATACATGGGCCATTGGCCAGTATGTTGAGGAACCCCAGATATCTTGGGGCGCTGTGTCACCCCATATATCCGTGTTGTGGTGGGCGCACCATCCTCTGGCCTGATACATTCGTTGGGCTGTAACCTTGCCAGAGGTATGCATCTTCTCGAGCAGGGACCACAATGGCTCCGTCAGGTCATCGAGATCTAGAGAGTTACTTGAGCAATGTTCATACAGTATCTAGGGATTGGATGATGCTTACTTGTAATTTCAGCTGGCCAGTAATTCATTTCGAGGTTGATGTTGATAGTATACTTGGATCCCCAGGCAGGATTGAAATCACCGTTCCAAATACCTTGTAAATTGGGCGGGAACCCTCCCAACCGCGATGATGAGATCAAAAGATATCGGCCAAACTGAAAGTGGAGCGCAACGAGTTCCGGGTCGAATGAGTCCTTGTTGGCCTTGCGTCTGGCCCCCGTCGCCAGCGACTTTTGTTCATCAGTTGAAGTTCCCAGGTTCAATTGCACCCGGTCAAATAGCGCCTGGTAATCATTCACATGTCCATCTCGAATGTCTGCATATTTTGACTTGATAGCTTGACTAAGCTTCTGTTGGACGACGCCCTTAGGATCCTTAGTAGAAACTGTCGTCTCAATATCGGCATAAATCCAGGCTTCGTCGGCGCCAAACACTTGGATCTGGTCACCAATCTGTCGCTTCGATCCTCCGATAATATGAACTCGGGCACCAAATACAGCCCCGATCTGGTTTGAATTGAACGACGAAAAAATGGCATCACCTCCCTCCGCGTAAGAGGATTCTGCGAATCGGTTTTGGGAGGCTGATGGGCGTTGAAATTTGATATAGAAACTTAGGGATCCGGGCGCGGATGCAGAAAGCCGAATAGCCATGACATCTGATGGATTACTCGCAAGGAACTCCCGGTTATAACTCACTGAGTTTACAGAGTAAGAAACTCCAGCCGTTCCGTCGCCCAGGTTCAGCCATCGCTCGTAATTCTTGGTTGACCCCGACTGGTTTTGAAAAACAATCTGCAAGTCCCCGGCGGGCATGTACTCGCGCATGCTAGATGGAATACCAGCAATTCCTAGATTAGCCTCTAGACTGGCATCGGTGACATCGCCCTGGTCAAGCATTTTTTGTATGCGGCGATACGAATCGTAGGCATCCGGATTGAGACGATCCATCCCAGTGCCGGACCAGATACTTGCCTCATTCAGCGAGATGAGCTCTGTCGACACCACGCCGCGGACCATAGCTCCGATTCTGCCATTTCCGATTGGCATTGAATCGTTCCATAGAGATCCAGGTGCGGAATACCACAGTCGCAGGGGATCTGACTTGGAATCCTCCGCCCGAGCGGCGAGGAGCAGAAAGAAGGCAACACACAAGGCATACCTCATGTTTCACAATTCAATAGACTTCTAGTAGTAAATGGACGATGTGAAATTGAAAAGGGACTGGGGTTCAACTAAATATAGCCCTTCTTGGGAAAACGTGGGGAACGTATTGGGCCCAGAAGAACCACCCCCAGCTGTGGAGTGAGTTTATCGGTTGATTATGGCCAATCTCATTGACAAGATTGACTCCTGACTCGGGGTTTGTTATGCCATTATGCGGATATTTGTAGAAGAAGGAATCGGACAGGTATAGTAATCCCACCAATGACGGTTTTCCGAGGCTAAATAATCAGTTCGGAGAACTTATCGAAAACCTACTTTCCCCACATTTGCACCACTCGCCAAGAGGGTCTCGCAATTACCCGTGATCTTTTTTTCTCTCTCCTGGAAGGGTTACTTTGCCAGGTACTAAAAAGAATAAAAATATAAGATCACCATCGGCGAAAAGGTGTAGTTGATGATATCTAGAAGTTAAAAATGCTTGACGTGATTATATATCCCCCCTTGATGGTTAAATTGCATTTGGAAGAGGAGGAGGGAAGTATTGCATGTTCGAAGCTTATAAACCACGACAAGCGGCCCATATCAACCTTCCGAAGCTAGAGACCTCGGTAATACGACCTTTCTCGAGCATATCCGTATACTCATGCAGTGAAACCATTAAAATAGGCGTTGCATGGGCTACTCTCCCCCAGGTTTCATAAGACTCATCCCAAAGAGATGTCCGTAGGTCAAACGGCAGAGCGTCGACAAACGGAGTTCGTATGGAGTAATTTTTCGTTTTCAATGAGGAGGTGCTGGACAAAATAAAAGCCATAATAATTGTCCGGCGAACGTTTTCCGCGAAAAGCCACGCCTGATACGGATCCAGGTCGTGTGGTAGTTGAATGGGCGCTTGGTGCCAGAGCTGTCTCGCGAGGTCAAGTAATGTATCGCAGGAGAGTTCATGGCAATCCTCATCCTTGCCATTGCCAGACAGCAAAATACAATGAGCGAGAATCAGCGCCTGGACATCCGCTAGCAGCTCTGTAAACGTGGAAGGTTGCTTTGCTCGTCGGCTGATTTCGGCTGATTTGCCGCTTAAGAGCCGCCGCAGTTCGATAGATGGGATCGCTCGACGATGACCAATTTGGAGATGAAGCCTGCAGATCGCATGTAGATCCCTAATTGGGGCCGGGATTGAAGACCCATAGAGCTCGGGGTGGATGAATGAAGTTTTCATGGTCTGTGCAAATGCGATGGGAAATTCCCCTATCCTGTCAACAAGGAAATGGACAGTTGGCGGTTCATGGACCTTGATAACCTCGACTTGAAGTGGTAGATGAATACGGGGGGTAATTGAAACTCTCTTGCGAGGTTCATACTTGGAATGCGAAGATGGTTCCATCTCTCCTCCCAGTGGGGTGTTCACGTATGCGCAGCCGATTCCCTTAGTAGCGCATCTTGTGCATCGCGGAAGACGGCGATCGCAACGACGCTTTACTCTGATGCAGTTATCACATGCTCTGCGCAGGGTATTTGTCATTTTTTTCGTGGAATCAGGATTTTCAGCCCAAATCTGGATGGTGTAAAGGGAGAGACAACGGCAAAGGACTCGAAAATTTCACGAGTCGAGAAGAAGCAGCAATGGCAATGGTGGAGACTAACCCTTAATAGGACTAGTCTCCACTCGCGCTGCTCCCGAAATAGTTTAGCCTCCACCACCACTTCTCTATTAATTTTGTTGATTCATAAGCATTTTCATCTTCACTTTCACTTCGAGCAGTATTTATACCAGGGTCAAGTCCTGTAATCAACCATGATTATTGTCCTTCACTCTTCCAGACTCTCCCAGAAACCATTTCAACCTCAAGAATCCAGCCCCAGGCCTGAGACACCAAGATGGCCACCACTATCAAAAACGTTATTGTTATTGGTGTAAGTTGAGAGAAAACAAAGTACTCCAAACCCTTTCCAAAGGTGCTAACCATATTCAATATTCTAGGCAGGAGGAAGCCTGGCCTCAATCCTTATCCCTGCTCTCCTCAAAGCCAATTTCAATGTTTCGGCTGTTACTCAACCATCCTCCCAGGCAACCTTCCCGGAACAAGTCCAAGTCCACAAGGCCAGGTACGACGATTACGACTCCCTGCTATCCGCATTCCAAGGACAGGACGCCGTCATCTCCACCATCGGCACATTCCATGCCTCAATCCAGAAAACAGCCGTCGATGCGGCCGCAGCCGCAAAGGTCAAACGCTTTATTCCCAGTGAGTATGGGGGTGACACCTCGGCTCCTGATCGGGTGAGCTTTGCTGGATTCCCAGTCGAAAAGAGGAAAATCGTCGAGCATCTTCAAAGTAAGGAAGCGGACGGCTTGACCTGGACAGCCATTTGTACCGGATCGTTCATTAATTGGGTAAGAAATGTTGCCGTATTAAGTATGAACAACCACTGACGCGACAGCGATAGATACTCGAGTTAGAAAATTCCGCGATGGGATGGGATCTTCGTGCTCAAAAGGTCACGCTCTTTGACTCTGGTAATGCTTCCTTTGATGTAAGCACGCTGGATCAGGTTCTGCGCTCAATCATCTCTACTCTACAACATTTCAATGAGACCAAGAACACGTACATCTACACCAGGTCATTTACTTTTACCCAAGCAAGGCTCTTGCAGAACATCGAAACAATGTCCGGGAAAAAATTCGACCTCGCAGAGGAAAGCACACAGGAAATCGCGGCTCGCGCGTCCGAACATCTTAAGAAGGGCGATCTGGAACGCGGATATCCCGAGGTCATCACAGCGGTAGGATACGGACCATGGGGATTCCTCGACTTCAAGGAGCGCGGGGCAAATTGGAATAAAATCCTCGAACTACCAGAGGAAGACCCCGATGTGACCATACGAGAAGTATTGAGAAAGAATAATCTGGTTTAATTAGATAGCTATTCTATATCCATAATATACATCTATGCTCGATCAACAACAAAACTCCAAAGCTGTCTATGACGTCGTTAATTTCATAATGTTGGCCATGGCGTGTCCTACCCCACAGCAGGAATCTTCAGCCTGCGCTGTCTAAGCCAAGTAAAATGTGCCCACATATCACCCAGGAATGAAAAATCATTCGTTTTATCGAGGGCCGTCGTCGCCGACGCCTGTTTGAGATAAAACCAGATACGCGAGCCCGAGTCCGGCGCGGCTGCCGCACCGGTTATACATACCCAAGAATTCGGGCCCAGCGCATGTCGTAGCCGCATCTCGTCGTCTGTGAGCGCCAGGGAAGCTTTCAGGTTATTTACCAATGCATTCAGTTTAGTTATGGATGTGACAGAACGTGCTCGGCCATCTACAAGAGACCAGAAGATTACGGCAGCCAGGTTAAAAATTTTGACCCAAACCCATGCCAAGACCTGCTGAACGCCGGGACTCCATCTAGAATATGGTGAGGAAGAAGATGGTCCCAGCAAACATAAGACGGACAGAGGTGGGTACGGCCTAGGATCGGACTCTTCCATAGCACCGACTATCACCGATTATCAGTTTGTGTAGAATAGTATACTACATACCCAACGAGCAAAGCAATCATTCATATTGATCTCAGCCCCCCAGTTGGCAAAATAAGCCATCATGATCCCCAGATACGCCACACCGGTAAAGAGGCACGTACAGAGACCCCGAATTGGAGCTGGCGATATCGCGGAAAGATTAACAGGCCCAACAATGACGGTCTCTCCAGCCCCAATACCAGCAATGAAGCGACCGGCATATACAGCGGCCATACTACCGTTGTTACTGATGAAAATAGCAATACCGATAATCCAAAGCACACAGAGCTGTCGAGTAGCGCAGACGTGGCCAAACCAGTCACATACAAACGAAGCCCTGATTGCATCCGCAAATTAGCATTGACCAGGTTGCTAATATTGGGAAATGATCGCCGTACAAGAGAGCACCGGGGATACTGCCGAGCTGGACCATCGAAGACATATTCCCTTTGACAGCAGCAAGAGTGACTTCGTCGAGATTCTCAATGCCAACATGGCGTTTCAAGGAATCGGAGTTAAAAACACCCGTAATAAGGCCTTCGTCAACGCCACGGGCAGCACCCAGGAGCCCAGGTACCCACAGCAAGCCATACTTTATAATTCAGAACTTCTTTGGGCAAGCCGCCGGCGTTAAACTGGAAGATACTAATAGCCTCGCCGCCCGCCATGGTGAAGACCAAGTACGGACCGGTGAGCTGTACAAGAGAGACAAGCGCAAGGCAGGGGTCGCACACACAGATAGTAGTTGTCCGTGATACGGAAAATGTCTCTTCAACGCCAGGGAAAGCCGGATGTCTTAAATATCTTGAAGCTCTTCCTCGTGGGGAAGTCCCCGGACCCACAGGAACGGGGGAAGATCAATAGAACCCTATCAAACAAAACACACCACAGATCCATGTTGGCCTGATCCCTGATGCTCTTTGCCTAGTTACAGATATTTGGGTAAACTCGCCAGAAGTTTCTGCCGTGGCTCAATAAGCTTGTAGAGACACCCGTGCAGCGTACCCCTAAACTAACCCCCCTAACGAGCAGCTCGGACGGACAACAACCCCAGCTAATGGAAAGGCTTTCTTGAACAGGTTCTTATAAATAATCAAATACACTAAATAAGAGAGTTAGTTAAAGAGTTAGAGGTTAAGATGCCTTTTTAATTGAGTATTTTCCTAAACCGCACATTATCCTACAAGATTGCAACCATCTAAGAGAAGATGCGAATGCCTGGTTATTCCTGTCTTGTGTCTATAATATGATATTACGGGGACTCGATAACCAGGGAGGAAATTCGTCACAGCCGTGACAGAGGAGGTTTCAGGGACTAGGGTCGGCGGTGAAATCAATACCGCACTAGGTGAGCCTTCAGGAAAGGTAATGAAGTTCATGTGGTGCGTCTGACAAATATGATACAGCAAAACCTATTTATTCAAGCTAGATAGTTTAAGCGGCAGTAGGTACAAGATAATACAGAATACCAGTCCGCCCCTTAGACCGTAAGAGAAACGTAAGAGAAGCCGTGCCCAAGTTCTCTCAAGGACAATCGATACATCTAATCCCGTCAATCCCAGCGGATTCGTCGCACATGCCCTGGAAGCAGTTATCATCACACTGATCCCAGTCATCGTACGTCCCCTCTTTACACACATTTCCGGAACAACTGCATTTGGCCGTGCTATCATCCTGTTCTTTGCAGTCTCCATCCAAGCAGAAGGTGTCACATTGGCTCATATCCACATATACCACACCGTCAACATCACCGCCCTTGCAGCCCCTATTGAAATGCACATTAGTCCAGGTTCTTTCTCTAAATTATCCGCCCTATTTCTGCATGGAAACTTACACAGGAGACGGTCCAGTCTGGCGACCGTAGTCACTCAGACGCTTCAGGTTACCTGTCGCGTTACTTGGGGCAAATTCCTTCGAGTCCAGAGGGACCGGAACCGGCATATCATCGACAATGCTGTAGCTGAGGTCCAGGTCGTCATCCGCCTGGGAACCGACTTTGTATGGCTCAGGCGGGTCAGAAAGGTGGAAGGTCTTCTGGAGATAGATGGCCATCGCTGCCTGTGCGTAGCTCTCGGCGTTGATACCCGCGTTTTTTTCATTATTTTTGGCCAACGCCACTACGGCTGGTGGCTGGTAGACCTCGGGTCTCAGATCGCATTTTGGGTAGGAAACGGTTTGTTTCCAGTGGCTTAGTTTTCATCAGTCAGGTCAGGGCCCCATATCGAACACGGGCTGGGAACGGGGTAGGGAACTCACTAAGTCTCGTGGAGGAGGGTTCGTGCGCGGACAGCACGCCATGACCTTGACATTGTGCGCTGCATTTCTGGGTCTCCGTTGGCTTCTTCGACTCGGCCCGCGAGCGAGGAGAAGATGTCGTCGTTGAAGAAGTTGCTGCAGAAAACTACTTTGTGTGCGGACCAAGTCCATCCTAAGTCGTCCCATGTGTATGCATTGACTTTCCCTGAGTTCTCCTTGCAGGTTTTGAACTTTGTGTCGCTGGAGTCACAGTAAAAATAGCCGTAGGTCCATAGGGGATCCGATCCCCATCCGGAGTAGTGCAGTTTGTACTGCCGTTGGATGTTCTCTGTGACGTGGTTGCGGTTAGTAGAAATTATAAATGGCGGGATCAATGTTGGAGGGGACATACGAAGACGCGCGCCTGGCCCGAGGAAGAAACTATTTTCACTCTTCGTGCTCTTTCCCATATAAAGCGTCATCGCCGGTTGCCATTGGCCCCCTGGTACCCACTCGTAATGGGCCTGCGCCAGCTCGGCTGCTTCCGTCCATGCCTCATGAATCTTCTTCGCTTCACCTTCAGTACAACCATCGAGGTACGGATCCATAGCTCCCCAGGCGTTAGGAGAGTTAGGGCCTGTGGTCACTCCTTCGGGGTCGGCGTCACTCGGGCTAGGCATCGCCTTTTGCAGGTCAACAGCCCAGTCACTGATCCCACCGAAGTTCCAGTCCTGATACTTGGATATTCGGCCTTTCTTGGTGTCGTCGTCCATGTATGCCACCCACTGCGTGCTGTTGTAGATCAGGATGTTCGAGTCGCTGTCGTCATCTTTGAAGTGCTGGATGCTGTCATCTGTGTCGATGATCTGATTGATCTCAGCGTTTGCTAGGTACCCGGCAGTATTGGTGCAAGCGCCCGGTGTGGCCCCAGAATCTGGACCGGTGTACGTGCAGTCGAAGCCTTTGCAGTCCCCGTCGGTCATCTGAAATGCACGCCCGTAGCTGGACACGCCCACCACTACTTTGTTGGCGGGGACTCCGGCCTTTGTGACCACTATAAGCAAACGACCTTAGCACACGATCCTCGGTAGGGAATTATGAAGACAAACTTACTCGAAAGTGCTGTATGGGTTTCTGTCATGTTAACGTGCGATCGCAGACAATCACCCTTCGGGCAGCCGAGGATGCTGTAACTGTGGGCATAATCCCATTGACCTGGTTTCATGTTAGATGATTCGAATCATATCCTCCTGATA
Organism: Aspergillus diversus; assembly: GCA_027569885.1. Classification (NCBI taxonomy): domain Eukaryota; kingdom Fungi; phylum Ascomycota; class Eurotiomycetes; order Eurotiales; family Aspergillaceae; genus Aspergillus; species Aspergillus diversus. The sequence continues at coordinate 238,972 of JAPDKZ010000047.1, forward strand.
TATACTTACCATGCAAGTCATAAGTCATAAACACGATGTAGTCCACAGTGTCAGCCATCTTATCGATGGGGAAGTGCCTTAGATACCAGAACGACGCCGGGGCCGCGATGGAAACCGACTTGTCATCTAGTTTATCTTTCAGGAGCTTGAGGAATTCCAGATAGTTGTCCCCTTCATCATCGCCTCCCGCCGGGATCCCCGGGATATCCGGGGCACCAGGATATTCCCAGTCGATATCCACACCATCCAAATCATAGTTCTTGATAAAATTGGCGAGGTTTGTGGCCAAGGTCTCGCGGTTCGCCTCACTCACTCCATCACGCAGGATTTTATAGGTGCTCGCCGCCGTCGAGAAGCCCCAGCCCCCAAAGCTCAAGATCCTCTTGATGTTCTTCAGGCCCGTGAACGCGATGAATTGGTCATGGTATGTATCGATATCCACTTGAAAGTCCTCCGTGATATTGGCAAAGGCATAATGGACATGCGTATAAGTCTTGCTATCCACCTGCGTCACATCCATACGAAGACACGGGCGATCGGCGTTGAATGCCTCGAAGTAGGCGATTTTGCGAAATTCCTCAGGCGGGGAGTCATTGTTGACGATATCCGTTCCGCAGTTCGAGATACACCCGTTGGTATTTGGCTTGGCTGTTCCCGGGGCGCCAGTTCCAGTGTCCGTACAGAAATCGTCTGTGGTTCCGCATTGTCCCCAGACATCGCAGCAGGCGTTCAGAGGGCAGGGGTTTAAGGAGGAAAGATTCTTGCCGTCGCCAGGGTATTCCGTGCCTGCGACCTGGGGCCCGCAGATGGCGTTTTCCAGTGGTTCGGGCATTGGTGGCGTTCCTTTACTTACGCACATCTTCACCTTTTCGCCGAGGTTGTCACATCCGCCCCAACTTAGATTGCATCAGCAAGCAACTGCAGAACGGGGAAGGAGTATCACACTTACCCCCATGTGTCTTCGTTGAAGCTTTCAAGCTGATCAGTCGACAAGCCGCCGTAAGCCTGTCCGATACTATAGCAGGTATCTCCATGTTGAACGAGATACGATGTGCAAGCTCCGTCTCGGCGAAAACGGTCAACAGAGACTCCCTGGGCGGAGATGACAAGACAGCCAGCTACCAGAGCGGCACGTCGAAGCCATCCATTGCCGGTTTTCATCTTGTCGAAAAGGATAACCGGTCCGTTTGGTTGCTCAGACGAAGAATATCATATCCGACCGACCTCTTTTATAGGTACTCCGGCAGAGTTTCTATATTTGGTTTCGCTGTAGGGCGATCTCGGGCCATCATTATGAATAGCTGAAAACTAAATGCTACATTGCCATTGTCAAGATGGACTCTTTTGAATTCACCAACATCGCGTCCCTGCTCAGTCGACCATCATTGGGTTGCGAATTCCCTCCTGCCAAGGCACTGCCCCTGTCTCCACCACCAACTTTCCTTCGATCAAGCATCATTCGATCGCGGATCCCTTTGGTTGGGGCCATTCGCCCCACAACGGGTGGACAAGCCATCTTAGCACGAAGCTTGGAGGGGCCGAATTTCGCGGACTGGCATGGGCATTGGGCAATGCGCCAAGAATGCTGGCCAGTGCTGAGGCTCCAGGCAGCAGGAGTGGACACCATGAAGGAGCCCCTTGCGTGATTAATTGGCATTGGCAACAGCTGAAGGGGCTGAAAATGAAAGAGGATGCAACACCCGAAGTCTTGGTATCTGGTTAATGGCCCATTATATTCCGAACCAAGCCGGGTGAAAGGATAACCAACTGCATCAGCCGAGAGAGTTTATTTGATTCACGATTCAGTCAATCCGTCCCATTTTTATTGAGAGGGATGAGAAAAGGAACAGAAAAGACTCCGAAGAAGAGAGCGAAAACACCAAGGCGGTGAATCAGGGCAGTATTCTCGCCCCTCGCGATATATATCTGCCATCACACTCGACCTCCGTCCATCAACCAAGACTTAATGTTACATAATAATATCGAGTAGACCGCTTTGATGCTGTCCCACATTCTTCAGGTTCTCCTTTTTGCGCCAGTCGCGCTCAGTCTCTATGACTGTCCGATGCCAAAGTGCGCGACATGCCTCCCGCTATCCCAGCATGACGCACCAGGCATCGGCTTCGATTTGACTTCAGGATATGGGTGAGTAGAGAGACACTGACTTTTACTTGGATAGTGAATAGCTCCATAGTCTAGAATTCTGCTGACAAAAACCACAAATAGCACATCGGCGGTGCACTTCTTCAACGGCACCACACTTGATGTTGCGAAAGTCGAGGCGGCCCAGGAGTACAAGGATTTGTTCCTTCAACTTTCCAAGTCTCCCCCCGCCCCACCAAGTGACTGGGACTTACTCAAACGCTGGCTGAACAAAAAGCTTGGTCGGCCCGCCACGCCTGGAGTTGGTATTCTAGGCGACTTCCTGCGTCAGCTCTACCTCAGCACACAGGCCACGCTAGGCGGGATCGACAACACCAACACTGCCACCGTGGTCGTTAGCACGCCGCTCTTTCCGGCACTTCCGCAAGAGGACCTGACAGATGCGTTAGAGTACGCAGGCCTAGGTTCCTGGCTTACTCTCCCATTCCCATACCCACAGCGGCTGAGCTCGTCGAGGGCGGTATTCGGCGCAAACGAGTTCGGGCTCTGTCGGAACTACAAGGATCTTTATGAATGTGAAGATGAGTATGAAAAGACGCCGATGGAGGAAGTTTACTTTGTGAGTTTCACGCGCCATGCATTATATATAAGTCGGGATAAGTACCGAGCAGCGTTCGGCCTGGATGCAAAGTTTGAACGATACACCCTTGATCCCATGGCGGGATTGGACAGTCTCTCTCACTACGGGTCCCCTGAGGAATTCTGGTCAAGGGTTGGTGGCCAACTGGAAGCATTTAATCGTCCGCCGCGCTCATTTCCGACCAAGGTTCTCCTGGCGGGGGAAGATGCGACCAACCCCGCCTTCCTCCGGGTGTTGAGGGAGACGTTTGAGCGGGTTCGATTGCAGGAGCCTGAACAGGATGAGAGTGGCGCGGTGAGCGTGTCGGAGAGATTGGATATCAAGATGATGGCGGACCCAGTGTTTGCGGCTGCGAGGGGTGCTGCGTTGTATGCCCGTTGGCGACAAGAAGCTCCGTTTGACTGTGTGGAGCGCCGGGAGTGCGAGTTAGAGAGAAGACGAGAGCGGGAGGGAAGTCCTATTTCGGAACCGAGGGGCGAACTATGAGATAAGTAGTAGTAATATTGATATTGAATGGTAATGAAATGAATTATTTGAAATTTCCAGGACCAAGTTTCTCAGTGAAGATCAAGATATTGCACAGAATGATGTCATCCAGAAATCCCTTGTAAGAGTTGACATCAAGGCCCCAACCTGCTGTTGGTCTTGTAAAAGAAAGCATGAAAATTTGAACATGTCATTTGTCTCTGATCATTGACTTCCACAGTACTCCGTCCAATGGAATAACAGCTGAGTCGATCTCATTCCCGTATGGGTGATCACATAACTAGATTCAATACCCTCACATCGCATATCTAATTACATTAGTGCTTACAATATTACTATTAATCATAGACCTTTTATTTTTCATAAAGTTTATTAACAAAAGAAAAACTCCAAAAGCCATTCCCAGACAAAATTAAGTGACTTGATGGCTGACACAATTCCCCCCCGCCACATTTGCTCCAGTTATAGCAAACTCTATGCGTGGGGATTAGAAGCCTTGGTTGAATATTGTTATATGTGAGGTGGGTTCTCAAGATCTAAGTTAGATACACATACTACTTTGGGACCTCAGCAGTGAAGAAAACTGATTATCTGCATCACAACATTATCCACAGCCGGATTCCTGACAGCTGTGTCGCCGTCTCTCACCACTGATTGGCTTCAACGGTGTTGAGGTTTGCCGCCTGGCGATCCCCTGTGTCACACGCTTCTTATCTGTAACAAGTCAGAGTTAAGACTAATGGGATTATGCTGATGAATACACTCTGGCCTGGTGTAGAAAGAGCTCTCCACTTATATTACTTTTTCTACTCAATGCCTACTATTCCTCAAAGCCTTATTGAACTTATAAATGGTGTACCCTTCCCCTCACCCCTAATTCCAATCGTCACAGTGTTTTCAGCTCTTTAGCAATTCAATTATCCCATATCAAGGCCCAAACTCAGCACAATACACCAAGTATATTCAATATGAAGCTCTTAACTATCATCTTTACAGCACTCTTCGCTGCACTTTCGATAGCAGCGCCCGTGGAAGATATCAATGATCAAGTGGGAAAACGACAAATAGGAAAAAAACATCAGACTTGATTATTACAAAAAGAAACAAAAAAGATAACACAGATGGGATAGGTGCATGATGGTGTAAGTGATAATCTATCACTGCTTGAGATCACTGCTTGAAGATAGAGTTAATACTAAGTGGAGCATTCATAGCCTGTAAGTAAAGATTCCACACCCCGTCTGTTTAAAAGACATGCTAATGCATATGATCTGGCATAGTGTGTGAGTAACAACCTCATAAAAAGATAACCTACTAAGCAATATACTAATATATCTTGGATTTTAATAGCCTGTAAGTCATGACTTCATGAAAAGATAAATACCTAAGCATTCTAATATACATTGAATCTTAGCATCCGGTAAGTGATGGTTCACATGTTGGATAACTGCTAGTAATTAAGAGCAGACCCAATATACATGGGATCTTGAGAGGGCTTAAGTAATGACTTGATGCCTGGGATAACTACTGGTACTTAAAGATAGGGCTAACATAGTATGGGAATTTAATAGGACGTAAGTAACAATTTAATACCTGAAGGATAACTCCCCACAAAGCTAATATTAACAAAATCTTTATAGTGCACATGAAAATAGGGACCCGATTCTCGACGCCACAAGCCTGGGAAATCCAAGAATGGTAAGCTGCAATCGAATGATTATCACGGCTGTCTGCTGACTTCTTTTAAAGACTTTGGTGTTCTCCAGGTTTTCGTTTTGCCTTGATTCAGGTTTTTCCTATTCCGTTAGGTTTGTTTCCCTGTATTGTTATGTGAATACAAAGGTGTTCCCATTTTTTCCCTCTATCTTATTCTTAAACATAGGTGGTATTAGCTTGTAAAAGTGCAGCCCAATCTGCAGAACCGTATTGGGAAAACTGGAATGCTTTCAGCGCGATGGCATGGTGGTGTGGGACAAACTCGCGGCCGAGGTTGGTGAGGACAAAGTGCCCATGTAGGATACCTAAAGTTCTGGATAGAACAAATAGTAAAAATAAATTAGCTACTAGAATATTATATTAAAATTACATATCTGAGGAGCTGCCCTGGAGTCCTCTTACAAAACCCAACAAGCACACAAAAAGTACAAAATCGGGAAGCTTGCCAATAATTCATTCACAAATGCAATTTTATTAATAATTTAATGGGTCACTTTGACATCACCTTCACGTTGTCCAAGAGATCTCGCAAAGCTAAGGACACCCTTCCCAACTGCGCCGCTCGCCTCCACGCAGGGCCAGCTTCCCACCTCAGGGAGGACATCCAACGTCTTACTTTGACTCCCCATCATCTTTAGAATCTGTGCGGAAGATTGTACCGCCGTTGGGCTATCCCCACTAATGATCAAAACCGAGCAATGAACATCGGCATATTTAGGTTCAGGAGCCCGCAGGACGGCAGCGCAGTAGGAAGAGATGGAGATATTGTCCGTACCAAGGATCTGCTCCCGGAAGAATCCTTGCTGCCATTCTGTAGTCTGGCTTCCCATCGATGTCGCTACTAAGAAGTCTGACAGAGCCCCCATTCCATCTAGATAGTCTTAAGTTCTAGTTATCAGTCATAGAGGGTGGGAAGATTGACCGTGCTTTGCAATGGAAGCCCAGTTCTCAAGCTGAGTGCCTGTCTGACTCGAAGGAAGAAGAATTGGGCAAATAGCGACAACACCAAAATTTCTCTCTGGAAACCTGGACGCTATATATAAAGCAACAAAGGAGCCCAGATCATTTCCCACGAGAATGGTGGTGCTTGCCCCTATATTCTCGATCATAGTGATGATATTGCTGGCAAGTGTCGAAAAGAAAACATCTTCGGCGACTTGTGGCATGGGGTCAAAGCTGTATACAAAACACTGATAGGTTGAGGACACTGCATCAATAATAGGACGAAAGTAGGTTTTAGAACCTAGAAGGCCGGGGATGAAAATGATGACAGGTGAATCTGGTAGCTCCTTTGGATCACAGGCGGAGTAGACCTGATATCCACCGACAGAGTGGTACGGCATACACGATTATCACTGTGCGTTCTCAAATAATACAATGCTGTGAGCACATTGGGGATTTATCCTAGCAGAGGAGAAACCGATTAGAATATAACTAGCCACCGAGAATGATGATGCAATAAATTTGCCACCCAGCGCTCTCTGCCCACCCTCAGCAAGTGGACAGATGCACAGATAGATAGGCGACCATGTGGCCTAAATCCAACCAATATATTACCGATATTACAGAGTATAAGTCTTCCGCATTCGGATCCGACACCACCGAAATAAAACCTTGCTACCCCGCCATTCGGGTTCAGCTTCAATTCTGGTCCCACGATGCTTATTGACCAATCATGTAGTACTAATAATTCAGTGGTAAGTCACGATTCCGGTCCCGATGAGCCCTGGATGTTGACATGCTTTTGATAATGGCTAGTCCACGGTAAGCGCTAACGGGAGGTGCATGCGTGTGAGGGTGAAGACGTGTGCTGTGAGATTAAGCAGACTTAGTGCCATGGTGTCGATTGTAGCCCCTTTATAAGACCGCGCCCCCAATGGCTTAGTGGTCAGTGAGCAATTGCTGAGCCTCACATTTCACATTATCCATATTCGCGTATTCCCCACGCCAACACTTCTGGATTATTTTTCCGCATAAAATATCATCAATATCCGGGAACAAGTCTGGTCCAGGCCAACAGAAATCAGGGTTCTCGGGGTTGAAGAAATAGTATTTATGCACCCGCCAGGATGCGATGGAGTAAATAACCCAGCCGAAATGAAGGATTTCAATCTGGACATTCAAATCGTTTTCTTTTGCAGAGGTCATATCAATATCCAGGAGCATTGAGAGATGATCCATCCGTTTGAAGGGGGTAGGGATCGAGTGTTGATTTTTCGATATTCTAAAAGAATAATTTAGCAAGAGAGGCAAAGTGAACTCAATCAAGCTTACTTTTAACTCGTCCGGCTCCTGAGTGGCGACAGGCCAAACCATATCACAAACCCAGTTGCGGATTATGCTTGTGATGAGGAAGCAGCAAAGAAGCTGATGGAGAGGCGGGTGAGCTAACCTGTTTTGGCTGTTACTATGCATTCAATCTGTTCTTTAGTTATCGATAAGCTTTTATTCGCTTCATGTCCACCAACAAACCAACAAGCCGTAGGTGGTGGTGGTGGTAGTAGTAGTAGTAGTATCACTTTCTACTTGTAATCTTGGATTCATCAAAATTATATGAAAGAAGATCGAAGAGGGACTAAACAAAAAAAAAAGTAAAGGCACACATTTCATTGTAGAGTTGGAATTAAATCTCGCGTATCTTTTTTGCATGTGCAGCAACGGTAGCGTCCGGGATATATATTGCGGCCGACAGGGTTTTTTAATGGGTTATTTCTGCCCCGAGGCGGTAGCTCTCTAGGGCCAGCAATCCCAATCTCCCATTCTGACCTTGTGGGTTATATAGTATGACACTAGCTCATGATTCCATTATTTTAATGTGTCTAACCACCCCTCTATGCCTCATCACAACATTACTGGGTTGGAAAGAGCCGGCACTGGAAGAATGGATTTTCCCTTCCAGGCCCGAAAGTAGTTTAGTGTGGCTTGGCTTTAGGGCCGAAAGAGTTCAGACTCAAAACAAAAGAGGCAGTTTCCAAGTTGATGGTGACACCAGTCTCCTGAAAGACGAGATGACCTGTCAAGCTCTGTTCATCATTTTCTCGAACCGAGACCAATGGCAAAAGAAGCTCTGAGCTCATGGCCACTGACACCTGGTCAGGCCTCCCCTTTTTTTCCCGACTCTGTTGTGGCTGTAAGGGGCCGCAGCATTCAGCCCTCTACGTGTTTGTCAATGATCGGCGTTTGTTCAGCGAATGATATGCAACTGGATCAGGCTTTCTGTAGTCCCATTGGCTGATCTCGATGAATTGCTGGGATGCCTGAAGTCCTTCGAGCGTTCCTGCGATGTTGATCGAAGATACAAGCAACCTCTCAGGCGCGATGATTTATTTTTATTTTGGTGCACGGTTCAACCGCGCGCCTCATCGCTCCTCATAGGGTGTTAGCTTGGTTTACAAGCGTCTGGTTTCTCTCAAATTCGACCTGATCAACTCTTGATCTCGACTGCTCAGCCATGGATCCCTGCCCTGCAGCAGGAGTCAGCAGAAGCTGGTCACCGCATGTCTTACATAAATAAAGAGGCTCCTTCGATACGTTTCCTCAAATTTGCGTCCTTGGAACGCTTTGTTATTATTATTTTTAATTTTCGCCCTTTTCGCGTGTTCCCTTTTTTTCACGGGAAAATGATGCGCGGTATCTGGCCAAGCCTCCTGTTGGCCCTGGGTTTGGTGACACAAGTCCTCGGAGGCCTCATTCTCCACGATGAATCGTTTCACCCTGATTATATTCTCCGGGTGACGGCGGAAGACTACGATATCGCATGCACCACCCGATATTCCGCCCTGGTCAATGGCTCGTCCCCCGGCCCGGAATTGCGCCTCAAGGAAGGAGACGTGAGCTGGATCCGAGTATACAACGACATGCAAAATGACAACGTGACCATGGTAGGATAAACCGCCAACGATTAACACAAGATGAAGTTGCTTACCGTTACACAGCACTGGCACGGACTCACGGCGTTCACCGCCCCTTTCTCCGACGGGGCTCCCGCAGCATCGCAGTGGCCGATTCCTCCGGGCCATTTCTTCGACTACGAGGTGCGACCGGAGGTGGGATCTGCAGGAACCTACTTCTATCATTCCCATGTTGGATTCCAGTCGATCACCGCTGGAGGCCCCTTGATCGTCGACTCATGCTTCCCTCCGCCATACGAGTATGACGAGGAGCGCATCATCATGCTGTCCGATTTTTTTAGTGCGCCCGATAAGGAAATCGTGGAAGGTCTCCAAGCGAGCCCGTTCGTCTGGAGTGGAGAGACGGAAGCCGTCCTCGTGAACGGCCAAGGTCGTCCGGCCTCGAACTCCACCGGGTCATGCAAATTGGCCGATATCCAGATTGAGCCAGAGAAGACCTACCGCTTCAGCTTCATCGGCCACACAGCCCTCTCGTTCGTCTGGCTCGGCATCGAAGACCACGACATGTACATCATCGAAGCAGACGGCAGCTACACCAAACCCCTCGAAACCAAATTCCTCCAAATCGCCTCCGGACAGCGCTACAGCGTCCTCCTCAAAGCCAAGTCCGCCGACCAGCTCAAGTACAAACACCACTTCTACATCCAACTCACCACCCTCGAACGCCCCGAAACCCTCACCAACTACGCCATGCTCTCCTACCCTTCCTCTTACCCGGCCCACCTAGAGAGCTTCCCACCATACCCACCCTTCGCCGACGCCAAAACCACCCAAGGCTGGCTTGACTACCAACTCAAGCCTCTCCACCCATCCCCGGACTTCCCCACCGCCGACGAAGTAACCCGCCGCATCATCATCGAAGTCCACCAAAACGTCTCCGACCACGTCATCTGGCTCCAAAACGGCTACGACTGGCTCGAAACCTTCCCCCAATCGCCTTATCTGGTTGACATCTACGAGAACCGCCTCGACCTCGACGCAAGTTACGCCCGCGACCTCTCCCGCGGCAACGGCTTCGACAACATAACCCGCACCTTCCCCGCGCGAATCGGCGAAGTCCTCGAAATCGTCTGGCAGAACCAAGGCACCGTCGATAATGGCGGGGTGGACGCACACCCCTTCCACGCACACGGTCGCCACGTCTACGATATCGGTGGCGGCGATGGAATCTACAATGCCACCGCGAACGAGGAGCGACTCAAGGGGACGACGCCGGTGACGAGGGATACGACTGTGCTTTACAGGTATAGAGAGAAGACTGTTGCGAGGAAGGCGTCTGGTTGGCGTGCGTGGAGAATCAGGGTGGAGAATGCGGGTGTGTGGATGATGCATTGCCATGTGCTGCAGCATATGGTTATGGGGATGCAGACGGTGTTTACGTTTGGGGATCTCGGGGATATTATAGCGCAGTCGGGGCTGGTTGACGAGGGGTATTTGGTGTATGGGGGGTCGGCGTATGGGAATGAGACGTGTCCTCCGCTTGTACAGCATTTTAATGAGGAGAAGGGGGTGTAGATAGCTAGAGGGGGATAGATGGTGATTCTTGTATTTTTATGGTTTTTTCTTTTTGTTATAGTGTTTGGGTTTTGTCATGAAGGAGGGTTGTTGGGAATTGGTATATAAAGGAGGAGTCTTATTAATCAACTGCATATTGGATAGCGCTTATCGAAGTATGATTATTCCATCCGAATTATATATAACCCACAATCGTCCAGCTATATTTTGATTATAATACCAGGATAGCTCTGAGTAATCGAGATCTGCGGCCTCGGGATAGCAGGCCATTTCCCCGCATTTGCAGGAATGCCGAGGAACGGGAAAAACAACAGATAGGATGAAGCCGACTTAGGAATTTAATAAAAAGATTCCGCACAATCCTACGATTTCGCTTTCACTATATAATACCGTTAATATTTTTTAAACTAAGTTTAATTCAAAATGAGTGACCTCCGGATATCATCGCTGTTCGACTTCAGCAAGCATGTGGTGCTGGTCACCGGCGGCGCGACCGGCCTGGGCGAAATGGCCGCCCAGGGGTTCGTCCAGAACGGCGCACGCGTCATCATCGCCAGTCGCAAGGAGGATGTGTTGAAGAAGACGACGGACCGACTCAATGCCCTGGGACCTGGGACCTGCGAATACATCGTGTCCGACCTGAAGGATAAGGCGGGTTGCGATAAGTTGGTCAATGAGGTTAAGAGGCGCACCGACCGGCTTACTGTGCTGCTCAACAACTCTGGCGTCACCTGGGGAGCTCCGTACGATGATTTCCCGGAGAGTGGATGGGATAAGATCATGGCGCTCAATGTCAAGTCGATCTTCTACGTCACTGTCGGCCTACAGTCGCTTCTTCAGAATGGTACTTCTGCCGACTCGCCTTCCCGGGTCATCAATATCGCGTCCGTGGCTGGTGTTAGTACCATCGACGTGACGGCTGGAGATGAGGGGGGTATTTCTGCGCCTGGCAATGGGCCATTTAGCTGTACGTTGCCATTTCTTGATTACTATTTAGGGTGGTTCTGGTTGTGAGTCGAGCTGACTTTATCGTTTAGACGGTCCCTCCAAAGCCGCCGTCATCCATCTTTCCAAGATCCTCGCGTCCAAGCTCGCGCCCTTGAACATCATGGTCAACTGCATCTGCCCGTGAGTTGTCTCTCTCTACCTCTTACTATCTAGTGTTTACGGAAAACTAATGTTACACAGAGGCCTCTTTCCTTCGAGAATGTCCAACTATGGGATCGAGAAGTTCGGCCATATGCTCCTCCGCCGCCAACCAACAGGACGCATTGGGAAGCCCTCCGATTTCGCTGGTCTCGTCCTCTTCCTGAGCAGTGTTGCCTCTGCGCATGTGACAGGCAACGTGATTATTTTGGATGGAGGCAGCACCGTCAGTGGCTGGGGAGCTAGGATCCAGAGCTCCAAGATATAACCCCGCTTTCCTTCGTTTGTGTTCTATCCTTGATTTATGAGAGATATTCGTAGATGAAATATGTACAATCCTAGTTCATTATGTGTCGTCCTTTATTGGTAGTAGTTACTAGTATTATTGAGCATGTGGTAAGCTCGGGATAGAGCAAGGCTGCCCCATTCCTCGGACTCCGACATTGATGATGGACTGGATCATCAAATCGGATTGCCGAAAGAGGCGATGCGATGGTGATCATTGTTTATAGGAATATCCTCTAGTAAGATTCACGTCATCTTTAATTGGCTAGAGTTTGGGTCCTCACCTGAGCCACCAATCCCGTTACTAGAGCTGTTCTACTTAGTTTTTGGTGGTGAGAATGCAAAAGGTCGGGCCGGAGTTTCTTTCAGCTCACTCAACATTTAGTGATGCGGGAATACTCTAGGAAGTAGAATGAATGGCCAATTCATTGGAAACTAGATCCATTCATTATGCACTGTGATAACCTTGATATCCCGTAATTTAGTGCCTCAGTCCCTAACCCGACGTGGAGAGAGATAGACCCTGTTGAAGCTTCGAGCCATAAGAGTCCTAGTGGCCGCATATACAATTAATAGGTATGATATGGCGATATTAGGCTTATAAAACTGCCCTTCTCTGGGCTGAAGAACGTAAAGAGCATATAAGCCATTTTATGGGTAGCCAAACTAATTCGTCGAGCTTTACAGGGATTCCCCAGACCTCCCAAGGCAACGTGTCCCCTTCTGGCGAGGGATTGTCCAACTCTTAAAGCAACATCCCAGACGTATATCATCCTTCGGCAATGTAATGCATGATATCAGCTTCACCGAGGTGTGAACAAAAGGATCCTCCGACTTAAAGAGGACTCCCGGTGTGATTGAGCCCAGTTCCCCTCAACAGACAGGAGTAAACCAAGACAGAACAGACAAGAGCAGCAGATATAAATATAGCTACAATTTCCACCTTTGGAGACATTATCCTCATCCTCCTCATTCTCCTCACCTCCATCATCCACATCTTGCCTCACACAAACGACCCTTGAAACCTCCAACACCATGAAGCTCTTCACCGTCCTCCCCCTTACCCTGAGCGCTCTTGTCGCCGCTGCCCCCTCCCAACTTATCTCAGACAACCTCAACGAGGGCTTCAATGAGGCCAGCCCCATTTCCCTCCTGACCCGCGACACCACTGACGCCGACCGCACCACCTGCGAAGAAGCCCGCCGCGGCCTCGCCACCTGCCAAACCGAGAACTCCGAGCTAGAGATCGAGCTCGACAATCTCCAGGACCGGGTCGAAACATGCGATGCCGACCTCGCCAGCGCCAAAGACCAGCTGTCCACCGCCCAAAACAGCCTTTCGCAGTGCCAGGCGGATCTCACGACCGCGAGTTACGCCCAGGACTACCTCCAGTGCCCTAAGCTGGAAGGAACCCAGACCACCGTCGACGGAATCACCTACGACCAGTACTGCTTCCGTGGTATCAAAGCGGGCACTGGGGTCCTGAGGGACGAGGCTATCACCTACGCTGAGTGTCTGAAGGAATGTAGCGCCGATTCGAAATGCAATGGTGTTAACTACTGGCCGGCGAACAAGAAGCCGTGCCTGATGATCAGTGGGTATAATCCGGATGTGAACCCTGCTCCGGGTAAGAGTACATTGATCTCGGCTGTTCCTACCCAGAAGAGGGCTTAGAGATGGGGACTACTTGGGGATTGGATGAATAGACGGTCAGGGATCTTGTGAGGTGGGATGGGGATGGGGTTGGTAATTTTGGACTTGTGAGAGGTCACTGATGTGTGTGGTGGGAGGGTGTTCGTGTACCTACACAAGTTAGCCCTCTCATTGTGCTAGTGATAACTGACCCGACGTATTGCATATCCTAATCCTCTTTTTTTTTTTTTTCTATTTTTTTCCATCTCATTCTCTATCATTAATTGAATTAATCTCTACTATATCTCCTATAATCTATTTCAACCGCCAATGGTTTGTACGGGGCCATCTGGCCCCAAAGATAGAAACAAGCATAGATAATGGACAGTGGAGTATTCTACCCTAGTGCTTGTGTTTATTTTATCCTCTGGGTCTATCAGTGATTATTAAGAGACCTCTATGTTTCCGGCACGGAGTAGGTTTCTCGAATTTGATCCGAAGATATGGTTGATAACAGGGCTACTGGAGACGTGGACGATTCTAAGACTGCTAAAAGGGACAAAACTATGCTGAACTCTTTCCTGTGAAGACCCGGACCGGAGTTTCTTTAAGCTGACCCTACGTCATCGAATTGTTGATGCGGGGAGAGACCATCGTTACTGGCTATCTCACCGATGCATGGATCTACGTGTAACCAATTAAGCGGCACCCCGGGCGAAGATCTTCCTTCGGGAACGCGATGCATGATTTCGGGTTCATCGCAGCCTTGTGCCCGACGCAAGGAGGATTGAGTCTTAGTTTGTGTTTAAGGACCACTTCCTCCAGGCAGGCTGGAAGAAATGAAGACAAAGGAAAAGAAAACAAGAATGATAAATATAAATATAGCTACGCTCTCTACTCTGGGGGATAACATCTTCATCTTCCTCACTCTCTTCACCCTCCTCACGTTTTTTATCGATACTCTGTCTCGCAGGAACGAAACTTAAAAAAAAAAAACGCCCACCACCATGAAGCTATCCACCGCTCTTCCCCTCGTCATCGGTGCTCTAGTCACCGCAGCACCTCTTTCAATTCCTCGAGACAGCGCCGATGTTACTGGCTCCGAAGCAAGCTCTGTCAATGCTCGCGATGCTGGATTTCTCCCCTTCCCTCCCTTCCTTCCCTTGCCTGGTGGCGGGAAAGAGGCCGACACCGACCGTACAACTGAGAACGAGCCCGTGACGGATTTTGCGGCTCCGGAGGAGTAGGAATGGACATTGCTTGATGATTGAATGAATATATGCCGAGTGACATTACGAGAGATATAGGGAGATTGGCAATCTTTGATGTGTGGGAAGTTACATCTATGCTCTGCGAGTGAGCCCTACTACTGTGGTGGTAGCGATCTTCTCTCCCTTTATCCTCCCGTAGGTAGTTAGGTCGAAAACTACTGTTTCTGCGAGGGTTCCTATCGGTTGAATAGCACGAGTGAATTTAATTGCTCGGGAAACAGAGCCTGTCCCCTGATACTTATGGCATTTGCTCACAATGACAATAGTATCCTAGCCACGCACAGCCCCTGCTCTTGGAGGTCTAGTTCCTAGCCAATTCTTTACTGAACGCTCAGCCAAGGCCTGTAAAAAGCGATAGAAGTATGAACGTCAGAATCTCCTTTTGCACACGGTATTCCCCATGAGATTATCCCCACTAGTTCCCCATTGGGACCGATAACTGGGCCACCGGTGTAGCCCGGGATTCCTGTGGTGCAAATCTGTCCCCTGCCTACCGGGAGTGGGGCTTGCCCCTCAAGTTGTTGAGCACACGTCTGTAGGTCGAGTACCGAGCTTCTCAGAGCCTGTAGATCGTTCGCAAGGGAACCGGGATAAGATGTTAACCCCCATCCTGCTAGGGCCACCTCCGTTTCCGGCGAAGGATTATGCTGCGATAATCGAATTAGTTTGATGAGATCGGTATATTCTATCGACCTGGCCACCTTCATAACCGCGATGTTGTTCAAAAAGGTGTTCTGGTCGAATGACTCATGATAGTGTACGCTTCGGATGGGAAACGCTATACCACCTTGAGTGAGAGGATTGGTGCCAACTACAGCTGTTTTATCGCTACCCATATGATAAACACAGCTTGCTGAGGTGACTATGGTGGGCTGGTCGAGAATGGCACCGCCGCAGAAATGACTTCCATGTGAGCGGAGGCTGACGATTGATGGGAACTGCCCCGGACGTGCAGGTCCGCCGCCAATGGGCAGGTGCAAGTCCCGCGATGAAGAAAGAGAGAAACAGGATAAGCTCCATGATTCTACCCAATTCCTAGCATCCTGTGGGATTATGTTAGCAGTGACCGTGATAAGAATGGGTTGGGACCAAGAGCTCTTACTGGGTGCAAGATATTTGGCTTTTTGATGTTTTCCTTTTAGGTTTTTGGAATCGATGAGAGGAAGAGCTAGATGGATGGATTGGGACTGGAATCAGAAAAGGCTGCAAGACCTAAGTTGCATATGGCCTGTCTGTGGGAGGGTGGCCTGTATTTACAGGGGTTCGGTGCTCCCCACTGAAGTCACTGCTTCGGCACCGAATTGTTGAATTCGCGGGTCGTGGTGCTTACAACTTACATCTCGCAAGAAAAGGCATCCAGGGCTAGGTGATGCACAGAATTGCACTTGGCCTGGCACTATTGATTTTAGACATCTGCAGCAAGTTGAAGGGTATAATCTCACCCGATAATATAAGCACAACCCTCTACGGTATTCGAAATTGATGTGAGGCGATCCCAAAGCGGCCGATTTTCTCTTTCTTGGGCTCAGTTTCGCGTGCTGGGCACATCCAACCGACCACTTAGGTATACCGCACTGGAGCCACGCTGCTGGGCCGGCTAATCCCGGATGCTCTGAAGAATAGTCGATCCCTACGATCGCCCACTACCATGCATTTCCACTAGGCCGATCGATTGGGTGGGGTAGTAACTCCCGAGTAAGCTTACCTACCATGCTTCCAAGGTGGACTGCAGTTGCTCGCTGCTATCTAATAGTGTCCTGGAATCTTGATTTTTCATTTTCATTTTCCTGTTTCTTTTCCCCCCTTTCTTTCGCTTAGAGGAAGCCCTCACGATCCGATTCTCTCTAGGATCGAATCCGGCTCCCATTCCTGGCTTCGCCACTAATAAGAGTTGGACCAGCCTAAATTATCTCAGGGCTACTAGTATGTCACTTTTCAGGGAGCCTTTTATCGATTTAGTATATCGTCTTGCATCATTTCTACTACCGATTTGCCACCAGCATCTTCAACAGGCATTACCACCATGCATATTTCATCTTTTACATCCATCTTCCTTTCGTGCCGGCTCTCCATAACGCCGCGGGGAGACCTCAGCTCATTGAGGTAACTTTGCCTGGGGCATTAGAGCTACGGTATTCTTGGCGACTTTAATGTTATACTCGCAGCGGTGAGCCTCAGGACCTTTGTGGTAGGATTTGAATGGCGTGGTGAAACTTCGACGGTGGTTGGAATGGCAACGGGTTTCCTCCTGGGTAGCGAACGCAGGCATTCTCTACGAATAGTAATATTCTATGATATGGCGTTGGGGCACGGTAATCATTTCCGCAGAATTGGTAGATTCTAGACAAATAACCATGCGACCGGAACGTTTGCACTTTTCCTGAGGTACAGGTGAGGGCGATTGAGGCTCCTGGGGGCACGTGGATCGCGCCTTCCAAAACCACCTCAATTGTTACTCCCAAGGACGGTGATTCTTCATCTCAATACTACCCCGGGGGATTTCTGTATCCACTCATTTCAATCCCGGTATAATCTACGTCGCAGGATTCTTTCGCAGTTTAACCTATCCGGCCTCGTTGTACCCCTTTACCCTTGTTGAATGACTCCATACCCGAAGAACGCCTAACCGCAAAGCTGTGAACAACAAGATGGACCCCGAGTCCGATGCGACCGTTAACGGACTCGACGATGCGTCCCCGACCAGCGAAGCCTCTAACCGCCGTTCCCTCCAATATGTTAACACGCTCGAGCTTCATGAAGTGAAGTCAATTTTCCGGCTCAGGCAAAAGAAAAACCCAATTTGGTATCAACAATTTGAGGCCGATGACCTCGAAGCTAGCACAAGTTGCAGTAGGGTCCCCGTATTTATTCACTATAAGATAACACTGACTAGATTAGTCCGGATGGTGAAGAAACACGACCGCGCATGGGGCGAGGGTAGGAACACACAGGGAAAGGTACACATGATGCTGATAGATGCAATGGCGGATGAGAATGTGCGACACGAATGTGGGCATTCACCGACGGCAGAGTTTTGGTTGGAGGAGAGAAAGCCACCTCCTGGAGGAGTAGTACGCCCTATCACCTATGAAATGAAGCAATGGCAATCCACCAACGTCCAGTGGCATGAGGAGGCCATTTTTGTCAGCGAGTTTGCAGACTTCTGTGTGGAGATCGGCCATCCGGACAACGATACCACACTTGCCGTGATAGTGGCCAAAGAGGGTGAATTCTCGAGAGCCAAAGCGCGTATTCTGTCCTATATGGGTAAGTATGAACACAAGCCCCCAAGTCTCACACACTGGAGCGGAAATACTAATACTGCGATAGCTATGGTTCAGAAAAAACGACGTGAAGCCGGAAAGCAACCAGGACCTGTGTATGGTCTAACTTCCGACGGGACCGAGTTTGCTTTTTTTCGGTTGGATGCGGACAACAAGGTAAGCTCCGCCCCTGTTTCATGCCTGTTAATGGGGTCCTGACCGTTCTAGTACTCTTTTAGTCTGGTATATAACTGGAAAGCCTATCACTGCAACCACCCACGTATGATCTTGGCGGTGCTGAGGATGGTCCTGCGAGGAGGTGTGAATAATCGGATTGTGCCTGCGGAATAGATGTGATGGCTTGCAAGTTTGCTTATTTATCTTCGATGAGGAATGGGGGTTCAGAACGGGCCCAAGTCACCCGTAACTATTAGGGAAAAGGCTTCTGTTACATGTGTTATTGTGGGAAGAATGTGGCCACGAAACTTGCGCCCAAGGTATTAATAGTCCATGCTTGTAGAATAGAAACTGAATTCAAAAATCATACGATAGCTTAATCCCAGAATTTTGACAAAGTTGAGATCGCTGCAGATATCACCAGTCTAGGTCGAGGACCCAAGGAGATCCAGGGTAAAAGTAAGAATATTGTACAAAGCTATAATTCCTATAACATCCTCTCAAGCAAAAGTCAACTTGCAGTTCTCCTTAGTGTCGAAAGGAGGGAAATCCTTCACAATATTCGTGTATAACCCCTTCAGCGAGGTATCCGGCTTGCCCGACGGGAACCTCCTCAGGCGGAAACGGGAAGATCTAACGGTCGATTTGCTAGAAGTAGGAAGGGGAACAATTTCGGAGTTCTCCAGATGGCGATCGCAGACTCCACCGGGCACGATCGTATCCCCAGCCACGTCCTCGACGGTGGAGTATTGAGAGTAGATGTTTTTGTAGTCGGGCTGAATACCGGGAAAGCCACCGGGGTTCACGGTATCATAGATACTGACCACGACATTTTGGGCCACGTTCTATAGATAATATATTAGCGGAATACATTTCCATTTGATGGTATTGGGGTTGAGCGTACCTCTACCTGATTTGTTCGAGCGTATTCATCGGGGACGTGCGTGTCTTGGTCGTAGGCATCCAACCAAACATCGCTGGCTATCTCACTGGTTAGTAGCCATTTCATAAAGGCTTAGTCACACGCATAGGGGATGAGACGTACAGGAAAGATCCTCGTCTCCGAATGCACCTAACAAGTCCAAGCTGTGGCCCGTCTCGTGGAGTATGACGTCAATATTGGAGCTAGTTTCTCCTGAAAGGGCAATGTTGCCATTGGAGTTGAAGGCCCAGTCAACACCAGGAATAGTCAGGACATGGCGAACCTATTTCGCTTATCAGTTATCATTCTACCATAATTCTGTCTGTGATTGATGAGTCCATACCCAACTGCGCGATCTGACCGGCACCTTTGAAAACGTCTCCACAGTAGTCTTAACATCGATCAACGAGTCTTTATGGCGGCACAGGATCCAGGGATCAGAGCACTAGAAACCATAAAAGCATTGTGATTAGTGTTTACTTTCTCCTTTCTTGTGGGTAGATTCTGGAGCGTAATTCTCTTACATCCGAATAGAACACGTCGTACATCTCGAAGTCGCTAGGATCAAGGTCCTGACCCTCAGCGATAGTCTTGCAATCTTCAGGGATATAGCCCTCATCCCACGCTGTGATGGAGCTGTTGGTGGGGTGGAGGTTCTTTTCGTTTCCTTCCATGAGGTAGTCCAGGTTATCCGTGAGGGCGGGATGTTCCAAATCCTGGGCCCGTGCAAGGGCGCACAGGATAGGCAAAACTGCGACTAATTTCATCATCATCGTGTTTGGTATAGCAAACAAAAAGTCAGACTGGATGATCGACTGAGATATTCTGAAGGCTCAAAAAACAGGAGACATCACGATTTATATGTGATCTGCAAATGTGTGTATGTCGGGTCTGGCTGATACGGGCGCGCGATACTTGGCAGGGCTCGTGTTGGACCCCTGACAGTCTCAAGTGCTGCCATAAATAAAGATCCCTGTAAAACGACGATCTTGCCCGCGGGAACTTTGCCAGAGGGAGGGCCCTATTTTCTGCAGCTGCATGGATGGCTGATGGCGATCGAAGATTCGGAGGGGCCCGTCCATCTGCAAAGAGAGTATAGGGAAGACAGACGGAGTTGAGTGAATGTTTGAGCGGACACCCCTTTAGTCTCTCATCCTGGTCTCCCAAGAATTGACTCCGCGTTCTTCGAACCGAAAGAGGGTGTAAAATGCGATCCCTGAACAGGGTTCGCGCCGACGTGTGTTTTTGTCAATGATCTGCAAGATCTCTCGTATCGAATGCTGAAAATATCCCGCCAAGCCGATCGATAGAAATATCCCGATCGAGACGGGCCGTTCCAATTGGATCAGAGCGAAGCGAGGCACATCAGGACAGCTTCGTATTGCGATGCAACTTCAATAATTTCAAGTTCATCAAAAGAGGAATCTTGTCGCGGGCTGTTCTCTCTCGGGTGGATGGGGAGTTAGTATCCAGAATTTGGGAGACTGGAAGAAAGATGAGGCACTCCAACATTTGATCGCTGATTTTCAAATTGTCCTCAAGTTGAGGCTTCCCACTCGCGATAGAGGCCCTCCGTTACTTACGATCGGATCCGAACGACGTGTTTTCGCGGCACTTTCGATTTTTTCCACCCGAGCGAGGTAAAATCCGGGGCCAGCCACCAGCAGCCATGGCGTCAACAAGGCGAGCCATTTGAGCCACTTGGCTTTTCCTACGAGGGTTAAGGTAGAGTCGTCCTGGCAAGGTCAAGCCTCCCCTTTACTTCACGAAATGGCCACGACATTCTCTGATATAGACCACTTGGCAGGTTGTAGCCACTAATAATCCACAAGAGAGGATTCAATCCGAGCGTGTCTGATTGGTCGGTTAGGATAGGGAGCGTTGGCCCGGAACCGGATTTACTCATATCCCGTCCCAGCCAATCGGAGTCGACACTGAAACTACTTGTTTCCTGTCACAGCCATCTTGGCCACAACAGTCACTGACAACGCTCACCTGTGCCTTCATACCCCAGAAGCAGTTCGCCCGACACAATGACCACAACAAAAGTTCCGCACGACATATTCCCCATCAAAAGATTGATTTCAGACCTAGCGACAGATCTAGGTCCCCAGTGCTTGTCACCATCACCCGAACCCGACCTTGTGATTAAACGCTTGGTCATCGTAGGCGATGTACATGGGATGAGAAAGTCGCTGGAGGCGCTCCTAGAAGAAGTCCGTTTCGACAAAAGCAAGGGGGATCATCTTATTCTAGTTGGCGACCTAGTCAATAAAGGCCCTGATAGCCCCGGTGTCATTGATCTGGCCATCAAGCTCGGTGCTAGTGCAGTGCGAGGGAACCATGACAATGCAGTTCTTGATGCGGCCGCGGAGATGAAAAACGCCAGGAATAGCCCACCCAAATCGGCCGGGTTGGTCATGGATCAGTCCATACCCGAAAATCCTCGGGCCGACCCGCCCAGGGATGATGGTGTTGAGACTCCCGGCAGCGACACATCGGCCACAACTGGTATCGTTACGAGACACAGCGCAGCAACGTACAGTACAGTATCAGCGCTCTCGACACATCAGCTCGAGTGGCTTGCCAACTTACCATTAATTTTGCGCGTGGAGTTACCCGATCACCTAACATCCTCACTGGGTCACGCTTTGATCGTCGTACATGCGGGCCTTGTCCCCGGGATCCCACTAGAGGAGCAAGACCCACACGCTATTATGCATATGCGGAGTCTCGTCCGCACACCAGGTCATGAAGATAGATTCACCCCAGCTGAAACTGCGGCAGAAGAAAGCTGGGTTGTGGAATGGGATCGGTGGCAGGAGGAGCAAGCATCGAAGGCTACGGTGATATTCGGGCACGATGCGAAGCGCCGTCTGCAGCGGGGCAGGTATGCGATTGGACTCGACTCGGGTTGTTTATACGGCAATCAATTAAGCGCGGTGGTGATTGAAGCTCCGAACGGGGAGATTGAACACCGGATTATTCAGGTTGAATGTGCCGATACACCTGTGCCGCCTAAGGGTAGTTGAAGATGAGCCAGCCGTCGTAAAGAGATATTTTTACGTAATGACTAGTAAAGAAGATAACGTAATTCCCAAGCGACCCGCCACCCCAAGCGACCCGCCACTTTTCGCGTAAATTTCGTGTCAAATCTATCAACGTTTTTTAATTGACCACCATTCTATCAAAGATGACCTCTAAAACACGAG